>ONZH01002991.1:0-72219 GCA_900303285.1 Rhinella marina
TATATTTATGGCTCACCTCTTGGGCCTCCACAAAATTTTTAAGAGGTCTCACCTCTTGGGCCTCCACAAATGTTTAAGAGGTCTCACCTCTTGGGCCTCCACAAAATGTTTAAGAGGTCTCACCTCTTGGCCTCCACAAAATGTTTAAGAGGTCTCACCTCTTGGGCCTCCACAAAATGTTTAAGAGGTCTCACCTCTTGGGCCTCCACAAAATGTTTAAGAGGTCTCACCTCTTGGGCCTCCACAAAATGTTTAAGAGGTCTCACCTCTTGGGCCTCCACAAAATTTTATCAAGGTCTCACCTCTTGGGCCTCCACAAAATGTTAAGAGGTCTCACCTCTTGGGCTCCACAAAATGTTTAAGAGGTCTCACCTCTTGGGCCTCCACAAAATGTTTAAGAGGTCTCACCTCTTGGGCCTCCACAAAATGTTTAAGAGGTCTCACCTCTTGGGCCTCCACAAAATTAAAGTCTCACCTTGGGCCTCCAAAATGTTAAGAGTCTCACCTCTTGGGCCTCCACAAAATGTTTAAGAGGTCTCACCTCTTGGGCCTCCACAAAATGTTTAAGAGGTCTCACCTCTTGGGCCTCCACAAAATGTTTAAGAGGTCTCACCTCTTGGGCCTCCACAAAATGTTTAAGAGGTCTCACCTCTTGGGCCTCCACAAAATGTTTAAGAGGTCTCACCTCTTGGGCCTCCACAAAATGTTTAAGAGGTCTCACCTCTTGGGCCTCCACAAAATGTTTAAGAGGTCTCACCTCTTGGGCCTCCACAAAATGTTTAAGAGGTCTCACCTCTTGGGCCTCCACAAAATTTTATCAAGGTCTCACCTCTTGGGCCTCCACAAAATTTTAAGAGGTCTCACCTCTTGGGCCTCCACAAAATGTTTAAGAGGTCTCACCTCTTGGGCCTCCACAAAATGTTTAAGAGGTCTCACCTCTTGGGCCTCCACAAAATGTTTAAGAGGTCTCACCTCTTGGGCCTCCACAAATGTTTAAGAGGTCTCACCCCTTGGGCCTCCACAAAATGTTTAAGAGGTCTCAACCTCTTGGGCCTCCACAAAATTTTAATGAGGTCTCACCTCTTGGGCCTCCACAAAATGTTTAAGAGGTCTCACCTCTTGGGCCTCCACAAAATTTTAAGAAGGTCTCACCTCTTGGCCTCCACAAAATTTTTATCAAGGTTCTCACCTCTTGGGCCTCCACAAAATTTTATCAAGGTCTCACCTCTTGGGCCTCCACAAAATTTTAACAGGTCTCACCTCTTGGGCTCCACAAAATTTTTAAAGGTCTCACCTCTTGGGCCTCCACAAAATTTTATCAAGGTCTCACCTCTTGGGCCTCCACAAAATTTTAACAGGTCTCACCTCTTGGGCCTCCACAAATTTTATCAAGGTCTCACCTCTTGGGCCTCCACAAAATTTTTATCAAGGTCTCACCTCTTGGGCCTCCACAAAATTTTTAACAGGTCTCACCTCTTGGGCCTCCACAAAATTTTTATCAGGTCTCACCTCTTGGGCCTCCACAAAATTTTTAACAGGTCTCACCTCTTGGGCCTCCACAAATTTTTAACAGGTCTCACTCTTGGGCCTCCACATAATTTTATCAAGGTCCTTACCTCTTGGGCCTCCACAAAATTTTTAACAGGTCTCACCTCTTGGGCCTCCACAAAATTTTATCAAGGTCTCACCTCTTGGGCCTCCACAAAATTTTTAACAGGTCTCACCTCTTGGGCCTCCACAAAATTTTATCAAGGTCTCACCTCTTGGGCCTCCACAAAATTTTATCAAGGTCTCACCTCTTGGGCCTCCACAAAATTTTTAACAGGTCTCACCTCTTGGGCCTCCACAAAATTTTCCATGAGCCTCTGGCCAGCCCACGGCCTTTTCCTGCCTTTTGCGGTCCTACGCATCCCTCAACATCCCCACTGCTTTACCTGCTAGACATGACACTGGGCCAGGTCGGGTCACTGACATCTCAAGCGCCAACAATTTGGGCATTTTAAGGCTTCTGCATGTGTTTGAGTTGTTTTTGCATTTTAAAGAAGACATGTCTGACCACATCTCACACACACACACAATGACAATTAGGGGTGGGGTCTATTTGCTTTCCCCTTTGCCTATGCCATCTGTGGTTGTCATAGGCAACGTGATTTTAAGGGGTGCAGAATTTTATCTTCTTTTTTGTCTAGTTTGGCTTGGGGTCCATGGCAATGTAGAGGAAAGAACGTTTCCTTGTATGGTCTCACTTTACAGAGAGGTTACATTGTCTTTGGAGTGTATTGTTGAGAGGCTGTGATAGTGGCGTAATAGTGCGACTTGGGCGCGTTATATGCACCCAGACATGCTTCCCCTGCTGTCCCAGTTGCATTCCAGCATTGTTGGCATTATTTTCTGAGGTTTCAGGGTGGACTTGGTGACCTCCAAGTGGTCGAATTGAGATTTCCAAGTGGCGAGCATTTTTTTCCCATAGACTTTAATGGGATTCGATATTCGGTCGAATAGTCGAATTTCGCGGTCTATTCGAATCGAATTTCGAACTTTCGAATATTTCACTACTCGCTCATCTCTATTAAGAACTATTCGACAATAGTTAAACCCTTAACTGACATGACTAAGAAAGGGACGGATGTCTCAGTGTTGTCTGATGCAGCGTTTCAAGCCTTCTCCGCTGTGAAGGAGTGCTTCTCTTCTGCCCCACTATTGGTGCAGCCATATGTGTCACAACCTTTCATTGTGGAGGTTGACGCATCTGAGGTGGGAGTGGGAGCAGTTTTGTCACATGGCCCCACACCTGGTAAATGGCGCCTATGTGCTTTTTTTCAAAAAAACTCTCTGTTGCAGAGAGAAATTATGATGTGGGTAACAGAGAGTTACTGGCCATTAAGTTGGCTTTCGAGGAATGGCGTCATTGGTTGGAAGGGGCGATTCACCCAATAACTGTATTCACTGATCACAAAAATCTGGCTTACCTGGAGACGGCTAAACGACTTAATCCGAGGCAGGCCAGATGGTCTTTGTTCTTCACCAGATTCAATTTCATTGTCACATGTCGTCCTGGGATTAAGAATGTCAAGGCGGATGCCTTGTCACGTAGTTTTGCTGGAGGTGGTGATTTTGAAGATCCGAGCTCTATACTGTCCGAAGGAGTGGTGATATCCGCTCTTTACCCTGATTCTGAGGCTACAGTGTTTGAGGCCCAGGGAGATGCGCCGGAGTCTTGCCCTCCTGGGAAGTTGTTTGTTCCTTCTGATTTGCGTCATAAGGTGTTTGAGGAACATCATTCTTCGGTGCTTGCGGGATACCCTGGGAGTAAATCCCCTGTCGACCTCATCTCTCATAGATTCTGGTGGCCGGGGCTGCGTAAGTGTGTTGAGGACTATTTGTCGGCCTGTAGTGTCTGTGCACGCGCTAAGGTGACACATACTCGACCTTCTGGACCCCTACTTCCATTACCCATCCCGTCCAGACCATGGACTCACTTATCCATAAACTTCATCACTGATCTGCCTGATCGTCTGGTAAGACAGTTATTCTGGTAGTTGTAGATCGTTTTAGTAAAATGGTGCACTTTATTGCATTACCCGGGCTCCCCAATGCTAAAACTCTTGCACAAGTGTTTGTTGACAACATTGTGAAACTTCATGGCATTCCCACTGACGTGGTCTCTGATCGTGGGACTCAGTTTGCGTCCAGATTCTGGAAGGCATTCTGTACTCAGCTTGGGGTACAACTGTCTTTTTCCTCTGCCTTTCACCCCCAGACAAATGGACAGACTGAGTGTACCAATCAGTCTGGAGACTTACTTGAGATGTTTTGTCTCTGAGAACCAGGAGGAGTGGTCCTCATTTTTGTCTCTGGCATAGTTTGCCACAAATAATCGCAGACAGGACTCCACTGGTAAGTCATCGTTTTTTGGTGCATATGGCTTTCACCCGCAGTTTGGCACATTTTCTGGTTCTGATACTTCTGGTATTCCTGAGGAAGAACGTTTTTTCGTCATCATTGTCATCTATATGGCGGAAAATTCAAAATAACTTGATAAATATGGGTAACAAGTACAAACGTGTGGCTGACAAGAAACATATGAATCGTCCGGACCTGAGTGTGGGTGATTCTGTGTGGCTGTCTACTAGGAACCTTAAGTTTAAAGTTCCTTCTTGGAAGTTAGGTCCAAGATTTATTGGCCCATATAAGATCACGGCCATTATTAATCTTGTAGCATTTCGTCTTGAACTTCCTCAGGCTCTGAAAATCTATAACGTGTTTCACAGATCTTTGTTGAAGAGATATGTTGAACCTCTGGAGCCATTACCCTTGCCACCCGCTCCTTTCTTGGTGGATGGTAATTTGGAATTCCAGATTGTCAAGATCATTGATTCTCGAGTTCTCCGTGGGACTCTTCAATATCTTGTTCATTGGAAGGGTTATGGACCAGAGGAGAGGACATGGGTACCAGCATCTGGCGTGAATGCCAGTCGTTTGGTGAAAGCCTTTCACATTTCTCATCCTGATAAAGTTGGTCCTGGGTGCCCGGAGGTCACCCGTAAAAGGGGGGGTAATGTCACGAACGTACTTGCGTCAGGTTGCAGGCGTTCGACTAGACTTTCAAAAGTGACATAATTTGACATGTTTTCCTCTTGGTTTGGTTGCTGTTTACCACATCCCTTCCCCTCAGCTGTTGTGGGTGTGGTAATTATCTTTCTCCTATTTATCCCTTCCTCTCCTTGTATTCCTTGCGGTTTATACTTTCTGCTGACATTGTTGTGTTTGGTGTGGATCTCGGCTGAGATCCGGTTGCTGCAATATCTGCATTAAGATAAGTTTCATTTTCCCTATTGTTTTTATCCTACTTTTCCCTGTTTTGGTTTTGCTTTCTGGAGTTTCTTGTTCGTCCGTCCTTTTGGAGGAATGGGTTTACTCTTTCTTCTGTCACTAGCTGCAGGGTTGTACAGGGTCAGTTTGTTATTAGGTTCCTGTGTATGAACTCTCCTACCCCTAAGGCCTGTTCATACTGGTAGTCAGCCAGGGCCTAGTTTCAGGGATTCCTGCAGGAGGTGACCATTTCCCTTGTTTGTTCTTTTCCCTTCCCTCTAACGCTTGGCATGGCTATACCCTCCACACCAGAGCGTGACAATTCGTCCCTCCTTCTTCAAGGGCATGTAGTGCAGATGCACTGAACCAACAGAGGCAAACCATTTCTCTCGGGTAGACCTGCAAAGAGAAGCATACTTACCTGCTCCCCGATCATTCTCTCCCCAGCATCGGTTTCTCCGCTGCGCTACAAGGATGTAAACACCCTCCTTAAAGGTGCACAGCTCCTTTAACTAAATGTTAGGCAAAAAATTCCTACCATATCAAACCACTATTTCAAAAGAACCAGACTGCACATTGAGTTTTTTAATCACTGTGCTCTGATAAAAGTACAATAGCATCTATTATTTGGCTCACAAAAAACCTGTCTACAGTGCCATCACTGATTTGTACATTGGCTTATGCTTTGCATGTGTAAATGGAGTAATATTTGAAAAGCAAGTTTTGGTGGTATAAAAACAAATTTTCTGAAAATTAAATTCAAATATATCGCATTCTTTTACAGAGGACGTTATTTAGCAAAGTAAAAGTAGCATTTGACATCCTACAGAGTAATAAAAAGTAAATGGTTTGCAATAGTGAATTAGGATGTGTCACAGAAAAATATCAGTGATGTGTAAGGATGAAATCCCATTGCTGATGTAGGGATGCAGCATTCTTTAACTTAGCACATCAAATATACAATTTCATTAAACTACAAAGATAATATCTTTTGCAACAGTTTAATCCATGGTGAGTGTCAATTTAATTAATACTTTATCTGTATTTACAATAAATTTAATGGTTTCCTGGGATTTAAACTCTTCCGGATCTCTACCATACATTTACGGTGGAAGTCCGGCATTTAAACATAGTGCCAGCCGAGAAGCTGAGCAGGTGTCATAGGTGCTGGGTTTCTGCTGTTTTAAACAGCAGACAGCAGGGGCTAATGTCTGTAATCAGCAATAACACTGATCACGAACATTTATCCTCTCAGATAACTAAACGTCTTCTCCACGCAAACATCATGGAAGCCATATGTTTGCTTTAGGAAAGATCCGAGGCTACCAATGCAATGCTTCTTATGGAGGAACACAATGAGACTCCCATAGGCTGCAATGGTAATTAATTGCAGTCTATTGGAGCTGCGATCAGACAATCATATGTTTAATGGGGCTTAAAATAAGTTTAAAAAAGGTTTTAAAAATATAAAAAATATAAAAAAATTCAAAGTAAATAACTAACAAATATACAGATCATTAGTATAACCACGTCCTAAAACACCAAAATAATTAAAATACAAGCATTTATTCCGTACAGTAAACGCTGAAATGGAAAAATAAATACATGGCTGATTTACCATTTTTTCATTGCCTTACCTGCCAAAAATTCTATAAAAAGGGATCAAAAAGTCAGACATACTCCAAAATGGTATCAATAAAACTGACCCACAAAAAAATGAGCTCTCACACAGATCAGTAGACATAACTGTAAAAAAGTGATGGGCGTCAGAATAAAGAGTTGCAAAGAAAAATGTGTTTTTTGTTTTTATGTTTTTATTTTATTCAAACAAGAAAAACTATATAAATGTGGCATTGCTTTAATCATGCAGAATGAGGTTACAGATGAGTTTTACTGCACAGGGAATGCCGTAAAAAATAAAATTCATAAAACTGTGGCAGAATTACATTTTGTTTCCTATTATACACCAGTTGGAATTTTTTTTCAGATTCCCATTACATCATATGCAATATTAAATGGTTCCAATAGAATGTACAACTTGTCCTGCAAAAAACATCTATGTGAATGGTAAAATTTAAAAAAGTTACGGCTTCAGGAAGGTGGAGAGTAAAAATGAAAACCCAAAAACAGAATATCGGAAGGTTCTAAAGGAGCTAAACATTGATAACCTATTCATAAGATCAGTTCAGTGGGGGCCTCCTCACTAATCAGCTTTTTCAGGCAGCCATCTGCACTAGACATTACAGTGGATGGAGAGCTCCTCACGGTGTAGTATCCTGCATCAGCAAACTGCAGTTCAGTTCTCAATTACTTGAATGGAAATTGAGATGTAGGAGCCAAGCATAGCCACCACACAGTGGACAGAACCTCCTACATTCAGATTCTTCCACTGTATAGTTTCTGGCACCATTGACTGTCTGAAATGGTAAAAGATTCAGGATAGTTTGTAAATCATCTAAAGTGTTTAACCTCCATTGTGGAAAAATATCTGAGGAGCTCTTAAAGGGGTATTCCGGTGAAGTAACTTAATTTCTGAAAAATTGCACTATGGCTGCAAGCTGTGACCCAACCAGAACTCATACCTATACATATAACCAGAGTTTCATTTTACCTTGCAATCCATTTTTCTAGCTCGTATGTGGGCCTTCAACACACTGAGAGTATCATGGCTACGGAACTTCCCTCACAAAACTACAATCCCCACAATCCCTAGCCTTCCTGCTGTGAGTTTCTGCTCGTTCATGAGTGTTGATGTTTACTGATTGGCTGCCTGATATTTCAGTCCAGACACACCCCCTCTACTCTACACACTGAGCATGCCTGACCTAATAAATGCTCAAAATTACAGGTCGCTGCCATGGTAACTTATAAGGAAACACAGTGGGTAGCAGAGAATGAAAACTACTCTTATAACTACTGAACAGTAAATAAGTGAAATTGACATCATATTAAGTAATTATTGATGAAGAATTAGTCTAAAACATAAGTTATATTTATGGCAACCGGAATACCCCTTTAAGGAATTGTACAAGAGTATGTGACAGTAAATAATGCTATCAGTCACAGCCAGTGAGGTTTTACCAAGCACAGAAGTTGTCAGACTAACCAGTTTTGTTTTTATGAAGAGTTAAGTAGAAGTCTGGACAGGGGGTAGTCTGTGAACATAGTGCTTTTGGACTTGGATATATGTAAAGATGTGCCGGGAGTACTAATAATCTACATGCAACATATGTCCTAGAATATTATTGATTATAGACTAAATAACAGCATGCAGTTTCAATCAACTGTTTCTAAGACCAGCAGGATATTGTCATGTGGATAATAATATTGCCTCTTAACCAAACATTTGTGATGCCTAATCTGGAATCTGAAGTTCAGTTACCAAGTACCAATTCGCAGTTCTTACAGTAAAGAAGCTTTGTCTCAGAAAATGTAATTTATAATTCTCTAGACGGCGGCAGTGCCCTTTTGAATATTTACGTAGGTTAATCCTGTCCCAACTTAGACAACTCTTCTCAATTCTAAGCACAAATGCAATTACATCTAAGCATGATATTCCAAGAGGGGAGCTATAATGCTAACCAGATTTTTTTCCTTTCCCTTCATCCTCCTCCTACTGATTCTTTTCCTTATACTCCCTTTCAATGTTTTATAGTATACTCCCTATATAAAAAGGGTCTCTTGTCTAGACTTCACTGTGTACTGAACAAAGTTCTAGAGGGAGTCAAATTGCCTTACATATTGAAATTGAAGGAGGATTTTTCAGCTTCTAGATGGCGCTAGCGTTCCCTAACTTTACCAAAGGCAGTTTGCAAACTAGTCTTGCAGAAACAAAAACATATACAGTATGGTCCCTGCTCGCCAGCACTATATTTATCCCTCGGTCTCTCCCTCGTGCTTCCAAGGTTGCAAAGCAAAGGTTGCCAAGTTCAAACTTCCGCTATATATACTATTTGCAGCTAGAATTCACATTGCTTTCAAGTGGTGCTCTACTATCTTCTGTCAGCAAGCAGTCTTAGAAATTGTAGGATAAAAAGGATAGTCCTTTATGAAAAACTGAGTTGTATTCATATTGATACATTTGAGGCCTTTGAGAATATTTGGGAGCCCTGGCTACTCACCTATGTAAATAACCTGTTCACTGAATGGTATTTACTGTAAAATGGCTATTTAGGCTTTGATTCTACATGTTGGAAAATGGAAATTTTCATTATTACTGTTACCCAATGTTTTCTGTATGTTGCTACCTAAAACCAAATAAAATCAGATCCCCAATGTTAATAAGACATTCGCTCTGACCTCTATTCACACCCCAATGTTAATTAGACCTCAGATAAGACCCTCAATTTATATCGGACCTCAGCTCAGACCCTAACGTTAATCAGACGTCAGATCAGACCCCAATGTTAATTAGACTTTAGCTTACACCCCAATCAGACCTCAGATCAGACCCCCAATGTAAATTAGACCACATCTCAGACCACCAATTGGATCTCAGATCAGACCCCCAATGTTAATCAGACCTCAGATCAGACAATAAATAAATTAATAAACTAACCTCTTCTGCTCTGGATGGCGTCGACACTCCTGAGATCCAGGATTCTCCAGCGTGAGGTAACACGGCGCCTACATACTCACACGTGCACATTGCTGATAGAGGAAGAAAAGGGATCATTTCCTTCACAATTTTATGGGGAAAATGCATCTTATAGGTCAAAAAATGCTGCAATTATTTTAATCTTTTCTCATGACTAAGAACCTCCATGTCCTTTATTAGTTTTGTTGCTCTTATTTGTACTTTTAACAGCTCCAGGACATCCTTCCTATGAAATGGTGCATATGTAGAACTGAGATGCATATTCCAGATGAGTCGACACAAATACTTTGTAAAGTGGTAATATTACATTGCTGTTCCGGGAGACCATGCCTCTTTTTAATACACCACTTATAACCAGGAACTATTTAGAATAGAAATAGTTGACCATACAACTCTGGACATGGTCCTTCAGCCAGTTTTCAATACAGTTTCAAACTATACTTTCTAAGCCTATAGACCTTATTTTACCTATTAAATGTCTATAAGAGACAGTATTGAATGTCTTTGCAAAGTTCAAGAGCACTATATCCACAGCTGTCCCTCTGTTCAGGCATCTACTCACTTCCTCATGAAAACAAATCAGATTAGTGTTACAAGTTATATCCTTGGTAAACCTGTGCTGGCTATCACTTATGATATTATTTACAGTGTATAGTCCCTTAAGAGTCTTTTAAAAATGTATCCCACAATGAAAGTTAAAATTACTGATTTACATAATCAAAAGAAAATGTAACATCTAAGGTAAGGGGGGCTTTCATACCAGATTGTACTCAGTACAATTCTATGCATGCACTAGCCCAGTGCATAAACAGCCAGCTTTAATCGACTTGGGCTCTAGGTTGTGATATGGTTTGAACAAAAGTTTTTGGATATCCCTACACAATGCCACCACTGTAGTAGTGAAGTTGAGTATAATCTCCTGTACAGCTCAGCAGTCTCTTTCATACAGACATGTGATGTGAGAACATTGCAACTTTTGCAGCAGATCTTCTGCATTTTTTCCCACAGCCTCCCTTCCTTGACTACATGCTGAACTATGATGCTAGTATTGTAATTAAAAGGCTAATAATCTCCTTTCTAAAAGTGAACAATGTTTGGCAGCTTCATAAATCTACTTCCACTTTCTTCACTACTCTAAAGTCTCATTGCACCACAGAGCAGGGGAGAAAGATTTATGATACACAGGCACCAAAGGACATAACAATGGAGATAAAATAGTACAGTCCACAGTAATGTGGTAAGGGATGTCTAAGGGCCCCATTAGCTTACAGACGTGGTTGAAGCTGTGACTGCTACAACACCTATAAACATGCAGATGTTGAGTTGGTGAAAAAAACCATAAAGGCCTTAAATTGTGTTATTAATTGTGGACTTGATGATCAGCGAACATGCTGCATATTATTTGGAATAAGTCCAGCTGTCCAGAAGATACAAAGAAGAAGATGTGTGCTGTTTGTGATCAATGCACCATTGACACTATTGATATGTTGCAATCCCACACATGAGTAGTTGCCATACTGGCAACATCAACATCCATGTGTCAATATGACCACTGGTGTAATTACAGTAAAAAACACTAAACCTTTGTGGTAATACAATTAATACACATGCACGTTTAATAATCACAAATTAAGAGATGAAGATTATGTTTTTAGTGATTGGTCATATAGCGAATGTGGGTATAGTGGTAGTTATCATATTGATGCACTGTCTGGAGTCGAGATTTAAAGGGATTTACCAAGATCAGAGTATGTGTTGGAAAACCTCTTTATCAAGAAATATAATTCTATTAAATTCTTAATTAAAAAAAAAAAGTTACATCTCTACAACCTACTACAGTGCTTCACCTGTTGTTGGTGCTTCATATAGTGAATTAATTTTCATTGAGACATCAAATGACCACGGTAGCAAATTATGGAGTGACCCCTTGATCTTAATGTAACTATTGGCTGCCATGATCATGTTATGTGATGTCACTATCAGAGTACTGGTGGCAAGGACTAGGTTATGGCAATCTTTTCAAGATTGTATGGTTAAAAAATATTTTTTCTTGATATCCTTTGAGTGAAGAATTATTCATAAATCTGTCCAAATCTTGGAGAACAAGTCACAATATTCACCATACATGATCTTTAGACACAGACAACACTGGGTCAGGAACTCAGTGCGCACCATTTGTGATTAGAGACAACTCTGATCATGAGCATTTAACCTCTTAGATGCCATGGTCTATTGCAATAATGGTATCTGAGTAGTCATTTATAAAGAGGAGAGCCATTCAGTTATTATTGCAGTCAGAAGCCTTGTGAAGGTTTGCGTGCCTGCCCTTGTAAAATTCTTAATAAGGGTGTCTCAGTGTTTGAAAATGCAATTGATACGACGAATGCCATAAGGGAACAAAAATCAAATCTACATTTTTTGTCATTTTGGATCCTCCAAAAAATTGAATAAAAAGTAATCCAAAAGTCATACTATACATACTTCAGCATGGCATCAGTGAAAACTACAGCTTGTCCTGCAAAAGGGCCCTTACACAGCTCTGTGGACGCCATTATGAAAAAGTCATATGGGTGCCAGAATGCAGTGGAAAGAAAACTTTTTCAATTTTTTTTATTTGCATAACAAAAATGATATAAATTTGGTGTCTTTGTAATTGTGCTGACCCACAAAATAAAGAATAATTTTTTTGCCTCACAGTAAACGCCATCAAATGAATCCCATAAAAAATGCACTTTTATCCAATTCCACACATCAATATTTTTCAAGCTTCGTGATTACATTTGATAGAATATTAAGTGGGGAAGTGCTTTTCCTAGGCCAGTTTATGTGTCACGTGGCCTAGGAGCAGCTCAGCCCCATTCACATGAATGGTGCTGAGTGTGATACTAAGCACAGCTTGCATACTTGATAAGATACATACATACTTGGCACTGTACTTGATAAGAAGGCAATGGTGCTCCTCCTTCTCAAAACAGTTGATCTGCCGGAGTCCAGGGTGTTGAACCCCACTGATCAGATACTGATGACCTATCCTGAGGATAGTAAAAGAAATCTCAAAAAACCCTTTTAACTGGAAATAAATTCCTATTTTGTATTGAATATAAATAAGTCCAAAAACAAATTATACAAGACAACTACTTATACCCTTTTAGGTTGTAGTGAACTTTCTGATGTTTATAGATTAAAATACCCATTGGAACATTTGTAACTATTGTAAAATGAGAGCTGGTGTGATCCGAGAATCTTTCTGGTGTTGTAATGGTCTAATGGACAGAAAACAAGCGTTTCTACAGTGACCAGGCAGGGATGAGTCACAATAAGGTCATTTCAAATAAGTGCAAACTGTAAGTGCTCGTATAAAGACAAATCAGAAGTGCACAATAAGCTTTCACAGCGGGTCATTTTCTCAGTGTCAATAAAAGAACAGTGTACGGGAGTGACATCTCCTAATGCCATCTAGTCATCTGCACTTCCTGATTATGCCAGCTTCTAAGTAACATTCAAACTGCACAAATAAATCTTCTGCTAGGAGGAAAATGCTTCAGTAAAACTGATAGTTCTGCACAATTTGTTTTATTGCAATTATGTAAAAAGCCACCTGAAAAAATGAGCCTTTGATGCTCAACTGCAGCAAGACTATCAGACTAAACTCAGGAAAGCACCAGGTTCAATCCCATGTTACCTGTCAAAGAAAACTGTATCTTATCGGCATTTAGTAGCTTTCAGCTGGATAAAATAGGATAAAGAAACACAGGACAAGACGTTGACTGCTATATTTTATTTATATACAGGATTTAAATAATGGTTCAGTAATAGTAAAATAAAAAAGACAGCTTTCACAAAGACATATAACAAATAATCATAAGTAAAAAATAATGCTCAAATCATTACAATTCAAACAAATGAAACTGATTCTTTTAAGGTAAAAAGAATCTAAATATACATCTAAATATGGAATAACTAAAGCTGATTTTTATACTGTTAAGCAAAATTGTTATACAGTAGTCAGAAAAATGATTTTAAATAGATAGGTAGATAGATAGATAGATAGATAGATAGATAGACAGATAGATGAGCCAGGAGCCATGCTAGTTATTCTTCCCTCCCTTGAACACTATTCTGCCAGGAGCCATGCTAGTTATTCTTCCCTCCCTTGAACACTATATTTGACCGTACAATAGTGGCTGTCCTTTCGACATTTACACATTTAAAGTAGCTCTCTTTCAAGACTTGAAAATTAAAGTAGATGTCTTTTCCATGATCTCTATTAGCCAAAATAGAAAGAATGAGCTGGGGGATGATATGGATGGCTTATTTTTGGCCATGATGTAGTGCTTCATTCTGTTGCAGGTGAAATAAGGCCCTGCCCACTTTCCCTGGCTATAAGTGTTCTTATAGGCCAACCTGCAGCCCTCATGTAATCAGATCATTGTTGAAGGACATTTTTCTTTATTTGGTAAGGGGTTATGTAAACCACATTATCTATATAACTGAATTAAATACTGTAATAAAAAAATAGCTTAATAATTTACAATTGGAGTTAGGTTTGACACAATATTGTTCTACTGTAGTACATTCAATTTTAGCGTACGTTCATATACGCATTTTGAACTGAAGCAAAGGAACAGACTTCCAGAGTTCATTGTATCTGGAATAGCCGGATATTGCCATGCACAGCTGGATCCCTATTGACGATAATGGGATCCAACAAGGAACTGGCAGGTTTCTGGAATAAATGCATACCAAATATTGCATACACTATTTTTGATCCTGCTGAAATCCAGCATTTATCTGAGAAGGAGCAGAATCCCTGTCATATCCTATGATAGTCAATGGGGATCCGGCAGTGTGAGGCAATATCCGGCTAAGCCAGATACGATGAAGTCCAGTAGTCTGTTTTTGTGCCAGAACAGACTTCTGGAGGTCCCAATGCATGTGTGAACCTAACCTAAGGGAATAGGTCAGCAGGCTCGACTCCTTAAAACTGCTTGCAGTGCTAAATATGTGATGCAATGTATAAACCAGTTAAAATCTTTCAATGTGGATGGTCATCTCTGTATTTGACATGTCCCCTGCTCTATTCCTGTGGGTTTTAATAATGTCACTATAGAACTTTTGAAAACCGATTACGGCTACGGGAATCTGCTGTGTAAATTGCCTAGCTGATGTGTCACTAACAACATAAAGGTCCCAATATTTTGTGCATACACTCCAACACTTTATAGACCACCCAAGAGTATTAAAGCTGAAGGCACAATCAAATATTTAATATAGTATACAGTAGTATGGACAGCCACTAGAATATGTATACATTTGGCTTATTCTAGCTTATTCAATGAAGCTGTCTTTTTACATGCATATTGCTGCATATAACAGCATAAGTATAACAAGAAAATACTGTTAATATTATAGCTGCATAAAACATAATTTTAGCTATGCTTTTCTCAGTCTAGAAAAATATGTATATATAATATATCCTAAAATAGATTTCACGTCATGGAATGTAACATAATAGCAGATATCTGTTCGTTAAGCAGGCACACTAATAATATTCATAGTGAATATGCTGCTAATGAAACTTTAGAATTTGTCTTCTTATTCAATGCAGAGCAAATAAAATGACCGGCTTCCATCACTTTGTAAAGGTCAACCCCCTGGAAACAGAAAGAAACCAACTCTTTAGTACATGCAAAAAAAAGAGTATCTTGACTTAATCCATTATGCAATTTATTAGTTTAGTATACAGATTTAGGAGAATTTGAAACTTAAAGTGGTCTGCAGGATTTTCTATTGATGGCCTATCCTTGTGACAGGCCATAAATAACTGATCAGCTGGGGTCTGACACCACACACCCCTGCCGACCAACTTGTTTAGAGTTGGAATCAGAAATGCACAGCTCTGTCCATTGTGTAATAAATGGAGCTGGTAACTGGTAAGTGTGGAGCAGCGCTTCAGTTACTGGTTTGGTCCACCACATGATGACTGGAGCTTGGTAGTTTCGGCACAAACTTCTGTCAATGGACTGCAGAACAGATGATAGGTGGTGGTGCTTGGTGTTAGACCCCCACTAATCTAATATTGATGACCTTTTCTCCAGATAGGCCATCAATATCAAGATCCTGGGACAACCCCTTTAACTATTAAGATGACCTAGTTGACATGTCTAATTGACATCCTGTTAAAAATCCCACTAAGCCATACCCAATTTTTGAAAAAATAGAACAAGTAGCAGAAAATAGGCAAACGTCTGTGAAGCTCATGATCAAATTTGATTTGGTAAATTTCCCCAGCTGTTTTTAAAGGATATATTACATGCCTAGGCCACTATAAAGTATGCATACATTTCAGTTAAGTGCAGAGTCAGACTTGTCTACCTGTGGACCATAGGAGCCTACAGTGGTTCGCCATAGTTCATTGGAAAACAAACTCACTTGCAGATTGCAGCTACCATTGAGCCCATGGAGGGAGTAGTTCCATTACAGGTTGGCCATGTCCCTGTTTTAATGAGAGATGTGAACCTGAGCAGGGATGTGGTCATAGGTGCTGCAATGTTAGCAAAGGAGGGAAATGAAAATGTATTGGAGTTATAGAAATTGAATGGGGACATTAAGATCTCCAGTCCTAAGTGATCCTATGTAAGGTGGTGTCAAGCAGAACCTGGAAGTGGACAGTGGAAGTGGAACTAGGCTATTAGTCCTAAATTACTTGAACCCATTAAAACAGTGACCTTGCGTATGATGACTTATAGACAAAGTTTAAAGTTATAATGAATATACAGCCAGTATTTAATATTCACAGCTCACAGTATGAAATTAAAGTTGAAATTATTTAATCGGTCAGTCAAAGTTAAGTTTTAGTCAGTTTGTATAGTATGTAGAGATGAGCGAGTAGTGTTCGATCGAGCTGGTATTCGATCGAATACTACGATATTCGGCGTACTCGATTTAATTCGAGTATAACGGCGATGGCGCACCTAGAATTCGTTTCCCCTCCCACCTTCCCTGGCGCTCTTTTTCCACCAATCACCATGCAGGGGGGGTATGACAGGCACGCTGAGCACGCTGGCAGCGCGATAACGGCGTCTACATGCATTGGCTGGAAAAACCATGTGACCTCGAATATTAAAAACTCAGCTCTTCCTGCTCGTACGCATATGCTGCGTGAACTTAGTCAGGGACAGAGGCTGGAGAAGGGAGAGACAGATTTTAGCTGTTGGACAGGCAGGAGCGTGATTAAAAGCCCTTATCAAGGCTACTACAGTGGACTTCAGTGATAGCTTACTACAATATAGACTTTACAGAGAACGGCTGCTGTATTCAGGGATAGCTGCTGGAGTAGGGACAGAGAGAGGCATTAGTGGTGTATTAGGTGCTCTGCTACATACCAAACTATATTTGGCACTACTGCTGTGTACCTTGAAAATACAATATATAGGCCTTATAACTGGCAACTGTACTGTGCGTTCTCTTGCAAAGTAATTTCTCATAACTGGTGTTCATACACACCGTCTGATCACTTAGTACACGGCTGTGTACCTTGAAAAATACAATATATAGGCCTTAACTGGCAACTGTACTGTGCGTTCTCTTGCAAAGTAATTTCTCATAACTGGTGTTCATACACACTGTCTGATCACTTAGAACACGGCTGTGTACCTTGAAAAATACAATATATAGGCCTTAACTGGCAACTGTACTGTGCGTTCTCTTGCAAAGTAATTTCTCATAACTGGTGTTCATACACACCGTCTGATCACTTAGAACACGGCTGTGTACCTTGAAAAATACAATATATAGGCCTTAACTGGCAACTGTACTGTGCGTTCTCTTGCAAAGTAATTTCTCATAACTGGTGTTCATACACACCGTCTGATCACTTAGAACACGGCTGTGTACCTTGAAAAATACAATATATAGGCCTTAACTGGCAACTGTACTGTGTGTTCTCTTGCAAAGTAATTTCTTATAACTGTTGTTCATACACACCGTCTGATCACTTAGTACACGGCTGTGTACCTTGAAAAATACAATATATAGGCCTTATAACTGGCAACTGTACTGTGTGTTCTCTTGCAAAGTAATTTCTCATAACTGTTGTTCATACACACCGTCTGATCACTTAGAACACGGCTGTGTACCTTGAAAAATACAATATATAGGCCTTAACTGGCAACTGTACTGTGCGTTCTCTTGCAAAGTAATTTCTCATAACTGGTGTTCATACACACCGTCTGATCACTCAGAACACGGCTGTGTACCTTGAAAAATACAATATATAGGCCTTAACTGGCAACTGTACTGTGCGTTCTCTTGCAAAGTAATTTCTCATAACTGGTGTTCATACACACCGTCTGATCACTTAGAACACGGCTGTGTACCTTGAAAAATACAATATATAGGCCTTAACTGGCAACTGTACTGTGCGTTCTCTTGCAAAGTAATTTCTCATAACTGTTGTTCATACACACCGTCTGATCACTTAGAACACGGCTGTGTACCTTGAAAAATACAATATATAGGCCTTAACTGGCAACTGTACTGTGCGTTCTCTTGCAAAGTAATTTCTCATAACTGGTGTTCATACACACCGTCTGATCACTTAGAACACGGCTGTGTACCTTGAAAAATACAATATATAGGCCTTAACTGGCAACTGTACTGTGCGTTCTCTTGCAAAGTAATTTCTCATAACTGGTGTTCATACACACCGTCTGATCACTTAGAACACGGCTGTGTACCTTGAAAAATACAATATATAGGCCTTATAACTGGCAACTGTACTGTGCGTTCTCTTGCAAAGTAATTTCTCATAACTGTTGTTCATACACACCGTCTGATCACTTAGAACACGGCTGTGTACCTTGAAAAATACAATATATAGGCCTTAACTGGCAACTGTACTGTGCGTTCTCTTGCAAAGTAATTTCTCATAACTGGTGTTCATACACACCGTCTGATCACTTAGAACACGGCTGTGTACCTTGAAAAATACAATATATAGGCCTTAACTGGCAACTGTACTGTGCGTTCTCTTGCAAAGTAATTTCTCATAACTGGTGTTCATACACACCGTCTGATCACTTAGAACACGGCTGTGTACCTTGAAAAATACAATATATAGGCCTTAACTGGCAACTGTACTGTGCGTTCTCTTGCAAAGTAATTTCTCATAACTGGTGTTCATACACACCGTCTGATCACTTAGAACACGGCTGTGTACCTTGAAAAATACAATATATAGGCCTTAACTGGCAACTGTACTGTGCGTTCTCTTGCAAAGTAATTTCTCATAACTGTTGTTCATACACACCGTCTGATCACTTAGTACACGGCTGTGTACCTTGAAAAATACAATATATAGGCCTTATAACTGGCAACTGTACTGTGTGTTCTCTTGCAAAGTAATTTCTCATAACTGTTGTTCATACACACCGTCTGATCACTTAGAACACGGCTGTGTACCTTGAAAAATACAATATATAGGCCTTAACTGGCAACTGTACTGTGCGTTCTCTTGCAAAGTAATTTCTCATAACTGGTGTTCATACACACCGTCTGATCACTTAGAACACGGCTGTGTACCTTGAAAAATACAATATATAGGCCTTAACTGGCAACTGTACTGTGCGTTCTCTTGCAAAGTAATTTCTCATAACTGGTGTTCATACACACCGTCTGATCACTCAGAACACGGCTGTGTACCTTGAAAAATACAATATATAGGCCTTAACTGGCAACTGTACTGTGCGTTCTCTTGCAAAGTAATTTCTCATAACTGTTGTTCATACACACCGTCTGATCACTTAGTACACGGCTGTGTACCTTGAATAATACAATATATAGGCCTTATAACTGGCAACTGTACTGTGCGTTCTCTTGCAAACTAATTTCACGGCTGTGAAGGCAAAATATTGTAAAAAAAAAAAAAATGTAGCGGGGGGCTAGCGGAATAGGACGTGGACGAGGACGGGGGCGCGGAAATGCTGTTGGGGGCCTTGTTGAAGCCAGTGGGGATACAATGCGTGCTGGTGAGGGTCAGCCAGGATCCCGCTCATCCAGAATCCCTGCCTTTATGGGACAGTTAAGCAGGGGGCGGGTTACACCGCTGTTGAGGCCTGAGCAGGTTGAACAGGTGGTGCAATGGATAGCCGATAGCGCTTCCACACAGTTGTCCACCAGCCAGTCATCCACACAGTCTAACTCTGACCCTCCTTCCTCCACACCTGGCCAACAGAGTCATCCCACCATTGACCCCTCCCAGGAGCTCTTTTCGGGTCCTTTTTCAGATGTGCCGGAAGAATCCCAGGAGCTAGCAGAGGAATTTGTTTGTAGTGATGCCCAAACACTTGAGTTTTCGCCATCTCCTGCTGATGTGGACCCTGAGCCAGCATCTGTTATCATGAGCGATGATGATGATGAGACGCAGTTGCCATCAAGGGAGGCTGTTGGAATGTCCAGTGGGCAGGAGGAGGAGCAGAGTGAGGAAGTTGAGGTGGTGGATGACGAAATGACCGACCCCACTTGGCCAGGGGTGATGTCCAGCGAGGAAAGTAGTGGAGAGGTGGTGGTCTGCGCAGCACCGAAAAAGGCAGCAAGAGGCAGAGGGATGTCCAGAGGCAGAGGGATGTCCACAGGCAGAGGGATGTCCACAGGCAGAGGGATGTCCAGAGGCAGAGGACGGTCCAGACAAAGTAGTGAGGCCACAGCCAGCACGGCCGAAGCTGTTCCCGGCAGCGGGCAGTCGCGCGAAGCTCCCCATCGAGGCCTCGTACTTCTGTGGTGTGGAGATTTTTTAATGTTTGTGCGGATGACAAACTGAGCGCGGTTTGCACACTCTGCCACTCAAAACTGAGTAGGGGCTCTGAGAAGAGCAATCTGACCACCTCAGGCATGCGGCGTCACTTGGAAGTCAAGCACTGGGCTGAGTGGGAGAGAGCAAACGCAATACAAACTGCGCCCGGTCCTGCTGCCACTGCCTCTTCCCCTGTGTTGTGTGCTGCCACTGCGGTCCAGACCTCCAGCCAGGACACCTCCACATCTGCCTCTGCCTCGGCTACTTTGGGGCCTTCTCCTTCAGCCTCCCCTTCCCCCGCCTCTTCGCCTGCACCCTCACACTCCTCGTCCCAACAACTGTCCATCTCGCAGGCGTTCGACCGCAGGCGGAAGTACGCCTCGAGTCACCCCCAAGCCCAAGCCTTAAACTGCCACATCTCCAAACTGCTGGCCCTGGAGATGTTGCCGTTTAGGCTTGTGGAGACGCAGGCCTTCCGTGACCTGATGGCGGCTGCCGCACCTCGCTATTCCGTCCCCAGCCGCCACTACTTTTCCCGGAGTGCCGTCCCCGCCCTGCACCAGCAGGTGTCACGTAACATCAGGCGGGCCCTGAGGTACGCAGTCAGCGCAAAGGTCCACTTGACCACCGACTCGTGGACAAGCGCTTGCGGCCAGGGACGATACATCTCTTTGACGGCACACTGGGTGAATGTAGTGGAAGCGGGGACGGGGTCGCAAACAGAGACGGCCTACCTACCACCCCCGCCCAAGATTGCCAGCATGGGTTCTGATAAACCCCCCTCCTCCTCCTCCTCCTCCTCCTCCTCCTGTGCCTTAACATCTCCCTCAGCCGCTAGCTGGAAGCGTTGCAGCACTGGCGCGGGGAGACGTCAGCAGGCGGTGCTAAAGCTCATCAGCTTGGGCGACAGGAAGCACAGCGCCCCAGAGGTGAGGGACGCCATATTGCAGCAGACGGAGATGTGGCTGTCGCCGCTGCAGCTAGGACCAGGCATGGTCGTGTGCGATAACGGCCGTAACCTGGTGGCGGCTCTGGAGCTTGCCGAACTCAATCACGTACCATGCCTGGCCCACGTTTTTAATCTGGTAGTCCAAAAATTTCTGAAGACTTACCCCAACCTGGCAGAGCTACTGGTGAAAGTGCGGCGCTTGTGCGCTCACTTTCGTAAGTCAACTGTAGCTGCTGCTAGCTTAAAAAAACTCCAGCAACGCCTCCATTTGCCTGAACATCGGCTGTTGTGCGACCTGCCCACTCGCTGGAATTCCACCTATTCCATGTTGGCCAGGGTGTGTGAGCAGCAGAGAGCATTGATGGAGTACCAGATTATGAATCCACGCGTGCCTCCAACTCAGCTCCCTCAGTTTGCCAACCACGAGTGGCCATGGATGGCAGACATATGCGATGTACTGCGTATCTTTGAGGAGTCCACCAAGAAGGTCAGCAGCGAGGACGCTATAGTGAGCGTAACCATCCCGCTCCTAGGCGTCCTTAAAGAATCGCTCATCGCAATAAGGGAGAACGCATTGCACGCAGAGGAGACGGGGGTAGGAGGAGACGCAACGGAGCTACACAGTCAGACCACACTTTTGTCTGCTTCACGGTGGCAGTTGCAGGAGGAGGAGGATGAGGAGGAGGACGACGTGGAGGTGGCTGTGGAAGAGGAGGAGGATACTGGCGGCGAGGGTAGCAGTCAGGCTGTGTGCGTCCCATTGGTTCAGCGCGGATGGGGCGGAGAGGAGGCGGAAGAGGAAGAGGAGGAAATGGCAAGTGATCCTTCTGGTGGGGGCAGTGAGGTCATGCCTATTCAGAGTCTGGCACACATGGCTGACTTCATGCTGGGCTGCTTTTCCCGGGACACGTGTTGTCCGGATAGTGGAGAACAAACTGTACTGGGTCTTCGCACTCCTGGACCCCCGGTATAAAGATAACGTCTCCTCTTTTATTCCGGTAGAGGAGAGGACGAATCGATTGCTGGAATACCAGAGGGAACTCGTGCAGAACATGATGGAGATTTTCCCACCCACCATCGCTGGCGGCAGAGAGGAGAGGGTCTCCCAGAGTCCCACAACATCCATCAGGCCCACAGCCACCAGGGGAACACTCTCCAAGGTGTGGGACACGTTCATGGCACCCCCTCGTGCAACTTCCATCACTGCGGGGCCCGCTATCAGCAGGAGGGACAAGTATCGGCGGATGTTGCGGGAGTACCTGGCAGACCGTACCCCTGTCCTCCCCGATCCCTCGGCGTCCTACACTTACTGGGTCTCCAAGTTGGACACGTGGCTGGAACTGTCCCTGTACGCCTTGGAGGTGCTTGCCTGCCCTGCCGCCAGCGTGCTATCAGAAAGGGTGTTCAGCGCAGCCGGGGGCATTATAACCGATAAGCGCAGCCGCCTGTCAACCGACAGTGCGGACAGGCTGACGCTAATCAAAATGAACAGCAAGTGGATTGACCCGGACTTTGCTTCTCCAACCGTGGAAAGCAGCCAAAAGTGAAGTGCCATCTGTATGAAGTGCCATTTCCTCCTCCACCTCCTCCTCCTCCTCCTCCTTAACCGCCGTAGAATTGCTCCGTAAATAAGAAAAATTTATATGTTTATGGCTCACCTCTTGGGCCTCCACAAAATGTTTAAGAGGTCTCACCTCTTGGGCCTCCTCATAATTTTTAACAGGTCTCACCTCTTGGGCCTCCACAAAATGTTTAAGAGGTCTCACCTCTTGGGCCTCCACATAATTTTTAACAGGTCTCACCTCTTGGGCCTCCACAAAATGTTTAACAGGTCTCACCTCTTGGGCCTCCACATAATTTTTAACACGTCTCACCTCTTGGGCCTGCACAAAATGTTTAAGAGGTCTCACCTATTGGGCCTCCACATAATTTTTAACGGGTCTCACCTCTTGGGCCTCCACAAAATGTTTAACAGGTCTCACCTCTTGGGCCTCCACAAAATGTTTAACAGGTCTCACCTCTTGGGCCTCCACAAAATGTTTAACAGGTCTCACCTCTTGGGCCTCCACAAAATGTTTAACAGGTCTCACCTCTTGGGCCTCCACAAAATGTTTAACAGGTCTCACCTCTTGGGCCTGCACAAAATGTTTAAGAGGTCTCACCTCTTGGGCCTCCACATAATTTTTAACGGGTCTCACCTCTTGGGCCTCCACATAATTTTTAACGGGTCTCACCTCTTGGGCCTCCACATAATTTTTAACACGTCTCACCTCTTGGGCCTGCACAAAATGTTTAAGAGGTCTCACCTATTGGGCCTCCACATAATTTTTAACAGGTCTCACCTTTTGGGCCTCCACAAAAGGTTTAAGAGGTTAACAGTGGAAAGCAGCCAAAAGTGAAGTGCCATCTGTATGAAGTGCCATTTCCTCCTCCACCTCCTCCTCCTCCTCCTTAACCGCCGTAGAATTGCTCCGTAAATAAGAAAAATGTATATATTTATGGCTCACCTCTTGGGCCTCCACATAATTTTTAACAGGTCTCACCTCTTGGGCCTCCACAAAATGTTTAACAGGTCTCACCTCTTGGGCCTCCACATAATTTTTAACACGTCTCACCTCTTGGGCCTGCACAAAATGTTTAAGAGGTCTCACCTATTGGGCCTCCACATAATTTTTAACGGGTCTCACCTCTTGGGCCTCCACAAAATGTTTAACAGGTCTCACCTCTTGGGCCTCCACAAAATGTTTAACAGGTCTCACCTCTTGGGCCTCCACAAAATGTTTAACAGGTCTCACCTCTTGGGCCTCCACAAAATATTTAACAGGTCTCACCTCTTGGGCCTCCACATAATTTTTAACAGGTCTCACCTTTTGGGCCTCCACAAAAGGTTTAAGAGGTTAACAGTGGAAAGCAGCCAAAAGTGAAGTGCCATCTGTATGAAGTGCCATTTACTCCTCCACCTCCTCCTCCTCCTCCTCCTCCTTAACCGCCGTAGAATTGCTCCGTAAATAAGAAAAATGTATATATTTATGGCTCACCTCTTGGGCCTCCACATAATTTTTAACAGGTCTCACCTCTTGGGCCTCCACAAAATGTTTAAGAGGTCTCACCTCTTGGGCCTCCACATAATTTTTAACACGTCTCTCCTCTTGGGCCTCCACATAATTTTTAATACGTCTCACCTCTTGGGCCTCCACATAATTTTTTAGAGGTCTCACCTCTTGGGCCTCCACATAATTTTTAAGAGGTCTCACCTCTTGGGCCTGTACAAAATGTTTAAGAGGTCTCACCTCTTGGGCCTCCACAAAATGTTTAAGCGGTCTCACCTCTTGGGCCTCCACATAATTTTTAAGAGGTCTCACCTCTTGGGCCTCCACATAATTTTTAAGAGGTCTCACCTCTTGGGCCTCCACATAATTTTTAAGAGGTCTCACCTCTTGGGCCTGTACAAAATGTTTAAGAGGTCTCACCTCTTGGGCCTCCACAAAATGTTTAAGCGGTCTCACCTCTTGGGCCTCCACAATTTTAAGGTCTCACCTCTTGGGCCTCCACATAATTTTTAAGAGGTCTCACCTCTTGGGGCTCTACAAAATGTTTAAGAGGTCTCACCTCTTTAGCCTCCACACAATTTTTAAGACGTCTCACCTCTTGGGCCTCCACAAAATTTTCCATGAGCCTCTGGCCAGCCCACGGCCTCTTCCTGCCTTTTGCGGTCCTATGCATCCCTCAACATCCCCACTGCTTTACCTGCTAGACATGACACTGGGCCAGGTCGGGTCACTGACATCTCAAGCGCCAACAATTTGGGCATTTTAAGGCTTCTGCATGTGTTTTTGAGTTGTTTTTACATTTTAAAGAAGACATGTCTGACCACATCTCACACACACACACAATGACAATTAGGGGTGGGGTCTATTTGCTTTCCCCCTTGCCTATGCCATCTGTGGTTGTCATAGGCAACGTGATTTTAAGGGGTGCAGAATTTTATCTTCTTTTTTGTCTAGTTTGGCTTGGGGTCCATGGCAATGTTGAGGAAAGAAGGTTTCCTTGTATGGTCTCACTTTACAGAGAGGTTATATTGTGTTTGGAGTGTATTGTTGAGAGGCTGTGATAGTGGCGTAATAGTGCGACTTGGGCGCGTTATATGCACCCAGACATGCTTCCCCTGCTGTCCTAGTTGCATTCCAGCAGTGTTGGCATCCTTTTCTGAGGTTCCAGGGTGGACTTGGTGACCTCCAAGTGGTCGAATTGAGATTTCCAAGTGGCGAGCATTTTTTCCCCATAGACTTTAATGGGATTCGATATCTGGTCGAATAGTCGAATTTCGCGGTCTATTCGAATCGAATTTCGAACTTTCGAATATTTCACTACTCGCTCATCTCTAATAGTATGCAAAGAACCAGTCATAAATACTGATTAGTCATAACATTAAAACTACAGACATTGATTTTTGTAACAATGGTACCTGTCAAATGGTGGGATATTTTAGGCAGTAAGAGAACAGTTCTTTAAGTGATGTTTTAGAAACAGAAATGGACAAAAGTAAAGACCTGCGCGTTAAGGGCAAAATTGTGATTGCTAAACAAATGGGTCAGAGTAAATCAAAAGTAAGTTCTCTAGGGTGTTCTTGGTGTTTAATAATTAGTAAATGCCAAAAATTGTCCAATGAACGAAAGCCAGTGAGTTATCAAAAAGGTCAAGGGTGCCTAAGGCTCATTGATTCATATGGAATGCAAAGGCTAGTTCATCTGGTTCAGTCCTACTGAAGAACTACTGTAGTACAATTTGCTTGAAAAATGCTTGCTATCATAAAAAGATGTAGAACACACAGCTGAGTACGGAGCTGCGTAGACACACAATGGTCAGACTGCAGTTATTGGCTCCTGTCGACCGTGGAAAGTGCTTTCAAAAAGCTTTGGAGAATCAGAACTGAACCTTGGAGAAATAGAATACACAAACCTAGGCTAACAAATTTTGGACAGCCAATGTAGCACTTAGGCCTCTTTCACACGTATTTTTTGCGGATAGGATGCGGACCCATCTGCATCCGTATGTCCGTTCCGTAGCCCGCAAAAAAAAAATAGAACATGTTCTATTCTTGTCCGTATTACGGACAAGAATAGTACTGTTCTATTAGAGGCCAGCTGTTCCGTTCCGTAAAATACGGAATGCACACGGATGCCATCCATCTTTTTTGCGGATCCGCAATTTGCGGACCGCAAAACACAACGTTCGTGTGAAACTAGCCTTACTTGGAGAAAAAATGTTCTAGTATGAATCCTTGGGTCTAGGCATTCATATGGGTGCTATTTTGACATGTACCAGCTGCTTAAACATTGTTATAGACCAAATACAGTACAACCCTTTTTGACTACGGAATTCCCTAATTACAGCAGAATAATGTGGACTGTTCACTACAAAAATTGTTCGGGAATGATTTGTAAAATATAAGAGCTCAAGGTATTTATTTGTACTTCAAATACTGCACCAGCAAAGTCCAAATCTGTTGTTATCCCATCTCACTCTTTTCAACTATTAAAGGATCTGCCACTAATGTCTTGGTGCAAGATACCACGGGACATCCTCAGAGGTCTTTTCAAGTCCCTGGCTCAACGAATCATAGCAAATTTGGTGGGACAAGAGGACTTTACTGTACATAATAATAGGCAGATGGTTTAAATATTACAGCTGATTGATGCAAATATAGAAAGCACTTATGGCAATTTAAGCACATTGACACAAGAAAGCTATTGGATGTGTATGTGGAGGTCCTGTGCTAAGAAACTGGCATAAGGTGGCAATGTCTTGAGAATAAAAGCTACTTCTTTTTCATTACTACACAGTGTGTGCTGTAACCGGCAGCTCATAATATTTGTTTTATGACCAGAAGATATAGTGGAGAATATGGATGGGCAATATTTGCTTTCTACACATTAACAGGTTGAGAGAGAGCTACAATTATAATGGCAAAACAAATACATAAATTGGTCACATGAGTGTTCAACAGAATGACCGTGTATTACTGTCAGTGAGAATCATCAAGTATACTGTACTCTAGGATGGAGATGTTATATAGCACAGATACACTTAGATAACACACATGGTCAGGCATGAAATGAGGCACTTTGAGACTTTCAACAATTTCTATATGAATTGTCCTGAACATAAAGTACGGATCCGACTTGTTTGTAACGAAACACATTTGGCTTATACAAGGCTGAATGCCTGAAACTGTAATCATTGAAAAAAAAAGGACTAAATGCTTTTAATGTGTCTACCAAACCATATGATTGACTATAATAACCACTATAATTATCGTTATTATTATTATGTGCAGTCAAACACATACAAGTGTTTGTAAGATACTGTATGTCCTGTCTTTTGTGTGAGATATATTTTTTCTCAATATCAAATTTAAGAGCATCTCTCAGCCAGGTCAACTCTATTAAACCAGGAATGATGGCTTGTAGAGTTGATCCTGTTGAGTAAAATGATACCTCATTTATGTTTCTTTGTTGTGCTGTTCCTGAGAAAAATTATGTTTTACTAATATGTAAATTAGGTCTTTGGTGCACCAAGTGGAGGGCCCGAGCCTCCTGGAGCACCAGAGCTCCTCTGTTCTGCACTTAGAGCCACTCCCCACATCTCCTTGATTTACAAACTCGCACCTGCCTCACAGTCTACACAATTGGTGCTTTAGCAGTGCATTTATCTGCCTCTGCTTCCCCAGCAGTGCAGAAGACTACTGCTCATGCACCAATGATGTCATCCTCCACCCTGAAATGTTCAGCTTCATTCAGGTACAGGGTGACATAATCGCACATGCACAGTAGTCATCTGTGATGCCAGGGAAGCAGAGGCAGATGCACTGTGGATGTGCTGATGAATGCTTTGCCCTGTTAATAAAGGAGAGAGGGGCTCCAAGTGCAGAATAGGTCTGGTGCTCCTAGGGGCTTGGACATCCCCATAGTACACTGAAGACCTAATTGATATATTAATAAAAAGTTATCATTCAGGAACTGTGCCACACTGGAGCATAAATAGCATGATTGGTATGATTTTACTCAGCAGGAGCAAACCCTACGAGGCTGCCTGATTTATTAGGGATGACCCTTCTGACAGATGCTCTTTATGTTATTTGTAACAGAGTGTACCCTATGCATTTTGATCAAAATGTATACAAAGGGCCTTATGGACATATTTATAAATTATCTTGAGAAGCAAAGGATCAGTGCATGGCATGTGGAACAAAGTCATCAAACCAGCAAAAACCTGAGTGCTATTATACAATGCAATGCAAGCCATATCATCCCAATGAAGTCCAACCACAACAAATACATGTCTGGTTGAAATTTTATACTAAAGGCAAAATGACATCTTGCACACTATCACTAATGCAATTATTTCAGCTTTTAAAATGTGCAAATTGTATAGCTCTCAATAGAATGTATAGCTTAAAATAAATGAAGGATAAGGTGTGTGACTTTTCTACCATAGACAAACCATATGTCCATCTTTAAATATAATTTAACTGTTTTAATCTGAGTGTGAAAAGAAGTCAATGTATAGATGTATTGATTTTCTTATCAGGTACTGATCCAGATTCTCTTCCTATATTATAGCAATGCTATTCTAGCCTGTCAACAGCATGGCTGACCTCTTATAATTCAGTAAGATAGTAAAGATGATACTTTCCAGAAATTAAATCACCAGGTTAAGATTTGAGCGGACATTGAGTCAGCAAAGAAATGCTAGTAGATTTCAGCTCTATAGCCTGCACCAATTTAAATGCAGCTCTGGCCTATAATGCAGGCCATAACTCCACATCCATACAACATAAGTTTTGCAATGTTACTGCACATTTTATGTATATTTTATATGTACTGTAGCTGTAAATTGTACTCAAAGGTAAATATCTGCACTTAAAGGGAGTCTGTCACCTCCTAGGCCCCTATAAAGTACTAAAACAGCCCCATAGCACATGTTAGAATAAAAGCAATGTTACCTTTGGCGCTTTCTTTGTAGCTATAGAAGTGTCAAAAACGTAGTTTAATTGATATGTAAATGAACCGTCGGAAGTTCCCGGAGGCAGCGTTTACTGCCTTGGAGCCCGGGCTCCTGTCCTTTTTTAAATATATTCCCCGCCCCAGCAACTGCCTCTGCCCGCCCTGCACCTCACTCGGGTCCTCCTTCTCAGCCGGCGAGATCCCGCACCTGCGCAGTCTCTATCGCAGGGCCAGGGCATGCGCACTGCGATGCCCATTTTGGGCACGGCATCGCCGAAGTCAGTGCGCAGGGCGGGCTTCAGATATGCACCTCGCGCACTGACTTCGCCTCCGGGCACTTCCAACGGTTCATTTGCATATCAATTAAACTACGTTTTTGACACTTCTACAGCTCCAAAGAAAGCGCCAAAGGTAACATTGCTTTTATTCTAACATGTGCTATGGGGCTGTTTTAGTACTTTATAGGGGCCTAGGAGGTGACAGACTCCCTTTAAAGTAAATCTGTCAGCAAATCTAGCTATATATAAGCCAGACCAGGGCTACATAGTGCTTCCTAACAATGCAAAACATACCTGTCTTAGTATTCTGTGTGTTTCTGAAGTGCAGAATATTAACTTTTATTCCTATGCAAATAGGGTCTCAAGGTGCCCAGCGGGGCGTGCATAACTGTTATAGGAGCCCAGGCACTCCTTCTGCTGGAGCCCAGGCCCTCCTCTTCACATGTTCTCGTTACCAACCCTTGTATTACTAGAATGTATGGGCAAACGGGAGGTGATTCAATAGAATGTATGGACTAACCAGAGGTGGTTTACTAGAATGAATGGGCAAACGGGAGTTGGTTTGATAGAATGTCAGAGTCAGCCAGAGCTGAAGGAGGACTGTGACGTCGCAGTGGAGGGGGCAGGCTGGATGGAGCAAGGGGAGGTACCAAGAATATGTGAAGAGGAGGGCCTGGGCTCTGGCAGAAAGCATGCCTGGACTCCTATAACAGTTATGCATACCCCGCTGGGCACCTTGAGACCACATTTGCATAGGAATAAAAGTTAATTTTCTGCACTTCAGAAACACACAGAATACTAAGACAGGTATATTTTGCATTGTCTTAAGCAGCACTATGTAGCCCTGGACTGGGTTACATATAGTTAGATTTGCTGACAGATTTCCTTTAATAATAACATTAGAAAAATGGATACTTAAATATATAGAGATTACCGTTTGAATACCAAGGCCATTCAGCATGTATAATACTTCTTCTGTTGCAACATTCCCTGTTGCACCATTTGCATAAGGGCATCCTCCAAGTCCAGCAACCGCGCAGTCCACAACACTCACACCCATCTGCACAGAAATGAGAAAAAATTATTTTTTTTCTTAACAATTCACATATTCAGAAAAGGGTAAATTTAGGAAATTATATAAAGCCAATAATCTAATATTTAATCTTTTTAATAATAATTATTTAACTATTGTAATCATAGATACAAGGAGACGGCTTTACAGACCACTGATTTATGTAGACCATCTTTAAATATAAGTCTAGCTCAGTTACAGTGGTCCCTCAAGTTACAATATTCATTCGTTCAAGGACGAGCATTGTACGTTAAAACCATTGTAAAACCAGTAATTGGTTCCAAAGCCCAAAAATGTCATCCCAGTATAAGAAAAAGTAAAGTTTAAAGATAAATAAGCAGATAACCAAGACCATACAAAGCAAGTCCTTAAAAAAATGTAAAAAATTGTATCTGCTAGTAAAATAAAATGAAATTTTATTTCATTGTTATGGGTGCTGCCATCTTGTCTGAGCTGTTCTTAACAGCAATTACGGACGCTCAACTATTTACTCCCACTTACATCAACGGCCGTGATCAAGGTCCGGGAGGACCGAAACGTTGGCCTTTGTTCCTATATGTGGTAACCAAACCTAATAAAGCGTTCCGAATTTCATAATTTAACAAACTCTTGGAGTGCCGTGATTTTACTCTTTATATATATTGGGTACTAGCCCGATCATTGAGCACCATTGCTAAACCAAGGAGTGCCATTCCAGCTAAATTTGTTTGTCTTAACAGCAATTACACAGCGTTAAAAATTTGCTTTAAGGCAGCCCCATGATCTAGAAACACAATGGACAGGAGGGGACCCTATTGACTTCTATGGGAGAGTTTTCTATGCATGCTCTGTGACCTGTGCAGAGGTCATTGTACAACGAAAGAATAGGTACTGTAAGATTTAACAATCACCTATTGTGAATGGAGGATCCTGTCTTATCTATACACAGAGATGATATCATTTCAATCAGGATTAGAATGAGTTAACTGCAGTAAAATAATCTGTACAAACCAATTATTAGGCTTCGTGGCCAATGCAAAAACTTCAGGATTTTATGTTCTGTTTAAATGTAGATATTAACATGGAAAATGAAAAATAACATCAAGTTTTTTTTTTAAATATGTTATACATAAAAATATGATTTAAACTATAGGTCATTTTCTGATGACACATTCCCTTATGAGTAAAACAGTCAGGAATATATGCTGGAAGCTGTAAATGAGGGCAGGAGGTTCTTCAGGGTGGATATGTATGTATCAGAAAAATAAAGTGGAGCTGCCACTCAACTGGTGTCCAAAGGAGCAGTTCGTCCTGGCTCAGACAGGGGGCAGTACAGAATTTTTAGTACCACATAGAAAATACTAGATAACAAGTAAAGGTGTTTAAAAAAAAAATGGCCATGTTGAATGGTTGGATCTGAGTTTGAGGCATTTTATGTTCAGTCTAGTTTTTTGTATCTTATGTTACATTTCACAGTCTTTCAGGGCTTTACATAACTTTTGCTTCCTTTTGCATTCTCAGTCATTCACCATTATTCTTTCTATGTGTCTGCAGTTCTTTTGGCACTGATGCAATAGTCTGAATATCATGGGCGAGGGTGGTGAGTGTCTTGCCTATGGAGAGCAGCTCATAGAGCACAGTCTATGATCATTAATTTGAATGAAAGGAATGTAATACTATGTAGATTGACCCTGCATCTATCACTGGGTCTCCTGAGCTATTGAGATCCAAGGCAAATGATATACTCACACACAGTCGAGTCACATTACTATAACCACTAACTAATATTGGGAGTAACAGCCAATTTGCAGCACAGACAGCAGCTAGATGGGTTAGGAGTGACTCAAAAAGGTCCTGATAGGTTGTCAAAGGTATCTGCAGCCATGCTGACTGCAGTGCATCCCACAGCTGCTGGAGGGTGTGTGGGGGAGGATCCATAGAGTGAACATTTCTATCAAAGTTATCAAAGTGGTCTCACAGATGCTCAGCTGGGTGCTAGTCTAGGAAATTAGGGGGCCAAGCCAGTATTTGGAAGTCTTGGTAATGCTCTTTCAACCAACATCAGACATTTCTTGCAGTGTGTCTTGCTGGAGGATCCCATCCACCCTAGGAAGACAATCAGCATGTATAGGTGTACATAATCTGCAAGGATGTATTTGCAGTGATGCCCTTAGAATCTAGTGCAGAAGATGGGTATGGTAATAGCCCTGATGAGATTATGTGTCACAGTGTACTCCCTGAGGCTGTTGCTCCCTGGGGATTGGTGCAGTGAAAGGTAGTATAAGGAATCAGGCCACCCTTCTGCAAAATATGAGTTGTAGTATATCCCCAGTAGTTGTATGAAGTGCAATTTCTCTCCCCAGATGATGAGGTATGGTGGTTGGAAAAGTAGCTGATAATGGCACCTCTGGAATAGTATCTTGTGGATGTCTTTCTTCCCTGAACTTCGGACTAACAGAGGAAAGTTGACACTTGTGGCTGTAGCTGTCCACTAGTTAAAAAAGGCTTTTATGAGTTGGCCTGACCTGGATGTGATTGAGGTTATGGGTGTCTGAGCAATAGCCCAGCATCTGCAGCAGGGTCTGTATAACGGTGGTGGCTGGTCACACTGCTGACTGGAAGTGATGTCTGTAGTTTTTGGATTCTTCAGTCTCTCTGGAGTAGTGGTCTCACAGATGAGCTAGTTCTACGGTTCCTAAGGTCCTTAGAGCAGGAGCAATAGGATGTGCTTCCTAACCCCTCACTGTCCTAGCTAACACTCCTCCTCTTGACAGGCAATATGACCAGCCCTCTCATACTAATAGGGGAAGAATGGGGTGGCTAGCCCCATTCCTATGCCAACCATATCTCACCTGATGGTGTATAGTGTAAACATGACATAACATTACAAACATTACATAAACCAAACTTTGCAGATATCCCCAGGTCTGGGGTACTGCAGATTCATATCCAAATCAGTTGAGAGTGCCTTCCACATGGATGAATGGGACAAGAGAATGCCACAAAAACATTTGCCAGACCATAATGCTGCCACCGCCAGCTTGTGTGCTTTTTGCAATGGTCACAGGGTGTTTGTTCTCTGATGTTTCTTGCCTGACGTGTAAATATCAATCCATTTGATGTAGCACCAATCGTGACTCATAGGAGAAAGCAACTCTTTGCCAATCAGCGGAGGTGTAGTTCTGATATTTTCATGAAAATTGAAGCTTTCCTGCAGATTCAATTTCATTAGCAGAAGAGCAGTGACCATTTGTCTGCTTCGGAACCCCATAGGCCATACAATTCACTGAACTCTACTGAGCCCCTTGGTTCATTTTGGTGGTGAGTTACTTCCCTTTAGCATGTTGGTCCACTCTCACACTCCTTCATAGCCAATGTTCAACTCTCACATCAATAGCACATAATGCTAATGCAGTTTCCATGTCGCTTTTGCAATGATGCCATTTGTCCATTCATGATACTGTCAGGGCTGGGATACACAGATAAGGGGTAAGTGATCCCTAAGCTTAATCCCAACCCCTTTCCCTGCCTATTGCCTATTCAGGCTAACCCCTGAGTCGACAACCTGAAGACTTGAAATACACTAGCAAAAGTGCAGGGGAAGGGAAGACAAACAAGACAGACAAACAAGAACCAAATGGATAGTCAGGTAGCCGTGTCAGAACCAGGAGAGTACGTCAGGAACAAAATCAGCAAGCAAAGAGTAGTCAAAAAACACGCCAAGGGTCAAAGAACAACTAGAAACTAAACTGCAGAGCACAAATGGCAAACCAGGTAGTAGCAAGGAGACTCCAAACATTGGCAGCAAGGCTCATATTTGAGGGCCTTAAATACCTAGCAGACCCCACCCAACCAGATGACTGGGAGGAGAAAGCAAGGAACAAAACTTAACTCATGAGATACCAAATGAACAGAAAATAAACAGACTATATTGCTCGCGTTTTCCGGCGACCAGAAACAGGCCGCGAGCGAGTGTGCACACCAGCCACGTCCCTGGCACTTATGATCGTCGCGCGCGTCCCCTGCCTGGGACGCGCATCCACAGCCAGGGACCGTCGGCTGGAGTAGGAGCCTGACGAAATAGCGGAAGAAGCCTGGCCACGGGCAACCACATCACCACTAGAGTCAGAGACAGGACCAGCAGAACGGGTGCAATGAATGCCGGTCCTGACAGATACACTTTCACCATAGCAGTACACAAACAGTTCACAAACTGTGCAGTTTCAGAAATACTGCCACCCTTGGCCTGAAATCAACAAAGGATATGTGTGCAGAAAGCCTATCACACATCATATATATTCACCAATCTATCTCATGACAATTTACTTCCTTCATGAGCTACATGCTGCCAACATCGAAAGAAGGAAGTGGTCATAATAATGTGACTTGACTGTGCAGTATAGTTATTAGAGCTGCTGATGCTTTTGTCAATAAATCCAAATATTTGGAGACTGAGAAGAATGAATAGCATTTTCAAAATAGACATAATTTATACTATAAAAATAAAGTATAAAGAACAAGTATCAAATAATACAGACACATTCAGTATGTTGTTTGTTCCAACATTGCCCTCTTGCAGCTATAATGTAGAACTACAACACTCCTCAAACATTCTACTGAATCATACTTTAAACATCCATACCTATAATCACGGAGAATTATAGGGAATAGAATAGTATATACAAAGAAACAGACATTTGGATGTAAAAAAGCTATAAAAAACTATTGTATTACGATATTTAACAAAACACTTTGTATGATTTTTGCTATTTTCCATAGTTCCATCTAATATACCACATTCTTTATTTTTTCTTAAATATTCTTTTTATTAAATAAGAAAATAATAAATTTTTACATCATTTACGTATATGCCTGCTACAGATTGGTGCTTTAAATAGCATTATCCTACTAAACTTTTAACTTGTGCTTGGGGACCATAAAACCCATATTTGAAGGAATTTTCAGATTTTGCAATTTCTAATTGACCATTTTTCAGCGTAGATGATGAACAGCACACATACAGGTTACAGGTTAGACTCAGAGATTGGGAGTGCACTTCACTGCCAGAGAAAAACATATATAGGATTTTGAAATTTAGCAGGAGGGAAACAATTTGGGGCACATTTATTAAGACCGGTGTTTTAGACGCCGGTCTTAATAAGCCCTATAGCTTGCAGTGCATCCGCCGGAGTTATGGAAAAGTGCCGGCCTGTACATAACTTTGGCGGATCCACCACCGCTTCCAAATGTAGGACGGCTTCCTAGCTGTATTAAATTTAGAACATTTTCTATGCCTAAAACAGGCATAGCAAGTGGTAAATGAGACTTCCCCGCCCTAGCCACACCCACTTTTTTTAGACCTGGCATGATCAGGTGAAAAGTCGCAGATACGCCTAATATACAGATGTAGAGTTTGCGCTCACTGGATTCGAGATTCGTTGCTAACTAATCGCGAATCCAGAAGAGCAATACAAGAAATGAAAGTGTAGTTACATGTAACCACCACCAGATGGAACTACAGTATTAATAGCTCAGCGCAGCTCCGATCTACTTGAGGAAATCGGGGCTGCGCTGGTGTTTTAATACGCCCCCTCCTCAATATTAAAACATTGGTGGCTCAGTGCCCCCCAACCCCCCTCCCCCCCAGTATAATAAACATTGGTGGCGCAGTGCGCCCAACCTCCCCCCCCCGTATTGAAACATTGATGGTGCAGTGCGCCCTCACCGCCCCCCCTCAGTACAAGAAACTTTGGTGGCAGTGGGGATCGGAGCCCAGCAGTGTAATCGCTGGGCTCCGATCAGTTACCATGGCAACCGGACGCCTCCGGCTTTCCATGGTACTCTTTACAGTGCGCCTTGCCCCCCCACTATTAAAATATTGGTGGCGCAGTGAGCCCTTAACCCAATCCCACCCTCCCCCCAGTATAATAAACATTGGTGGTGCAGTGCGCCCAACCCCCCCCCCAGTATTAAAACATTGGTGGCACAGTGCGCCCTCCCCCTCAACCCCCCCAGTATATTAAACATTGGTGGCAGTGGCCACAGGAGCCCCCCCGTTTTCATTGGTGGTGCAGTGGGGACCTGACCGGAGCCCAGCCGTGTAGTCGCTGGGCTCAGATCGGTTACCATGGCAACCAGGACACTTTTTTTCATAAATGAATAAATATTTTTAAAAAACGGCGTGGGATCCCCCCCTTTTTCATTCTCCAGCCAGATATAACCAGCAGTGGCAGCCTGGCACTACCAGGGTGGGAAGGGAAATGTTTATTGGCCCTTCCCAGCCTAATGGTACCAGCCTGCAGCCGCCCCAGAACTGGACCCTCAATTTAGAAGGTCCGGTCCTGCGGGTACCCGGCTCTTCCCGACACCCCTGGTGGCGGTGGGTGCTGGGGTAATAGATGTCGGGGTTAGTGCTGGCCATACCATCAAGCACTAAGCCCAGTATTAGTAATCAGGGCCGTCTATAGATAGCCATGATTACTAAAACTGTAATGTTGTAAAAAAAACACACACACTTATAAAATATTTTATTGAAATACTCCCCCAGACCCCTGTTTGACCATTTTATTTGAAAAATAAAAAAGCTGGTCCAATGTAATCCACAGAATCTGACGTAGTCCTCAGCATTCACGATCATGAAAAATAGAAAACAAACAAACAAACAAACACAGACCACTTACCTCCTCAGGCTTCTTCTCCTAAGCAGCAGCAGAGCCTCTTCCTCCTGTTTCTCCTCAGGCTTGTGCTGCTGCTGCTCCTCAACCTCCCGTGGCTGGACAGGGGCCGCAAAAAGAAGCAAAAAAAGTACACATGTTGTGTATCGTCACGTCCGTATTAACCTGCTCTACTAAAATCTCCCATGACCTGACCCCTCCGCTGAAAGCAGTAAAAAAATAAAATAAAAACGGTGTCAAAAAAGCCATTTTTTGTCACCTTACATCACAAAATGTGTCATACAAAGCGATCAAAAAGGCGTATGCCACCCCAAAACAGTACCAATCTAACCATCACCTCATCCCGCAAAAAAGTAGCCCCTACCTGAGACAATCGCCCAAAAAATAAAAAAACTATAGCTCTCAGACTATGGAGACACTAAAAAAAATCTTTTTTTTTGTTTCAAACAGGATATTATTGTGTAAAACTTAAATAAATAAAAAAAGTACACATGTTGGGTATTGCCACGTCTGTATCAACCTGCTCTACAAAAATGTCACATGACCTGACCCCTCAGCTGAAAGCAGTAAAAAAATAAATTAAAAACGGTGTCAAAAAATCCATTTTTTTGTCACCTTACATCACAAAAAGTGCAATACAAAGCGATCAAAAAGCCGTATGCCACCCCAAAATAGTACCAATCTAACCATCACCTCATCCCGCAAAAAAGTAGCCCCTACCTGAGACAATTGCCCAAAAAAAAAAAAAAAAAAAAAAACTACAGCCCTCAGACTATGGAGACACTAAAGAATATTTTATTTTTGTTTCAAACAGGATATTATTGTGTAAAACTTAAATAAATAAAAAAAGTACACATGTTGGGTATCGCCACGTCCATATCAACCTGCTCCACAAAAATCTCACATGACCTGACCCCTCAGCTGAAATTATTAAAAAAAATAAAATAAAAACGGTGTCAAAAAAGCCATTTTTTTTCAACTTACATCACAAAAAGTGTAATACAAAGCGATCAAAAAGGCGTATGCCACCCCAAAAAAGTACCAATGTAACCATCACCTCATCCTGCAAAAAAGTAGCCCATACTTTAGACAATCGTCCAAAAAATAAAAAAAACTACAGCTCCCAGACTATGGAGACACTAAAGAAATTTTTTTTTTGTTTCAAACAGGATATTATTGTGAAAAACTAAAATAAATTTAAAAAGTACACATGTTGTGTATCGCCACATCCGTATTAACCTGCTCTTCAAAAATCTCACATGACCCAACCCCTCAGCTGAAAGCAGTAAAAAAAATAAATTTTAAAAAAAGCCAGTTTTTGTCACCTTACATCACAAAAAGTGTAATATAAGCGATCAAAAAGGCGTATGCCACCCCAAAATAGTACTAATCTAACCATCACCTCATCCCGCAAAAAAAGTAGCCCCTACCTGAGACAATCGCCCAAAAAATAAATAAACTACAGCTCTCAGACTATGGAGACACTAAAAAATCAATTTTTTTTGTTTCAAACAGGATATTATTGTGTAAAGGTGAGCAGCAAGTACTCTGCTGTGTAAATGTACTGAATACAGTATGTATAGGGGCTGCAGTAACCCCCCAACTCCCCACATGCTCCATCTATTGTTCTTTTACAAAGGGACTAAAAAACACTTTGTTTACTGTAGCTGGAGTGTAGCAGCACTATGTAACCCGAAACCAGCAGAACATAGGCTCTTTGTCCTGCTCCTTTCATGTTACACAGTTTCTAAAAGAATATTTACACAGCGTACAGCACTGTTCAGAAACCTCTTTAGGCCACTGTCACACTAGCGTTTTAATAATCCGGTATTGAGCTGCGAAAAGCCTCAGCAACATTTCCAGGGCCAGCAATTTTGAAAGTTGCGCGTTTAGTGCTATGGCCTGTGGGTGGGTGGCAGGGTATTTGCGCTTACGTTCAAAGGCCTGGGGTAAGGACATTTGAATGCTGCGCTAGGACACTGTAGTGGACGTACTCGCTGATAATGTCTGCGAAGGTCCAGGTGCGGGGCGGGGGGCATCTGGGCCTGCGTCTTGGACAGCACGTAACAGAGGGGAAGAGAAGACAGTGGTGTGACCCGCAGACACAGATCGTGGACCCAGGTGTTCGGCCCACCTATTAGGGTGCTTTGCTTTCATGTGGAAGATCATGCTGGTCAGGTTGCTGGTGTTTATGCCCCTGCTCATCTTGGTACCACACAGGTTAAAAATTAATAACCGTTTATCGTCAACACTTTCCTCAAAAAAATGCCAGACTGTGGACCTAACCCTTGGCAAGGTAGATTGCCTCAAGGAGCTGCTCCGAGGAACAGTTGCCGGCCTGGTTAGCGTGGCCTGCCTTCTCCCTTTTTCACCCCACAGCCTCTTGCAGCCAGTTGCGGTTTGCTCTCCGGTCTGAAGACTGAACGGAATGCTTTCAGGAGCATTCAGTTGTCTTCAGTTTAGTTTTGTCCCCATTGACAATGAAGCGTTTTATTCCGGTATTGAGCCCCTATGACAGAGCTCAATACCGGAATATTAAAACGCTAGTGTGAAAGTGGCTTAAAGAGGTTTCTGTACAGTGCTGTAGGCTCCATAAATATTCTTTTGCAAACTGTGTAACATGAAACGAGCAGAACAAAGAGCCTTTGTTCTGCTGGTTTCGGGTTACACAGTGCTGCTACATCCCAGCTACAGTAAACAAAGCGTTCATTAGTCCCTTTGTAAAAGAACAATAGATGGAGCATGTGGGGAATTGGGGGGTTACTGCAGCCTCTATACATACTGTATAAATTTACACAAGGAGACGTAATACTGTATGGGGGCAGCCACAAGGAGACGTTATACTGTACGGGGGCAGACACAAGGAGATGTTATACTGTATGGGGCAGACACAAGGCAACGTTATACTGTATGGGGGCAGTCACAAGGAGACGTTATACTGTATGGGGTCAGTCACAAGGAGACGTGATACTGTATGGGGGCAGATACAAGGATATGTCATACTGTATGGGGGCAGCCACAGGGAGACGTTATACTGTATGGGGGCAGCCACAAGGGGACGTTATACTGTATGGGGGAAGTCACAAGGGGACATTATACTGTAGGGGGCAGCCACAAGGAGACATTATACTATATGGGGGCAGTCACAAGGAGACGTTATACTGTATGGGGGAAGATACAAGGAGACGTTATACTATATGGGGGCAGATACAAGGAGACGTTATACTTTATGGGGGCAGCCACAAGGATACGTTATACTGTATGGGGGCAGCCACAAGGAGACGTTATACTGTATGGGGGCAGTCACAAGGAGACGTTATACTGTAGGGGGGCAGCCACAAGGAGACATAATACTATATGGGGGCAGTCACAAGGAGACGTTATACTGTATGGGGAAAGATACAAGGAGACGTTATACTATATGGGGGCAGATACAAGGAGACGTTATACTGTATGGGGGCAGCCACAAGGAGACATTATACTGTATGGGGACCTCAGATCAGTCCATAAGCCCCCATCAGACCTCAGATCAGCCCCCACTATCTCCATCAGACCTCAGATTAGCCCATAAGCCGCCATAAGACCTCAGATCAGCCCCCACTATATCCATCAGACCTCAGATCAGCCCATAAGCCCCCATCAGACCTCAGATCAGCCCCCACTATCTCCATCAGACCTCAGATTAGCCCACTATCCCCATCAGACCTCAGATCAGCCCATAAGCCCCCATCAGACCTCAGATCAGCCCCCACTATCTCCATCAGACCTCAGATTAGCCCATAAGCCGCCATCAGACCTCAGATCAGCCCCCACTATATCCATCAGACCTCAGATCAGCCCATAAGCCCCATCAGACCTCAGATCAGCCCCCACTATCTCCATCAGACCTCAGATTAGCCCATAAGCCGCCATCAGACCTCAGATCAGCCCCCACTATCTCCATCAGACCTCAGATCAGCCCATAAGCCCCCATCAGACCTCAAATGAGCCCCCACTATCTCCATCAGACCTCAGATCAGCCCATAAGCCCTCATCAGACCTGAGATAAGCCCCCATGCGTGCACTATGACCTGACGCTGCAGAAGTCAGGTGACCAGAGAAGAGCGCCGGCCCGGAGCCAGCCGCTCACAGGAAGGGTAAGAGAGGACTTTATTTTTTACTTATGGGGCTGGATGGGCTGATCTGAGGTCTGATGGGGATAGTGACGGCTGATCTGAGGTCTGATGGGGGCTGAGCCCAGGTCTGATTGGGGCTGATCTGAGGTCTGATGGGGGCTTATGGGCTGATCTGAGGGCTGATGGAGATAGTGGGGGCTGATCTGATGTCTGATGGGGGCTTATGGGCTGATCTGAGGTCTGATGGGGGCTGATCTCAGGTCTGATGGGGGCTGATTTGAGGTCTGATGGGGGCTTTTGGGCTTATCTGAGGTCTGATGGAGATAGTGGAGGCTGATATGAGGTCTGATGGGGGCTTATGGGCTGATCTGAGGTCTGATGGAGATAGTGTGGGCTGATCTGAGGTCTGATGGGGGCTTATGAGGTGATCTGAGGTCTGATGGAGATTGTGGGGGCTGATCTGAGGTCTGATGGGGGCTTATGGGCTAATCTGAGGTCTGATGGGGATAGTGGGGGATGATCTGAGGTCTAATGGGGACTTATGGGCTGATCTGAGGTCTGATGGAGATAATGGGGGCTGGTCTGAGGTCTGATGGGGGCTTATGGGCTGATCTGAGGTCTGATGGAGATAGTGGGGGCTGATCTGAGGTCTGATGGGGGCTTATGGGCTAATCTGAGGTCTGATGAGGATAGTGGGGGCTGATCTGAGGTCTGATGGGGGCTTATGGGCTGATCTGAGGTCTGATGGGAATAGTGGGGGCTGATTTGAGGTCTGATGGGAATAGTGGGGGCTGATTTGAGGTCTGATGGAGCTTATTGGCTGATCTGAGGTCTGATGGGGGCTTATGGGCTTATCTGAGGTCCCCATACAGTATAACGTCTCCTTGTGGCTGCCCCCATACAGTATAACGTCTCCTTGTGGCTGCCCTCATACAATATAATGTCTCCTTGTATCTGCCCCCATACAGTATCACATCTCCTTGTATCTGCCCCCATACACTATAATGTCTCCTTGTGGCTGCCCCCATACAGTATAACGTCTCCTTGTATCTGCCCCCATACAGTATCACATCCCCTTGTATCTGCCCCCATACAGTATAATGTCTCCTTGTGGATGCCCCCATACAGTATAACGTCTCCTTGTGGCTGCCCCCATTAAGTATAACGTCTCCTTGTATCTGCCCCCATACAGTATCACGTCTCCTTGTATCTGCCCCCATACAGTATAATGTCTCCTTGTGGCTGCCCCCATACAGTATAACATCTCTTTGTGACTGCCCCCATACAGTATAACGTCTTCTTGTGGCTGCCCTCATACAGTATAACGTCTCCTTGTGGCTGCCCCCATACAGTATAACGTCTCCTTGTATCTGCCCCCATACAGTATCACGTCTCCTTGTATCTGCCCCCATGCAGTATGACGTCTCCTTGTGACTGTCCCCATACAGCACAACATCTCCTTGGGTCTGCCCCCATACAGTATAACGTCTCCTTGTGGCTGCCCCCATACAGTATAACGTCTTCTTGTGCCTGCCCCCATACAGTATAATGTCTCCTTGTGACTGCCCCCATACAGTATAACGTCTCCTTGTGTAAATTTACTGAATACAGTATGTATAGAGGATGCAGTAACCCCCCAATCCCCCACATGCTCCATCTATTGTTCTTTTACAAAGGGACTAATGAACGCTTTGTTTACTGTAGCTGGGGTGTAGCAGCACTGTGTAACCCGAAACCAGCAGAACAAAGTGAAGTGAAGTGATATCGTTCTGCACTCACACGATTCTGCTGTGAGCGCAAGAGCTGCTACATCTGTAGGCATTTTTCTGTTTAATGCATGCCTACTACAATATTACAATTGTCAAATTCATTATGGAAAGTAGGCAAAATAAAGCTTCTGTACATCACAGACTTACTTAAATTTTTTTTTTTCTATCCAAGGTATGTAATTTATCTGTGGCATTGACATATATTCATATACAATCAATAATTGAACTATACCTGCATGGCTGTAAGAATATTGGCCAGAGCTTGTCCATAAGTGTCATGGCAATGAACAGCCAGGGCATGGACTGGAATCTCTTTCATAACGGCTTCCAGCATTTTTCTGATGCTGCCTGGCGTCCCAACTCCAATAGTGTCCCCAAGTGAGATCTCGTAGCAACCCATACCGTACAGTCTTTTAGATACCTGGGTAAAATAATACACATTTTATTGTTTCACTAGTCCTAGGCTTATGATATCACTATTTTCTGCTATTTGTAAAATAAGTGTTATTTTAATTGACATGATGAACCGCATTAAAGAGATCACATTTAGTCTATTCTGAAATTGAAGAGACATTTACCAGACATTTAAGAATTACATTTTATCAAGGTACTATGGCATATAATCAGACTACTGAGAGAAATTAGAGGAGGCCTTCTGTAGACGACTAGATATGAGCAAATCAATGCTACATGAATTGAATTCTTATCACCTACTGTAAAGCAAAGAACTTGAAGGGCTCCCATATAATCACAATTTTTCTGTGTATACTACCGCGTTTCCCCGAAAATAAGACCTACCCCGATAATAAGCACTAGTGCTATTTTGCCCTGTTTTTGGAGTAGGCTTAAAATATCAGCCCTACTCCAAAAATAAGCCCTAGGTACATTGAGCGTAAGTGATGTGACATCGGTGACGTCACGATCACTGCGAAAAGGGTTGCGGTCCGGGCCCGGCAGGGGGGATATAGGAGTTTGGGCGCAGGCTCGCAAGTGATCTTAATGGCCATTTAGGGCCTCTCTGCTGTTGGCACTACCTGCGCAATGCTGCGTACTATACTAGGCAGCGCTGCGCAGTTAGTTGCCTATACACACACCTTTACCCTTACCCTATCCGGCGCTGCAAAACGTCTCCCCTATGATGATCCCGCGAGACATGACCTCAGCGCCGGGTCTCGCGGGATCACGCTGGTTGACGGGATGATACAGCGCACGCCGGATGACAGGATTGGGTGAGAAGAAGAAGTCCGGAGCAGAGCCGAGTGTAGGTAAGTATATTTTTTGTATGTGTGTGCACAGGGGCCCGTGGGGAAAAAAAATGACATACCGTTTTTCCCGAAATAAGACCTACCCCTATAATAAGCCCTAACCCTTTTTTTGGAGAGTGAAAAAAAATAAGACCCTGTCTTATTTTCGGGGAAACACGGTACTACTAAACTAACTACCAATAACCAATACTTTTCCCCAATAAATAATTACCTAATGAATGCTGTTGTTAACTAGTATCTTCCATGGAAGTTCTCCAGAAAAAGCTACTTGTGAAACAGGCATTGGGGCATGGGGGTGAACTGGTCGGTAAGTATTTGTTACCTATTTTTTACCTTTAGGCCTCATTCACACAACCATATTTTTGTCAGCATCTGATCCACATTTTTTTGTGGATTGGATGCAGACGTATGTCCATTCTGCAGTCCTGCAAACAGAATAGAACATGTCTTATTCTTGTCCGTTTTATAGAAAAGAATAGGTATTGTTACAATAGGTTTGTAAAAACAACAGATACAACATGGATGTTATTAGAGATGAGCGAGCATACTCGTCCGAGCTTGGTGCTCGTTCGAGTATTAAGGTACTCGTAAGTGCTCGCTGCTCGGACGAGTATCTCGCCATGCTCGAGGAAATGCCAACTTCCACATTGTGCATTTTTGGCGCCTATAAACTCAGCCAATCACAAGCCAGGAGACTCTGCGGTACACCCAGCATCACGTGGGGCCCTTACATGTCGATAGCAGGGGTTGGCTGGCCTGATCAGGTGACCCTGGAATATACTAGTGACTGCCCGCAGTGCTCGGCTCAGATGCTGTCTGGATGTCGTTAGGGACAGAGCTGCTGCGTTTCAGGGAGAGTGTTAGGGCCTGCATTTAGTTCTTTGTTAGGCAGGAGTGATCTCACAAGAACCCAACAGCCCTTCTAAGGGCTACAAGAAATTTTTTTTTGTCTCCTGGCTTGGCTGGCTGGCTGGCACTAGTAGTGCAGCTATCGCCATATATAAAGCTTTTTTTCTTTATTGTTCTATCTCAGTGATACAAATCCATTTCATACAGCAGTGTGGAACCATTCTGTGTGTCACAGTTCAGCTGTCCACTCACTACAATCGTATTTTCTGTCCAGGTGACACATTCTGTACGTCACTTAATTAAACCAGGTCTTTTGCTCTCACTCATACAGCTTGATCACAAAAATCTCTGTGCGACATTAGTCTGGGTTGCAGTCAAAATAGCCACCGTCAGCAGGGGCTGAGTTAGGTCTCTGATAGTTTCTGCACGTCACGTTAAAAAAAAAAAAAAAACGAAAAAAAAATATAAAAAAAATATATATTAAAAAAAATAGTTTTTGTTGTTTTAGCTCAGTGATACAAATCCATTTCACACAGCTGTGTGGAACCATTCTGTGTGTCACAGTTCAGCTGTCCACTCACTACAATCCGTATTTTCTGTCCAGGTGACACATTCTGTACGTCACTTAATTAAACCAGGTCTTTTGCTCTCACTCATACAGCTAGATCACAAAAATCTCTGTGCGACATTTGTCAGGGTTGCAGTCAAAATAGCCACCATCAGCCGGGGCTGAGTTAGCTCTCTGATAGTTTCTGCACGTCACGTTAAAAAAAAAAAAAAAAAACTAAAAAAAAATATATATAAAAAAAATATATATAAAAAAAATTGTTTGTTTGTTGTTTTATCTCAGTGATACAAATCCATTTCACACAGCTTTGTGGAACCATTCTGTGTGTCACAGTTCAGCTGTCCACTCACTACAATCCGTATTTTCTGTCCAGGTGACACATTCTGTATGTCACTTAATTAAACCATGTCTTTTGCTCTCACTCATACAGCTAGATCACAAAAATCTCTGTGCGACATTTGTCTGGGTTGCAGTCAAAATAGCCACCGTCAGCAGGGGCTGAGTTAGGTCTCTGATAGTTTCTGCACGTCACGTTAAAAAAAAAAAAAAAACTAAAAAAAAATATAAAAAAATAGTTTTTTTGTTGTTTTAGCTCAGTGATACAAATCCATTTCACACAGCTGCGTGGAACCATTCTGTGTGTCACAGTTCAGCTGTCCACTCAACACAATCCGTATTTTCTGTCCAGGTGACACATTCTGTACGTCACTTAATTAAAAAAGGTCTTTTGCTCTCACTCATACAGCTAGATTACAAAAATCTCTGTACGACATTTGTCTGGGTTGCAACTAAGCAGACCAAGTCTGCCTAATCTAATAGTTTCCGTGTAATTGCTCCATACTGCACGGTACGTAATAACATACGTAATTTTGATCTAACTTATCCACCTATATATTCACTTGTTCAGACTGAACAAGTTTGTGGGTTTCAGAACAGCAGGCCCATTTATTTATTTTTTTATATAATACATTTATACAGTGCCTACAAGTAGTATTCAACCCCCTGCAGATTTAGCTGGTTTGATAAGATGCAAATAAGTTAGAGCCTTCAAACTTCAAACAAGAGCAGGATTTATTAACAGATGCATAAATCTTACAAACCAAAAAGTTATGTTGCTCAGTTAAATTTTAATAAATTTTAAACATAAAAGTGTGGGTCAATTATTATTCAACCCCTCAAACCACCAGAATTCTGTTTGGTTCCCCTAAAGTATTAAGAAGTAGTTCAGGCACAAAAAACAATGAGCTTCACATGTTTGGATTAATTATCTGTTTTTCCAGCCTTTTCTGACTATTTAAGACCCTCCCCAAACTTGTGAACAGCACTCATACATGGTCAACATGGGAAAGACAAAGGAGCATTCCAAGGCCATCAGAGACAAGATCGTGGAGGGTCACAAAGCTGGCAAGGGGTACAAAACCCTTTCCAAGGAGTTGGGTCTACCTGTCTCCACTGTTGGGAGCATCATCCGGAAGTGGAAGGCTTATGGAACTACTGTTAGCCTTCCACGGCCTGGACAGCCTTTGAAAGTTTCCTCCCGTGCCGAGGCCAGGCTTGTCCGAAGAGTCAAGACTAACCCGAGGACAACAAGGAAGGAGCTCCGGGAAGATCTCATGGCAGTGGGGACATTGGTTTCAGTCAATACCATAAGTAACGTACTCCACCGCAATGGTCTCCGTTCCAGACGAGCCCGTAAGGTACCTTTACTTTCAAAGCGTCATGTCAAGGCTTGTTTACAGTTTGCTCATGATCACTTGGAGGACTCTGAGACAGACTGGTTCAAGGTTCTCTGGTCTGATGAGACCAAGATCGAGATCTTTGGTGCCAACCACACACGTGACGTTTGGAGACTGGATGGCACTGCATACGACCCCAAGAATACCATCCCTACAGTCAAGTATGGTGGTGGCAGCATCATGCTGTGGGGCTGCTTCTCAGCCAAGGGGCCTGGCCATCTGGTCCGCATCCATGGGAAGATGGATAGCACGGCCTACCTGGAGATTTTGGCCAAGAACCTCCGCTCCTCCATCAGGAATCTTAAGATGGGTCGTCATTTCATCTTCCAACAAGACAACGACCCAAAGCACACAGCCAAGAAAACCAAGGCCTGGTTCAAGAGGGAAAAAATCAAGGTGTTGCAGTGGCCTAGTCAGTCTCCTGACCTTAACCCAATTGAAAACTTGTGGAAGGAGCTCAAGATTAAAGTCCACATGAGACACCCAAAGAACCTAGATAACTTGGAGAAGATCTGCATGGAGGAGTGGGCCAAGATAACTCCAGAGACCTGTGCCGGCCTGATCAGGTCTTATAAAAGACGATTATTAGCTGTAATTGCAAACAAGGGTTATTCCACAAAATATTAAACCTAGGGGTTGAATAATAATTGACCCACACTTTTAAGTTTAAAATTTATTAAAATTTAACTGAGCAACATAACTTTTTGGTTTGTAAGATTTATGCATCTGTTAATAAATCCTGCTCTCATTTGAAGTTTGAAGGCTCTAACTTATTTGCATCTTATCAAACCAGCTAAATCTGAAGGGGGTTGAATACTACTTGTAGGCAATATATACAGAAAATGTTGAACCCCAGGGCTAAGGGTCGAGGACAAGGGCGTGGGCATTCAATTACTACAGGGAGCAGAGGCCATGGTCCTGGGCAGGGTGAGACAGTACCTGCTGATGAGGGAGCAGGGGAACGCCGCAGAGCTACACTCCCTAGCTTCATGTCTCAACTTACAGGGACACGTGGTAGAGGACTGTTGAAACCACAACAGTGCGAACAGCTGATGTCGTGGATTGCGGACAATGCTTTAAGTAATTTGTCCACCAGTCAGTCTTCCACGCAGTCCACCCACGTTACCCAAGGAAGCACTCCTCTGGCTCCTCCACCTCAACCTCCTTCCCCCCAGTCTGCCCCCTCCCAGGAAAATTTGGAATGCGATCCGGCATACTCTCAGGAACTGTTTTCTGGACCCTTCCCAGAGTCACAAACCACTTCTCAGGTTGCTGCTGACCTCGTTCCCGATGCCCAGGTTTTCCAACTGTCGCAGTCTGTGGGTGATGATGATGATGACAATGTTGACTTAGTGGAAGAAGTTTGTAAAGAGGTGTCGGACGATGAGGAGACACGGTTGTCAGACAGTGGTGAAGTTGTTGTCAGGGCAGGAAGTCCTAGGGGGGAGCAGACTGAGGAATCGGAGGATGACGAGGTGACTGACCCAAGCTGGGTTGATAAGCCGAGTGAAGACAGTGCTTCTGAGGCGGAGGCGATTGCTGCGCCAGAACAGGTTGTAAGAGGCAGTGGTGTGGCCAGAGGGAGAAGCAGGGCCAGAGTTGGTGCATCAGCAGCAACTGTTTCACGTAGTGAAGCTCCCGTGGCGAGGCCTAGATGTTCGCAAGTCTGGAGGTTCTTTAAAGAAAGTGAGGATGACCGACGGACTGTGGTGTGCAACCTGTGCCACACCAGGATAAGCAGGGGTGCCACAACTACTAGCCTAACCACCACCAGCATGCGTAGGCATATGAGTGCTAAACACCCCACTCAATGGAACTAAGGCCGTTCACCACCCCGACACGAGCGCCTCCCGCCGGAAAACCACACCTTCGCCTCCACGATCCTCCACAGTGTCCACCAATGTGTCCCAGAGCAGCGTTCAGCTGTCTTTACAGCAGACGCTGGAGCGCAAGAGGAAATACAGTTCCACCCATCCACATGCCCAAGCCCTCAATGTCCACATCTCCAAATTGCTGAGCCTGGAGATGCTGCCCTATAGGCTGGTAGAGACCAAGGCCTCTTGCAATCTCATGGCGGTGGCTGCCCCTCGGTATTCGGTCCCCAGCCGCCACTATTTTTCCCGATGTGCCGTCCCAGCCCTACACCAGCACGTGTCAGAAAACATAATTCGTGCCCTGACCAACGCTGTTTCTGAGATGGTCCACCTAACCACGGAAACGTGGACAAGTGCTGCCGGGCAGGGACACTATATCTCACTGACGGCACATTGGGTTAACTTGGTGGAGGCTGGGACCGAGACTGACCCTGGGGCCGCTCATGTACTGCCCACACCGAGGATTGCGGGGCCTACCTCGTCACGGTCTCTCAGACGTACTATGCCTCCTCCTCCGACCCCTCCTCCTCCTCCTCCTCCTCCTCCACCGAATTACCATCCGTGGGCACGGCGCCTTCAGTCGGTAGCTCTAGGCGCAGCAGCACTGCCGTGGGTAAGCGCCAGCAGGCGGTGCTCAAACTGCTGAGCTTAGGTGACAAAAGGCACACCGCCCAAGAGCTGTTACAGGGCATCACGGCGCAGACCGATGTGTGGCTGGCACCGCTGAACCTCAAGCCAGGCATGGTTGTGTGTGACAACGGGCGTAACCTTGTGGCGGCTCTGCAACTCAGCAGACTCCTCAAGTCTACAATGAGGAGTAGATGTGGATGTCTGATATCTGCCAGATTTTGAGCAACTTTGAGGAGTCAACACAGATGGTCAGCGGCGATGCCGCCATTATCAGCCTCACCATCCCGCTGCTTTGCCTGTTGAAAAACTCACTGCTCAGCATGAAGTCGGATGCTTTGCGCTTGTCACAAGAGACGGTGGAGGAAGATACGTCGCTTGATAGCCAGAGCACCCTCCGGTCTGTTTCTCAGCGCGTAACGGAGGAGGGGGATGAGGATGAGGAGGAAGAGGAGGATAATGTCGGCGAGACAGAAGAGGGTACCAGTGCTCAGTCCTTCTTAACTCTTGAACGTGTATGGGCTGAAGAGGAGGAGGAGGAGGAGGAAATGGAGAGTCAGGCCAGTGAGGAGAGGGAATTCTTACGTGTTGGGACTCTGGCGCACATGGCAGACTTCATGTTAGGCTGCCTATCCCGTGACCCTTGCATTAGAAGCATTTTTTCAAACACCGATTACTGGGTGTTCACTCTCCTGGACCCACGGTACAAGCAGAACCTTTCCACTCTCATCCCTGTACAGGAAAGGAGTATGAGAGTGAATAGATATCAACAGGCCCTGGTGCACAAGCTGAAACAATCCTTCCCATCTGACGCTGCTAGCGGCAGAGGGCATGGTTCTGTGGGCCAAGTAACGGGGGAGATGAGGCGAGCAGGCAGCTTGTCCAGCACTGGCAGGGGAACGCTCTCAATGCCTTTGCCAGTTTTATGTCACCCCAGCAAGACACTGTCACCTTTCCCCAGTCTAGGCAGAGTAGGGGGGAGCTGTACAGAAAGATGGTGAGGGAGTACCTAGCTGACCATACCAACGTCCGTAGCGATCACTCTGCTCCATACAACTACTGGGTTTCAAAGCTGGACACGTGGCCTGAACTGGCGCTGTACGCCTTGGAGGTGCTGGCCGGCCCTGCCGCTAGCCTGCTGTTAGAGCGGGTATTCAGTGCAGCTGGTTGCGTCATCACCGATAAGCGTACACGCCTGTCAACTGACAGCGCTGACAGGCTGACGCTTATTAAAATGAACAAAGCCTGGATTTCACCGGAATTCAAATCTCCTCCGGGGGAAAGCAGCAAAAGATTTAAATAACTTATGTATCCGATTCCTCTTCTCTACTCCTCCTACTCCTCCTCCTCCTCTTCGTCGTCTTTGCCTAACGCTGACCAAAAAACCGCCATTTTTTAGAGGTCCCACTGGCACTCTTTTACCACAATTTTTCAGGAGGTCCCCCTACTGGCCCTCTCTTCAAACAATTTTTCCGGAGGTCCACCTACAGGCCCTCTCTCCAAACAATTTTTCCGGAGGTCCACCTACATGCCCTCTCACCAAACAATTTTTCCAGAGGTCCACCTACAGGCCCTCTCTCCAAACAATTTTTCCGGGGGTCCACCTACAGACCCTCTCTCCAAACATTTTTTCCGGAGGTCCACCTACAGGCCCTCTCTCCAAACAATTTTTCCGGAAGTCCACCTACAGGCCCTCTCTCCAAACTATTTTTCCAGAGGTCCACCTACAGGCCCTCTCTCCAAACAATTTACGTCTTTTTCCTATCTTTCTCTCTCTCCAAACTATTTTTCCGGATAGCTGCCATATACGGTATTAAACTGAGTAGTATACATAGAACACATGTCACACTTGATCAAGCTCATAATTTACAACTTTACCGGTTGATGCTAAATTTTTAAGTTGGGGTCCTGCATCGTCATTCGAACTCCATCCGGCTGTTGTCACCACCACACACTCTAGCCCAGGGGGCACTCCTCTGGCTCTTCCAGCTCAACCTCCTTCCCTCCAGCCTGCCCCCCACCTACAGGCCCTCTCTCCAAACAATTTACGTCTTTTTCCTCTCTTTCTCTCTCTCCAAACTATTTTTCCGGATAGCTGCCATATACGGTATTAAACTGAGTAGTATACATAGAACACATGCCACACTTGATCAAGCTCATAATTTACAACTGTTCTGGTTGATGCTAAATTTTTAAGTTGGGGTCCTGCATCGTCATTCTGTCTACATCCGGCTGTTGTCACCACCACACATGCTAGCCCAGGGGGCACTCCTCTTGCTCTTCCAGCTCAACCTCCTTCCCCCCAGCCTGCCCCCCACCTACAGGCCCTCTCTCCAAACAATTTACGTCTTTTTCCTCTCTTTCTCTCTCTCCAAACTATTTTTCCGGATAGCTGCCATATACGGTATTAAACTGAGTAGTATACATAGAACACATGTCACACTTGATCAAGCTCATAATTTACAACTGTACCGGTTGATGCTAAATTTTTAAGTTGGGGTCCTGCATCGTCATTCTGTCTACATCCGGCTGTTGTCACCACCACACACGCTAGCCCAGGGGGCACTCCTCTGGCTCTTCCAGCTCAACCTCCTTCCCCCCAGCCTTCCCCCCACCTACAGGCCCTCTCTCCAAACAATTTACGTCTTTTTCCTCTCTTTCTCTCTCTCCAAACTATTTCTCCGGATAGGTGCCATATACGGTATTAAACTGAGTAGTATACATAGAACACATACCACACTTGATGGAGCTAATAGTTGACTACTGTACCGGTTGATGCTACATTTTTAAGTTGGGGTCCTGCGTCGTTATTCGAACTCCATCCGGCTGTTGTCACCACCACACACGCTAGCCAAGGGGGCACTCCTCTGGCTCTTCCAGCTCAACCTCCTTCCCCCCAGCCTGCCCCCCACCTACAGGCCCTCTCTCCAAACAATTTACCCGGATAGGGGACGTATTAGATATTAAACTGATGTTTGTTTGTTCCTCTTTTAATTGGCTCCTGACCTGTGATGGGCAGAGCATGGACAAGTCCCCTTAGCTGCAGTAGAAAAGACACTCCCCTGGCCAGAGCAAGCTCCTTTTCCTTTTCCGTGTTCGAAAAATCCATGAAATATATGGTCCCAAGATAGGGGACATATACGATTTTAAACTGAAAAGAATCGATACCACACATGCCCCACTAGGAGAATTTGGGGTAATGGTGGGATTAGGCAGCCTCAGAGGCATCCATGCATGCTGCCCCTGCTGTTTCCTGTCCATTTCCGTGGTGTTTCCATCATTTTCTGAGGTTTCCAGGTTTTCACCCAGCCTTCCCTAGGCAGAGCCTTGGTCCCCTGCAAAAATGCTCGAGTCTCCCATTGACTTCAATGGGGTTCGTTATTCGAAACGAGCACCCGAGCATCGGGAAAAGTTCGACTCGAATAACGAGCACCCGAGCATTTTAGTGCTCGCTCATCTCTAGATGTTATCCATATTTTTGTAGTTTTAAGTTTTGAGGACCACAAAATACTGTACTTTTCGCCCCATAAGACACATTTTATTTCCCTCAAAAGTGGTGGATAAATGTCCCTGCGTCTTATGGGGTGAATAGTAATAAGTGCTTCCATTATGGAAGCGCTCATTAGTATCGGAGGACCGGGAGGCAGTGAAGGCTCTGTACTCACCACTTCCTGGTTTTCGGCTGTTGGCTGTACTGTACCCTCACACAGCATGAGGGTGCTCTGTGACCTCACGCTGTGCACGTCAGGTGACAGTACAGCTGACTGCAGGAAGAGCAGGAACAACGCTGGAGCTGAGGAGCGATGGTGTCCGGAGCAGGTGAGGTAAGTACTTATTTTATTTTATGTGCTCTGTGGCATGGGGCTGCTATGAGACATATGGGGGCTGATGAGAGGCATATGGGGGCTGATAAGAGGCATGGGGGCTGATGAGAGGCATATGGGGGCTGATGGGAGGCATGAGGGCTAATTAGAGGCATGGGCCTCTTATCTGAGGTCTGATTGGGGTCATTCACATTGGTGTCTCATCTAAGGTCTTATTTGGGGTCTTATTAGCATTGGGGGTCTGATTGGGGCTGTCAGTTGAGGTCTGATTAACTTTTTTCTTATTTTCCTTCTCTAAAACCTATGTGCGTCTTATGGGCCACTGTGTCTTATAGGGCAAAAAAATAGTGCATGTGGTCGTTTGAATGCACTTTTAGCTGTATTTGTACAATGTTATTTTACCCTTCTGTGCTGGTCACTTACTAGCAATGGATATACTAGTTGAAAGCAGTATCATTATGCAGTTATTTATTGGGGAAAAGTTTTTAGAAGAAATGTGCCGACTAGGTTTGAGCAAATCGAACTTCGGATCATAGATCCGCTGTCAATTAATTCAAAAACTTTTTTATAATGTTTCTGTACAGCATTAAAACGTATTGGATCCATGTAGCCAAACTTTGTATCACCCGAAGTTGCATGATACTTTGAAGAATTACCACTGTATTCCTATCTGCATATTTAAAAACATTTTAAAATAAGAATCCAAAGTGGGCTTTGGTACCTGTTGGTACCTTGGTACCAAAGCCGTCTTTGGATTCCAGGGGAGGTGCCCTAGTAGAATGAGCAGAATGACATTCTGTGCTGGGCTGTGAAAGAGGATGGTTGTGTGTCAGGAAAATGATCTTAGGGAGTCATGGAGAGTGAAAAATTAATCAGAGACAGTCAAGCTTATTGCCAGGGAAAGTGACGGGAAAAGCTAGGATTCCAAGGAAGAATTGTATGTGTTCTGTACAATAGAGAGAAGCAGGGATGCTGACAAACAGGGAGAGAGGAGACAGAAGCTGTGGCTGGCTGTACCTGCTATCAGAAGTGCAGGTGCACCTCAAAGCAGCTACCTGCAAGTAAATACTTTCACCCCCCATTTTCCAACAAGATATGTTGAAATTGAGCGTCAAGCTTCAATTGTACGTTTACCTATATTCAGTTTCCACATGGTTAGAATTTTAAGTTGAAATTTTTTGGAAGGGTTAATTTTTTTAAAGCGCAGCATAAATGTGCATGACTACTACATTAATACCGACATACCGACACACAGTCCATTCAATGCTGCAGCCTGCATGATGCCACCAGTGCCTCAATCGTCAGTTTCCTTGTACTCACTGGACTTTCTAACAGTCCATTCAGGCTGAATGGGATCAATAGATCTCTACTTACTTTCATTGCCCCATCTTGCCCCTCTTGATGTCTGTCTGCCTACCATCATGTTGTGTATGGCTGCTGCATGCTGTGGCCTGCATCATGCCACTTATGACACTTTTCAACCATAAACATCATCTGCCCCTGATAAGGCAAAAAGCATGAGATGTATGTGGTGTGTTTTTAAACACGCTGTATGATAACACCATCAAATGTGTGTTTACTGATCGCTATGTATGATTTACTATTGCTGCCATTGCGTTCCTGAGCTTGGGGATGTTGCAGGGAAAAAAATCATAAAAAATAAATGAAAAGAGAAGTTCTAGGAAGCTAGAGGGGGTTATATACCAACTTTCAGGGCAACTGGAGCAATTTCGGGTTAAATCCCAATTGATTTGGGTCTAAACTGAACTTTTTTTTTAAAATCAGCGAAACAGACCCAAAATGAATCTCGATGGTTCATTAATCTCTAGTATAGACTTTTTTCAATTACATGACCAAAAAATGTTCAAAGGAATAATAAATTATTTTTATGAAATAAGATAAGATAATACTTTAATAGTCCCACCATAGGAAAATTCACAGTGTTACAGCAGCACAGAGAGTACCACAGCAGAATAGAGAGTACAAAACTACAAAATGATAGTACAGTACAAATAAAAAGTAAAAAAATAAGGTACATAGATATTACAGTAAAAATGAGCGAATCTATTCGCCGCTTCATAGATTCGTATCAAATCTTAAAAATTTTCTACTCTGAAGCGAATCTGGATTTTTTTCAGATTCACTTCGTATTATTCGTAAATTTTCGTAAAATTTTGAACGCTAGCGCTACGTACGATATGTACGCTACGTACGTAACGTACGCATTCTTCGTGAAGTTGGAAAATGACGATATGCCCCCTCAAGAGCGGGAAAAACCAGCCCAACCCACCGGGAACTAACTATTGGCAGTAAGACTCCTTCCTCATTACTCCTCCCTCCTCTGAACTAGTTTAGACCAGTGCTGAACACTAAACAGTACAGCAAGCAAGGCTAAAGAACTATGTTTGAAGTGGAGTGAAATGGTCTTTGGGGACGAATTCCCCGAACCACCGCCTGCTCCAAACATCAAGTTGTCATAACTGTGCAAGAGAGACTCACCGGCTGTCCAGATTCTCCTTTCCGGCTGGTGAGGTGGCTGGTGTGCCTGCTGCGGCGGAGGTGGCTGGAGCGTCCACTTTGCCGCCCAGGAGGAGATCAACAACACCTTCCATAAGGCAGAACCCGATTGCGTCAGCATTCTTGTAGTCCCAGACCCTCTGGGACTACAAGAATGTGGTGGAGAACTGGGTCATCCAGGTACTGGACCACCCTAGGCCAGGAGATCCTACACTGGAGCGCCGAAAGGGAACTGTCCTGTGGTTTTCGGTGGAGCGAGGCTCTGGCTTCCTGGCAGACGTCGAGGACGGCAAGGAGTACTTTGTGGGCCGCAGGTCAGTTAAACGGCCGTACCTGCCCCAACCCCGTCACAGCCTGTACGTGGGGGATCAAGTGGAGTATATCCCTGAAAGGCCCCTTTGCTAACGGGGTTACCCTACTATCTAAGCCCCTGGTCCCAACATCACCACCTGAAGTTTGGCCAGAGGAACCACCAGGCGAAGTATCGGTGCGCTGCCTTCAAGAGTCACCAGATGGCACCCTCTGCTTCAGGGATAAGCCGGAGCCTCTGATATATGGACTGCCACCACCATCACAGTCCTTTCAGCTGGGTCAGCTAACAACGTCATTATTTACATTCCAATCCACGGTGATCCACCAGTAACAACTACCATGGAAGATGAAGCCAGCAGCAACCAGGGGAGCTGGGGCAACCTTGCCTCAACCGCTGCAGCCAGAAGTCCTTACCCCTGCTCTCCTGGCAGGAGGATCCGGAAAAGCGCAAGTGGCTGCAGCGCTTGCCAGCATGACCACCACCCGGACCCGGTCAAGTCCGACTTCCGGAAGAAGAGGGCAGTGGAGTTTCACTACGGCAGCAAGCTTGGCCTACAGGAAGCAGGAGCATCCTCTGATGTCGTTCAGTAGCAGCTCAAGCAAGGAGGACTTCAGGTCCCTCATCTGAGGAACCCAACTACTGGCTGGTTTAAAGGACTCTTCAAGAGGACCTATGGGAGCCACACCATGGACTGCACCTTACGGGTGAGAGCTAGTTGGCACTTTTTTTATTTAGTTTCTATTGCACCCGTTTGACTCTCACCCACATGGCCATGGCTTGTCAGGACTCCCCCCATTCTGCAGAAAATTCCCAGTTGCGCCTAAGCGCACCTATTCCCCCCCCCCCCCTTACCAGGTTATTTGGGAGCCTGCTTTGCAAAAAGGGTTCTCTATTTGCTGCTATTTTATATTATCCACGTTACCTGTTTGAATTACAAAATTACCTCACGTGGATTACAATTGCATTTTGGACTGTGTTCCAGTGTTTTATTATCAAGCAGCCACGACTCGAGGAGAGACTCAAACGTATATCTGAACCTTTTATGCTTGCAAATGTGAAATTGCACTAAAATGTTTGCATAATTGTCTTTGCTGTATTTTAGCAATAATGTTTTTACAGGTTCAGCATTGTTCAAGCACTTTAGCCTATTGTGTGTATTCTTTTTCAGGTACTGCAATGTGTCCTATATTAATGCACTTATTGTACAGTGTTTTTAGTGAATTATGCACTTAGTCAGATAGCTAGCACCTTACTTCTAGCTCATATGGACTGCCTCTAAAGACTTTATGCTGCGGTCTAGCCTCGTGCGTATGACGCAATCGCGAGTCAATAGTACGCTAAGGATTCATACGCACTTTGTACGCTAATGCTTGCGCATTGCGTACTTTTAACAACGCTGACTGTATGTTTGCAATTTGTGTAGGAATGTTCGCAAAACAACGATTATTTTTTAACGAAAATTTGACTGAATAAATTTGTATTAAGAACGAATCTTGTCATAAATACGTTGAACATTCGCAAATTTTGGATGATTCACTCATCTCTATATCACAGCTTAAAAAATTCAGTGTCTGGATGGAATGATATCTGCAGGAAGCCGGTAGGCGATGAGCGCAGTGTATCTCCGCTTGGGTCGGTCTCGGTTGTACAGCCTAACAGCAGCAGAGTGGAATGATTTACGATAGTGCTCCTTCTTACACATGGGGTAATGCAGTTGGTCACTGAAGGTACCGCCCAATGCTATCACAGTTTCATACATGGGATGGGAATTATTCTCCAGCAGAGATCAACTTGGGTAATATTCTTCTCTCATCTACCACCTGCACTGGCTCTAGAGCAGGGGTGCACAACCTGCGGCCCGGGGGCCACATGCGGCACTTGATACCATTCTGTGTGGCCCCATCCATCTGGTAACAGACATTTATGTCCATGTTTTGTGGTTGCTCACATGCATTTTTCATGTATTTCTCCCATTAGATAAGACTCCTGGAACTGTAACTAGACATTAATGGTATACACTGTGTGTTCAATCTGCCATAAATACATTATTTCAGTTAGTAATACCCCTTTAAATTTTATTTTCGGCCCTTGACGTTGGTTCAGTCGGACAATGTGGCCCCCACCCAGAAAACGTTGTGCACCCCTGCTCTAGAGGGCTCATCAGGATGGAGCTGGCCCGTCTAATCGGTTTGTCAAGTCTCTTCCTCTAACTGAAATGCTGCTACCGCAGCAGGCCACTCTGGAAGAGAAAGCTGATTCCACTACAGATTTGAAAAAGGCCCTGAGAAGTTCCCTTTTTCACTCCAAAAGCTCTCAGCCTCCTAAGCAGATAGAGCCTGCTGTGACCTTTTCTGTATAGTGCATCCATGTTATCTACCAAGTCTTGCTTATTATTGAGAAGCACACCCAGATACTTTTAAGTATTGGCTATCTCACTGTCTCCTGGATGTCGACTGATTTATGCAGGAGGATGAAAACCACCACCATCTCCTTAGTCTTCCTAGCACTGATCCTAAGGTGGTTCCCTGGAACCAACCCACAAATTATAGGGTCAATTCTCTGTACCCCATGTCATCCTCATATGTGATGAGGCCTACTATTGTCGAGTCATCAGAGAACTTCTGTAAGTAGCAAATAGATCAATTGTACCTGAAGTGTAAAGTCTGAAGAGGAAAGGAGTAAGAACTGTACCATGAGGTGCCCCTGTATTACAGAACACAGTGTCTGACACACTGAGCTTGGTTTGTTAGGTAGTCTAGGATTCAATTGGAGAGGTGGTGGTCCACTCTAACAAGCTTGTGCAAATATAGTGGCTCGCCCCTGTAATACTCTGTATTCACAGAGTGTGCTCTATCAATTGGCTCACCCACTGCCAACTAACTGCACAATAGTTATTTAAAATTAACAGGCACCCCTTCACCAAGATATCACACTTTCAATGTCAATGCTAATTATATATAACATTTCTTATTATTAAAACATTCACAGAAGTGCCCATGCTGGATATAAAAATAAATATCAAATAAATTATATAAAACATATATCCACTGTAATCTCTTTGATGGTACTATTTTGATTACACCAACCACAAGTCATTCAACATGTATCAGGAAGATAGCCATATGGAATATAGCCAAGTAGAATGTTTGTTTCTTAATTAGTTATCTCAATTAGTTATCTCTGAATGTATCCATAAATGTCACATTATTCAGCTTTCCCTCTTCTTCTCCTTGAGAAGATCTTTTATATCAAGGTTATTCCAGGGTTTGTTGTTAGAGAAGGACCTCACCATTTTTTTTGGTACTGTGTTGCCCACTCAAAAATTAATGTAGTACATTATTCAGGGTGTGGGACTGTCTATGTCTTCCCCATGGGAATCCCATAGATGTTCCCAAGCAGTTGTGTTGAAACAATCCCTCAAAGCCTCTTCACTCTCTTCAAACCATATCCTCACTGTGTGGGTGACAGCTAGTTCTCTATGTACAAAACAAGTGGTTTGTACACAGGTCAAAGATACACCTGTGTATTTGATGTTCCTAGGGTTGGTAGGGCTAATGAGGCAGCTTTAGAACTCGTAGAGGGGGGCATATGCAGCTATTACAATGACATGTGATAGTTCCCTCTGAAATAGAATGGTCTCATGCTCACAGCTAATATATCTATGGTAAACAGATGTAACTGTATATCAGGAAGGGGCAGCACTACATTGAAAGCATTATAAGGGCTCGTTCACATGATCGTGCTGTATTTTGCGGGGCCACGGAATGGAGCAACGGATGCGAACAGCACACGGAGCGCTGTCCGCATCTTTTGCGGCCCCATTGAAGTGAATGGGTCCGCACCTGAGCCGCAAAATATGGATGACATCCATGTGCATTCCATATTTTGCGGAACAGAACAGAACGGACATACGGAAACAGGATGCACTTGGAGTAATTTCTGTTTTTTTTGCGGACCCATTGAAATGAATGGTTCCGCATACGGTCCGCAAAAAAAACAGAACGGACACGGAAAGAAAATATGTTGAAGTTACTCCATGTGCCTTCCGTTTCCGTTTCCTTAGACCTAAAACTTTTGTCTAGAGAAGCCACAGTTTTTCTACTCCAGCCTCCTCCTGGAATGAGATTGCGACTTTCTTGTAACTTTTTAAAAAAAAGTCTCAATGATTGAAAAACTCATTAACATAGCTAACCACAACCACGTTTCCACATTTAATTAAAATTTTGCGCAACTTAGTGCAAAAAGTCACAAAAGCCCTATTTTTGTGACTTTTTGACACCAGAATTCTTGAGTGAAGGTATGATAAATCAGGGCCATTGACGTTCATGTTAATTTTTTGTGCTTATAAAGGTTTGTCCTGCTGGTCTTCAATAGAAGTAATCTATGTTGTGGTGCATCTGTAATAAATATCAGTACAAAATGTTCCATTACTTACATACAATCTTTTTTGTGTTTTTTTTTTTTTGGGGGGGGAGTGTCCTGGTATATTTGTAAAATGGAGGCCATTAAAGTGACTTTGAGTTTCTTAATTGGGTCTCTAATAGTACTGGCTGCATATTAGCTAATCAAAGCTATTCAAAGACTTGGTGGGGATGGGAATCAAAGTGGTAAGACCCCCACTGTCTCGCGCAGGTGTGGGGGGCAAAACCAAACCAAGCGTAGGAGGGAAAGTAGATTAGGCCTAGAAACTAAGGAAGGAAGATGGACACCTCCTACAGGAAACCCTGGCTCAAATCCTGTCTATCTACCAGTATGAACACGCCTCAAATGTAGGCAAGTTCATACACAGGAACCTAAACACCAAACTGACCCTATAGGACCCTGGAAACTAATGACAGGAATGACTCCAAAAGGAAGGATGAACAGGAGTCTCCCTCAGGCCTAATAACAAAACCACAGGAGGGAAAAGGAAACTTATCTTTTAATGAAGAAATGGAGGCTCCAGGATCTCAGCTGAAACCAAACTGCTGCTCACCACCACAACACTGAAGCTATAAACTGCAAGGAATAGTGGGAGACGAAGCAATAAATAGGGGAGGGACAATTACCACACCAGGAACACCTGAGGGAAAAGGGTGTGGTAAAAACCAACAACAAAAAGGGAAAACATGTCAGATTACACCACGTGTTGCCAGTCTGACAGACCTCCTGTTATCTGTCATAGGAATGTCCGTGACACCGACACATCTGACACTGATTTAATTTTTAATCAACTTACCATAACTAATTTTTATTTTCATGAACACATTACTTTAAACAGGAACAGACATAATCAATATATTTGCACTTAATATGCCAAGCCATTTTCAAAATATAGTCATCTCTGATTCAATAAAAAGTATGAGCTTTCAATGACTTAGATCATTTTACTTACAAATCAATATTGTAAGAGAATTCATCAACTATATTCCTCATTAGCATTCATCATCAGTTAAATTCATTGACATTCATGTCCATTAGTGTGCCCGTTATGGTTTGTCCTGCTAGTCATCAATGGAAGTATTCAATATAGCAGTTCATCTGTGTTAAACTTCAGTACAAAATGTTCCATTACTTACATACAGTTTATTTGTAGTGTTGATCGAGCACCGTAATGCTTGGGTGCTCGGGTGCTGTGGCCGAACACTAGGTGGTGCTCGAGTGTTCGGCCGAGCAACCGAGTACAATGGAAGTCAATTGGAGAACCCGAGCGCTAATCCAGGCACCCCCTGCTCTGAAGAGGGGAGGGTGTCTGGTTCATAGGGAAAGGTGATAAAATGGTGGAAACACCACCGAAATGGTTTGGGAACAGCATGGGGATGTCTGGATGCATCTTTGACACCGAAGTCGCTGCTGGGAAAGATGTTGTCCGAGTATTATGCCACTTTTACAGAATGACAAGAATACCCCCCAAAACCAAATATAACATCGATTTTAGAGGAAACATATATTTACTTGTATATAAAGCACAAGTAGCAGCAGGCCCTCACCCCTAATGTTTTACACAGTCAGATCAGCAGCAGGCACTCGCCCCTAATGTTTTAGATAGTCAGATCAGCAGTAGGCACTCGCCCCTAATGTTTTTGAGTGTCAACAGCACTGAAGGTCAACTTGTCAGGAGGAAGACCAGAGTAAAGAAGTGGAAGAGGAGGTGGTAGACGATGAAATCACTGGCCCAACATGGGAAAGTGGCAAGCTGAGTGAGGACAACAGTACAGAGGGGGAGGGATCCACAGCACCGCAACAGGCTGGAAGAGGCAGTGGGGTGGCAAAAGGGAGAAGGCAGGCCACACCAACAAGTGTGGACGATAAAAGAATTGTCATTTGCAACCTGTGCCGTACCAAAATGAGCAGGGGCATGAACACTAGCAACCTGACCACCACCAGCATGATCCTCATGGCAGCAAAGCACCCTAATAGGTGGGCCAAATGCCTGGATCCACAATCAGTGTCTGCGGGTCACACCACTGCCTCCTCTTCCCTGTGTTATGTGCTAGCCAAGATGCAGGCCCAGATGCCTCCCGCCCTGCACCTAGACCCTCACAAGCACCATCAACGAGCACATCCACTTCTGTGTCCCAGCGCAGCGTACAGATGTCCATACCCCAGGCCTTTTAACGAAAACGCAAATACCCAGCCACCCACCCACAGGCCATAGCACTAAATGCACACCATTGCAAATTGCTGGCGCTGGAAATGTTGCCGTTTAGGCTTGTGGACACTGTGGCTTTTCGCAGTCTGATGGCGGCTGTCCCTCGTTACTCAATACCTAGCCACCACTATTTTTGCCGGTGTGCCGTCACCACCTTACACCAACATGTGTCCCGTAACATAACCCGTGCCCTGACCAACGCAGTTACTGGGAAGGTCCACTTAACAACTGACACATGGAAAAGTGTTTTTGGCCAGGGACGCTACATTTCCATGACGGCACACTGGGTGAACGTTGTGGAGGCTGGGAGCGAGTCGTACCCTGGGATGGCACAGGTGCTACCAACACAAAGGATTGAGGGCCCTACATCCATCAGGATTTCCGCCACCACCTACATTAGCGGCTGCAACCCCTCCTTCTCCTCTTTCACTTCCACCTAGGAATTCTCATCTAGCAGCATCAGTCAGCCATCAGTCAGTAGCTGGAAGAAGTGTAGCACAGCGGTGGTAAAGTGGCAACAGGCTGTGCTGAAACTTATTTGCTGACAAACAACACACTGCCACAGAGCTATGGCAGGGTATAAGGGACCAGGCTGATAATGACCAGTCTGATAACGGCCGCAACTTGGTGGCGGCTTTGGAGCTCGGCAAGCTCACACACATACTGTCACACTCAGGTGTGGGGGAAAACCACACAGAGAGTAGGAGGGAAAGAAGATTAGGCCTGGAAACTAAGGAAGGAAGATGGACACCTCCTAAAGGAAACCCTGACTCTAATCCTGAATGACTACCAGTATGAACAGGCCTCAAAGGTAGGCAAGATCATACACAGGAACCTAAACCAAACTGACCCTATAGGTACCTGGAACTAATGACAGGAATGAGTCTACCTGTTCCTCCAACAGGAAGTACGAACAGGAGTCTCCCTCAGGCCAAACAACTGCTTCAACTTAGTGGTATAGTGTTTTCTCAAAACCTACCCCTTAGCACGAGATGGAACGCCACCTTCCACATGTTGGGCAGGCTTTGTGAGGCGTACTGCTAAATAGCGGCGGTTAATTAAAATAAAATAACAAAATTTTATTAACTAGCAAGTGTTAAAACAAATTGTCGCTGTTGCCTCAAAGTGTGATATTGATATCTTCACACTAATTGTCGGGGTATGTGAGGAGAAAGTATAGCACTGTTAATGGATATCCACAGTGTACAATATTGAATGAGGGTATATTACTCCAATTAGTGGAACCCCGATAGATCTTGACCACCCAGTTAAGCCCACTCCATTGTTTTAGGAGCGGGAAAGAGGTGGATCTTAGTACAGTATAGAAGGTCGTGTGTATGGAACCTTCACCCCCTCCAGGGTTGGTACATAGGGGGTGAGAAAGGTCTAGGTTCCTTAATCACAGTGAGGGACTGTATTCTATTACTGGTAGGGTATTTGTTACTACCCCAAATGCAGAACACAGAGACCACTGTTTAGTCCCTTCTAAAAATGCTCCAGTGTGAAGTTAGCTTAGGGTTGCTTTAATCTAGATGAATCTGGGTCCCCTCCATCAAGTCCATAAACGTTGACATTAGAAGGGGACCCCTGCCTGACTGGCAACCCCAGGAAATCTCACAATCACCCTTACTCAACACGTTTCTGTTGGTCCAATATCACCATCTCATCAGGAGTCTGGGTTAGGAATAAAAAACAAAAATGGAGTGCTTAAATAGTATGAGAAGCAGGAGACGTTGCACGTGTCTGTGTAGCAGCGCGCCGACCCTGGGGTGGCCGTACGTGGGCGCCTGCTCCTGCTCTATTTATGGAGAGCAGCAAAGTCATGAAGTAGGCACTGGTCCAGAGGGCCAATCACGTAGAGGAGGCGTGGTTTCTTCTCCGCTGCGCTCCCTCTACTGTCTGCCGCTGCTAGTGTAGAGCGTGTGCCATATTACGTTCATTCATTAAAGTGGGGACCCTTAGGCGGATAATAGATTTCGGAAATTGCCGAGGGAGATTACAGGAGTAGTCTAGAGGTGAATACATCTTTTTTGAGTCCGTTCTGTCCCCCAAGATGGGAGACAGTTTTATTCATCTCGGGCAAGACGGGTGGTGATGGTCCCTTCCGTATAAGAAGATTGTGTAATCTTCAAAAAAATGGGGGGATAATTCAGGCCCCTTATTAACTATTGTGGCTGCAATAAATTAAAACCACTGTTTGGTGTTCAAAAGGAGGGGGGGGTTGATTCATATCTATCAGACCTATTGATGGATCCAAAAGGTCCCTATATAAAGGAATCCTAGGTACAGATGTAGCAGCTCTGGCGCTCACAGCAGGATCGCATGAGCGCAGAGCGATATCGCTTCAGTCATTAAATAAAAGTGTAGTTACATGAAACCACCACCAGATGGCGCATGGAACTACAGTTTTAATGGTAAGACTTCAGCGCAGCTCCGATCTCCTTGAGGAAATCGGGGCTGCACTGGTATTTTAAAACCCACCCCCTCCAGATTAAAACATTGGTGGCGCAGTGCGCCCTCCTCCCCCCCTTAGTGTTAAAACATTGGTGGCGCAGTGCGCCCTTCACACAACCCCCCCAGCATTAAAACATTGGTGGTGCAGTGCGCCCGCACCCCCCCCTATTAAAAAGCATTGGTGGCGCAGTGCCCCAACTGCCCCAGTATTAGATACATCGGTGGCAGTGGGGATCGGAGCCCAGCAGCGTTATTGCTGGGCTCCGATCAGTTACCATGGCAACTGGACGCCTCCGGTTACCATGGCAACCCCCTAAATATACATTGGTGGCGCAGTGCGCCCTGTCGCCCCCCCGTTAAGCATTGGCGGCGCAGTGGGGATCGGAGCCCAGCAGCGTTATTGCTGGGCTCCGATCAGTTACCATGGCAACCGGACACCTCCGGGTTACCATCGCAACTCCCAGTATACAATACATTGCGCCCGACACCCCCCCCCCTCGGTTTAAAAACATTGGTGGCGCAGTGCGCCCTCCCCCCAGTATAATAAACATTGGTGGCAGTGGCCACAGGCGCCCCCCTCCCTCTTTTCATTGGTGGTGCAGTGGGGACCTGACCGGAGCCCAGCGGTGCAATCGCTGGGCTTCGATCAGTTACCATGGCAACCAGACGCTTTTTTTAAAAATAAATAAATAAATAAATTTAAAAAATGGCGTGGGGTCCCCCCCTTTTTTCATTTTCCAGCCAGATACAACCAGCAGCAGCAGCCTGGCACTACCAGGGTGGGAAGGGACACGGATATTGGCCCTTCCCAGCCTAATGGTACCAGCCTGCAGCCGCCCCAGAACCAGACCCTCAATTTAGAAGGTCCGGTCCTGCGGGTACCCGGCTGTTCCCGACACCCCTGGGCAGTGGGTGCCGGGGTAATAGATGTTGGGGTTAGTGCTGGCCATACCGGCAAGCACTAAGCCCAGTATTAGCAATCAGGGCCGTCTGTAGATAGCCGTGATTACTAAAACTGCAGTATTGTAAAAAAAATAATCTGCTATATATGGGTAGGCACACTCACAATTGGTTGTATGGTTTTTGATAAACTACTAGATAAGATTACTCGTTGTATGTATGATATGGAGATTATCTTTTCAGATTATTGGGTGTGGTATATCATATATCTGGTGCATCTATGTCTGCATGTACATATAGATGTAATAAATGCTATTAAATCAAAGTTTTACTTATAATATTATTGTTTCTTTATTCCAAATATAACTGCCAATTATGCTAAAAAAATATGCTAAAAAAGGTTAACTGGGCCCAGCTTAATAAAAATAAAAATAGAAATAAAATGAGAGAAAAATGCAATTAATTGTATAGAGAAAGATACAAATATGTTTTTTAAAAAATTTGTAGGACAAATTTATATAGTCTCTTCAATGTCCCATATATCTGCTAATGTATATATCAGAATATACGTTTTGCCTGTTGCTCTTAAGGCAGAAATGGATTAGGCTTTATATTCCTTAGTGTATATAGATTCAGGTTAGCAGGTATTTTTTAATCAGAAGATATAATGGTTACAATATAGTCTTATTTGGTGTGGGTTACTTTACCCTTCCTGATCGCGCTGTGCGGGTGTCTCCAGTCCTTGTGGGTGTGCGAGGGTTCGTCTGTCTTCTTCGATCCAGCAACACGGAGGGACTGAGTGCGCCGCGCTTTTTGGCATGCCGGCAGCGTCCCACGTGGCGTCCCACGTGGGTTCCTGCTTAGTTTGGATGAATATTGATACGTGATGGTGAGCGCTTGTATAAGACGATGTTCGTATATCTTGCGCTGTAGCTAAACTTGAGCTTTATATAAGGGATACGATGTATTAAATCCTTTATGGTCAAAATATCCCTTATAGTTGAAAATAACTTTCAGACGTCTGTTAGTTAAGGGATCCGTGGTAGCGTAGTCTCTCTGTACCAGACGCGTTTCGGGGGTCTAACCTGCCCCCTTTCTCAATGGCAAAGAGACCCGCTCGTTTCTTGTCCTTTAAAAGGGGTTCTGTGGTTAAGTAATTGATTGGTTGTTCTAATTGGTTAATTAAGTGGTTAGTTGATTAGTCCCGTAGTGAGGTTTAGTTGTTTATACTTTTAACCCCTTCTTGTATGCAGGACATGGAATGCAAAGTATATAATTGAGATAAAAATAGAATGAAAATGGAGACAAAAATAAAAATAGCATAAAATATTGGTTAAAACATACCTATATCAGATATGATTTACTGTGTGTTTTCTAAATATTTTGGAGATTTGTTAACAATAATTAATTGTAATATAATGAATTAAAGTTAATGTTAATTCCTATGAGGTACTTCAATAAATACCATATAGATTGGATGTCCTCCACACATATATATATGCGTATGTACAACATATCCACACATATGCACAAACAGATAGGTATATGTGTACACATGTGTATACACACGCATACATACAATGCTGCATTTGTAATATAGTATAGTATAGTATAATATATGGGGATATTTTATAGGGTGTGTGCGGTTTTATGGTAATAGATGATATTAGATCATGTCTGTGTTTGTGTCTGATCTGAAATGATTATTTGAAGTTCCATAATTATCTTGTAGTGATCTGTGATGTATATTTGATTGTTTCTTCTTTATGTGGTTAATTCAAGTTTTTATGGATGACAATAGTTCTTATCTCAAAGGAGTGCTGTGTGTTTCCCATTTCATATGAGATGTATACAGGTAAGTATTTATGTGTATATATTATTATTTTTATTCTTATTGGTTGGTGTCTATTGTCTACATCTTGTCTTTAGTTTTGTATTGTTATTATCTATTTATTGAAGTATTCCTCCTTTTCTGGACGTGGCTGAGAAAATCGCCCAAAAAATAAAAAAAAACTACAGCTCTCACACTGTGGAGACACTAAGAAATCTTTTTTTTTTTTTTTCAAACAGCATATTACTGTGTAAAACGCGAATAAATAAAAAAACGTACACATGTTGGGTATCGCCAATGTCCGTAACACCCTGCTGTACGAAAATCTAACAGCTAAAAGCAGTAAAAAAAATAAAATAAAATGTGTCAAAAAAGCTATTTTTTGTCACCTTACATACACAAAAAATAAAAGGTACAGATGTTATTCATCCTTCCGTTTTTGCGGATCCCGCAAAAAACGGATGACATATGGATACATCCTTTCCGGTTTTTGCGGAAAAACGGAACGGATGTCCTGGAAAAACAGAGTCCAACGGATCCGCAAAAAACTGACCATTTTCTATGATGTGCACAAATACGGACGTGTGAATGTAGCCTAAATGTACTGTACTGAGTCACAGTAATCTTCCAACCCCCACATGCTCCTTCAGTACAAAGGCTCTTTGTCAAGAATATTAGAGCCTTTGTACTGCTGGATTCAAGTTACACAGTGCTGCTACACCCCAGCTACAGGAAAAAAAGCGTTCATTAGTCCTTTGTAAAAGAAACAATAGAAGGAAGCATGTGGGGGTTGGGGATTTACTGCATCCTCCATAAATAAAATTAAAAACAGTGTCAAAAAAGCCAGTTTTGGTCACCTTACATCACAAAAAGTGTAATACAAAGCAACCAAAAAGGCATGTGCCTCCCTAAAATAGTACCAAGCTAACCTTAGACATTATACTGTATGGAGACCATAAGGAAACATTATGCTGTATGGGGGCCACAAGGAGACCTCAGATCAGCAGAATGTGCCCCTATCAGAACTCAGATCTTCAGAATGTGCCACCATCAGACCTCAGATCAGAAGAATGTGCCACCATCAGACCTCAGATCAGAAGAATGTGCCCCCATCAGACCTCAGATCAGCAGAATGCACCTCCGTCAGACCTCAGATCAGCAGAATGTACCCCAATTAAGACCTCAGATCAGCAGAATGTACCCCCATCAGACCTCAAATCAGAAGAATGTGCCCGCATCAGACCTCAGATCAGCGTATTGTGCCTCCATCAGACCTCAGATCAGCGTATTGTGCCCCCATCAGACCTCAGATCAGCAGAATGTGCCCCCATCAGACTCAGATTAGCAGAATGTGCCCCCATCAGACCTCAGATCAGAAGAATGTGCCCCCATCAGACTCAGATCAGCGTATTGTGCCCCCATCAGGACCTCAGATCAGCAGAATGTGCCCCTATCAGACCTCAAATCAGCAGAATGTGCCCCCATCAGACCTCAGATCAGAAGAATGTGCCCCCATCAGACCTCAGATCAGCGTATTGGTGCCCCCATCAGACCTCAGATCAGCCGTATTGTGCCCCCATCAGACCTCAGATCAGCAGAATGTGCCCCCATCAGACCTCAGATTAGCAGAATGTGCCCCATCAGACCTCAGTTCAGCGTATTGTGCCCCCATCAGACCTCAGATTAGCAGAATGTGCCCCCATCAGACCTAAGTTCAGCCCACCCAAAAACTTTCTTACCTGTCCTGCGGCTGCTCTCTGGTGCGACACTTCACTCTCTTCCCTGGCCAGCGCACTATGATTTGACGCTGCACGCCACGCAGCGTCAGGTCATAGTGCGCTGGCAAGGGAAGAGAGTGGAGCGATTACACCGCTGGGCTGCCGGTCAGGTCCCCACTGCACCATTGCCACCAATGTTTATTATATCTGGGGGGAGGGCGCACTGCACCACCGATGTTTTAAACTGAGGGGGGGGATTGTCGGGCGCACTGCGTCACAATGTTTTTAAACCGAAGGGGGGGGGGTGTCGGGCGCACTGCGCCTCCAATTGTATTGTAATACTGGAGTTGCCATGGTAACCCGAAGGCGTCTGGTTGCCATGGTAACTGATCGGAAGCCCAGCAATAACGCTGCTGGGCTCCGATCCCCACTGCGCGCCAATGCTTAACGGGGGGGGGGGGGGGTTGGGCGACAGGGCGCACTGCGCCACCAATGTATATTTAGGGGGTTGCCATGGTAACCGGAGGCGTCCGGGTTGCCATGGTAACTGATCGGAGCCCAGCGATAACGCTGCTGGGCTCCGATCCCCACTGCCACCAATGTATCTTATACTGGGGCAGTTGGGGCACTGCGCCACCAATGCTTTTTAATAGGGGGGTGCGGGCGCACTGCGCTACCATGTTTTAATACTGGGGGGGTTGGGTGAAGGGCGCACTGCGCCACCAATGTTTTAATCTGGAGGGGGTGGGTTTTAAAACACCAGCGCAGCCCCGTTTCCTCAAGGAGATCGGAGCTGCGCTGAAGTCTTACCATTAAAACTGTAGTTCCATGCGCCATCTGGTGGTTGTTCATGTAACTACACTTTTATTTTTTGTATTGCGCTTCTGGAATCGCGATTCGTTTGCCAGGAATCGCGATTCCAGTGAGCCGTAATCCCCTGCTACATCTGTACCTATAAACCATGTCTGATGTATTTTAAATATGTATAGTCCATTCAAACATAGTAAGGGAGGCTTTGTGAGCAGCAGTGACCAGTAGTGTAATACCAGCTGCAAGACGGTCGGCACCTTTCCAATTGCTCACAATCAAGGTGGGCGGCTCTGCATGTGGAAAAGCTTTTGATTAAGCGGCCTAGTGTCACAAGGAGGGAAAAGTTTTTGAAAATGTAAAGGAGTACCTAGCTGACCGTGTCAACGTCCTCAGCGATCCCTCTGTGTCTTATAATTATTGGGTGTCTAAGCTGGACACGTGGCACAAACGGGCACTCTATGCCTTGGAGGTGCTGGCCTGCCTGTCGGAGTGGTTATTTAGTGCCACTGGGGCATAACAACTGCTAAGCACATCCGCCTGTCAACTGAAAAATGCTGACAGGTTGACGCTAATCAAAATGAACAAGGCCTGGATTGCCCCTGGCTTCACTACCCCACCAGAGGAAAGCGGCTGAACATAAAGGAACTTTTAAATGTGGCTTTTAAGGTGTATTGAATACACTGTATTTCCATGAACCCTTCCTCTTCTCGTCCTCTTTCTCCTCTTCCTCCATCATATCAAACTGCTTATTAGGCTGCCCTCGCCTTTAAAGAGGACCTTTCACGACTTTTAAAAAAATGAATCTGCACTATCTACCTGATAGTGCGTCCCCCACTGATGCCAGCAGCGTTGTTTTCTTTGCAAATTGTCCCCCGGTGGCTTCACACGGGCCCCCCGTTCTTCGGTCCGGCTTTATGCTAATTAGAAAGCATCGGAACAGGGAGGAGGAGACTCCCTGTTCCTCAATGGGCGTTGCTTCTGCCCTGCTGTGAGCGCTGTCCAATCAGAGCGGACCGCTCACAGCAGGGCCGAAGGAGTTCAACCCTGCTGTGAGCGGTCCGCTCTGATTGGACAGCGCTCACAGCAGGGCAGAAGCAAACGCCCATTGAGGAACAGGGAGTCTCCTCCTCCCTGTTCCGATGCTTTCTAATTAGCATAAAGCCGGACCGAACAACGGGGGGCCCGTGTGAAGCCACCGGGGGACAATTTGCAAAGAAAACAACGCTGCTGGCATCAGTGGGGGACGCACTATCAGGTAG
>ONZH01002992.1:0-33601 GCA_900303285.1 Rhinella marina
AGTTGGGTCACCAAATTCCCAATATTTTTTGCCCTCCGATAAACAAATCTTGGGGTATCCGTAATGTATGGCCCCAACATTTTGTCTCATTTTAGGGTACTCCAATGTTTGCTAATAATTCTTCTGAACTTTTTTCTTTGGTCATTATAGGGTATGATAATGGGTGGGATTATTATATCGGCTTTATCCATTATTTCATTTGTTTCTTTTATTTTCTTATCTCTCAGCAATATTTGTCTCTCAATCTTCCCCACATCTACTCTTTGCTCAATTAATTTTTCTTTATTATATCCCTTAGCTTCAAATTGTTTCTGCATATGAGAAGCGTCAGTAGTGGTAATGTGCGGTATCTTGAATTATGTTATATTATTGAAGTCACTTTAAGCAGCAGTTTGTGTGGTTCTGCTGCAATACTGCAGCAATAGGTAGTGCTTCAAGCCCCGGTGGTCAGCGTTTATTCTATACACTTATTAGGTATATTAATCTTCCATATGTGTAGTATAGGTGAAAAATTTCACAGAAAATCTGAAATTAGAACAAAAATACACAATATAGTATTTTCATAATTAAAGAACCAAAGACTACTGTAAATGCTAAAGATTGTGTTAAAGGGAACTTATCAACATGCAAATGTAGTGCCATCCTCTAGCTACATGTTATAGCGCAGAAGGAGCTGAGCAGACTGATATATAGTTTTACAAGAAAAGTATTCTATATATTCATCTCTGCTCATTCTGAGCTTAGGAGTCATGTTGGTGGACCTATTCAATGATTGACAGCTAACGCTGCATGAATCTACTTAGAAAGATACTGTAGCTGTCATTCACTGGTTAGAAACATCAACATCACTCCTATGCTCAGAATGAGCAGATATTTCAAGGGATATTTCAAAAATTAGAGCGAATCATTTCCTAAAAAAACTTTCTAAGAATTGCTCAGCTCCTCCTGCTCTATAATGTGTTGCCTGAAGGCTGCACTGCATTGCCATATAATAGGTTCCCTTAAAAGAATAATATTTATGTGTATTTATTAATCTAGAAAATTGAAGAACACGTTTCAAAGTATATGTTCCCTATGGTTGCTAAGTATTTAAGAGAACTAACATGCTGTATTCGGCTTTTCTAGATATACCACAAAAGAGTTAAACAAGCTGCAGTAACTTATCCAACAACCAGATGAGAATCTGCAGTGTGTGAAATAAAAGGGTTAGGAACCTTTCCATGCGTGGAGCAGAGCATGCCAAGACAATCCTCTGTTGCCTGCCTCCTCTCAGCCTGGCACAATGTAAACAGTAGCACAAAGCACTTCTTTTCTACAACGAAAGAAAAGAACCCAGCGCTGAGTCTCTGAGCAGAAAAGAACATGGCTTATGAAGCAAAAATTAATTTCCTAACAACGCCTGTGTGCAAAATTTCAGTGATGACTGTGCCTGACACTAAGCACAATACCCACAGCAGGTGGGGTTTTTACTTTCTGACTCACAAAGATGGCAAACAAATTGTGTTTTGTTAGAAATTCTTCTACTGAAAAGTAGACGTATGTATTTTATGATTTCACATTAAAGAATTTGGGCTTGGATGCCTTTTCTAGACTTCACCATCTTTCCTGCATACAGAAACTACTATGTGTCAGGCAGTCATACATTGCTCTCTTTGTACACAAGGCAGTACAGAATGAGGCAGCAAAATAGAGTAGCATGGTGCAGACAGAGATGTGTACTGCACTACAATATGCCGATATCATACCCCATAATTAGTATTGAGCGAAGTTTACTAAAATTTGATTTGGCTGCATCAAAGAATTTCACAAAGAAATTTGGTTTGTGGCACATTAATTTGTCACAAAGCCCGTTTCTTTATAAATAGCAGGCGCAATGATGGGGAATGATGATTGCACTGCCCCCAATCATTGAACCCCTCAAATACCGCATTCATCACTGATCATGGCATCTGAGATTAAAATTAGGCTTGCATGGGTTAATCAGTTTAAAAAAATACTCACCTTATCCAACTGAACGCGAAGAGGCCGCCACGGCCATCTTGATTGAAGATCCTGCATGAAATCTCGGGTGACGTGTGATGACGTCATCATGCTGCCTGGCATGATGTCACCGTGCACAAGATTTCATGTGGGATCTTCAAGATGGTCACGGCCTCTTCACACTCAAATGGATGTGGTATGTTTTTTTTTTGTTTTGTTTTGTTTTGTTTTGTTTTTTTTTGGGGGGGGGGTTATCGTCATTTCATGAAAAATGGATTTGTTGCCACAAAGGTCAAGTAAATTCAGCTTTTCAGAAAATAAAATTTTCCTTGAAATTCAGATCAAAGTATATTTTGATTTGCTGAACCCTACCCATAACATCCTACACAAAAAAATAAACATTTTTATTTTGCTTTTGATGTGGACAATATCAGATATACAATATGTATTTTCCTACCTTACAAGGTTATAACTAGAAATGAGTGAAGTTAAAAATTTGATTCAGCTGCTTTGCCAAACTTCGACAAGAAGTTCGATTCATTATGAATTACTTCATCACAAATTGGTTTCCATTGTATGGAGATGACCCTTTAAACCTTCATTTAAACCTTCAGATGCTGCGTTCAACATTGAGCGTGGTATCTGTGACTCACATTCAAACTTTCAGGAGTTAATCAGGGTTAAAAAAAAAAAAAAAACCCTCATCACTGATGACATTACCAAGCGCTCTCAGCGTGATCCTGTGGTGACGTCATCAAGCTCGCCACAGGAGGCTAGTTTTCTTCAATCAAGATAGGAGCAGATGGCCTCTCCACAAGCAAGTGGGGTGAGTATTTTTTTTTCCAGGCACGATTTTAGGAAAAATGTATTTGTTACCTTGAAACATGAGGAAATTCAGCTTCATGACGAGTCAAATTTTTCCTGAAATTCGAATTGAAGTCCACTTCGGATACTTTGATTCGCTCAACACTAGTTTTGACATACACTGAAGATAGAATCTTACTGATCAAACATTTATGGCGGATCCTATCAAATTGAAATTCTCATTGAGCAGACAGACGCTCGCACATGCAAGGTTTGTTTCTTTTATAATCGTTGGAAATGTAGAAACTGCTGATTACAGTTGCAGTCTCTCTTATAATGAAGATCATGGAGAAGATTTATGGCACAACTTGGTCCAGTTTTCTGGGGTAAAAAAGTAGAAAATCTTGCTCCTAAAATATTGTAGCTTTTTTTTTTATTTTAAGCCTTAGTTGACACTTTGACCTTGGGAATGGGAATTTGACATATCTTACTCTAGTGCACTTCTGTATGAAACACCAGTCTTAATAAATTTCCCCCAATATCTACAATAAACTTTCTGAAGCAAATGTTGAAGGAGGCACACTGGACCTAATGTCCAACCTTCAGATACTGTCATGGCCTTCATCTAAGGTCACCATAATGTGTTAGGTTGACCACTGCTGTCCTAGTATGAAGAAACACATTTCTTACAGAGGATGAAAGTAAAAAACAAAATTTCATTTTATTCTTTGTTTAGACAATAAGGCAGTGATAAGTAAATGTCAACCTGAATTGTAGTATTTAAAATGGAGCCAGTAGACAGCTGGCCAACATAATACAGGATCACTTGAGCAGAATAAGTTAGAAATCAACTGGTACAGTATCATGTCATAGGTCAAGCAAAGCAACTGAACTGAGGGAAAGTAAAAGATGGTCTATGTGTTGAAAAAAATTATATAAAATGTTTTTCTTTATTTTCTCTTTTACTCTTTGAAATCACTAAAAATGCATACATAAAAAAACACTTTGCAAATATATCACCTAAAGCAGTAGAGGTAGAGATAGAGCCAAGCAGACAAGCAAATCGTTCAGACTTCAACTTGGGTTCAAATTGGCCAAATCCATTAACAGATTCAGTTTGGTTTCAAATTGATTCTTCCCAAAATAAAAATGGTCCAATGACAATGTGAGTTTTCCATGGACTTTTTTTTCATCTTTGTTAAATGGTATATTAATTATTGATATTTTGTGTGATATTAATAATTAATATTCATAAATAGGTGTCAGCCGGCTATTACTTGCTCCGCCTATTTATTCCTTTACTACTACCTGTTCTCTGCACTATATGTCCTATACTGTATTATTGCGGCTATAAAAAGGACACTGTAAATGGTATTATATTAATAAAAAGATTTAGTATACAATACTAAAAGTCTACAGTTTAATTATTTAGACTATATCGATATATATTTATATTAACGCATATATATATATATGAATATATAGCGCGGCACACAACAATACAGTAATACAACCTAGCTACACTACACTGTCCCACATACAAATTCCACCCACAAACTAACTAAACATACACTCACACACAGAAATACATATAATTACACACTCACACAAATCCGTAAATTACAGCACCCTCCCGAGCCTATCTATTAACTGTCCCTGGGGGAGAAGGGGGGGGGGGGTTAAATCACTTCAGGGGTTAAAATGTTCAGTGATCAGTGCTATATATGGCTGACAGGGAAAGGGTTAATGGCAGAGGTTAGGGAGCAGGGGTCCAGGGATAATGCAGGGGTTTTTGGGGATAATTAGGGAGAAAGGATTAGAATATGGTTACAGGGGTTAATGATACTCTGCCAAATAATGCTCATCTCTAGGGGGTTACTGCTGGATCCAGGGGAGGTCTGCAGGGCTGCTCAACTCATGTCCATGTGTGCCTCTGTGGTCATGAGTTCCCTCTGCTTGTGGTGGTGAAAGCTCTTCTTAGTCCCAAATGCTGGACTATTTATCTATCAAAAGTAGGGGGAACGTGTCGGGCCATGAGTCAGAGGTGTGGATAGCCCATGCTATAAAAACCGGTTTAGCATGTCACCAACTGCTTGTTTGGGGTCTTCACAAAAGGGGCCTAGATATCAATCAGCTGTGATAAACCTTCACAATGCAAGCAATGGCCTGCAGCAGACCAACACCCATGTTCATAGCAACCCTTGGCATGAACAGTTGATAAACTTTGTTGCCGGAGGTGTTTAACAAAGGGCAGAGGATCTTATCGATCCTTTGTCCTCTGGTGTGTCCGAGACTGGACATTACTGTCCAGACATCAGGGCAGCGTCTCCCTCCTGCAATCGCGCTGGTATGCGCCTGTAGGAGGATACGGGGGGGGGGCACCCGGTCATGGGGGTCATCTTTATATGGGGTTGAAAGTGCTGTGCTCTGTTTACTAAGGTGTTGCAGTGTAGTGGTCATACTCACTTGTCTGGTGGCCATCCTGCTTGAATTCATCTGTTCCTGCGTCCTACGCCTTTTTCCCTACCTGCCAGACTCCTTCGAATGTCTGTGCTGCTTGGAAAAAGGTCCTCTTCTCCGGAACGCCTTTTTCCCGACTAGCCGGACTCCTTCAAAAGTCTGCGCTGCTTGGAAGAAGCTTCTCTGGAACGCCTTTTTCCCAACTCCTTGGATCCACCCGAACTTGAGATGACTCTCTCCGATTAACTGTGGTAAGGGAATCGCAAACACGTTATACATCAGAAGATTCTCAGGTTCGCTCTTTGTGGATGAATTCTGCGCAAACTTCCACCCACAGTTGTGTTATCCGTCCAAACTTCAAGGTCGAGGAGCACAATATAGCACCACACTGCACCGTGTCCCTCATCTATTTAACCTCTCCCTTCTGCCTGCATTAGTTCACGTAATAACACAATTGCGGACAGGATGCGCAAAAAAAATGATCCACAGTTTGGGCTGGCTCGCCAATGTTAAAGGGTATATTAACTATTGATATTTTGTGTGATATCAATAATTAATTCATAAATAGGTGTAAACAGGCTGTTGCTAGCTCCGCCTATTTATTCCTTTACTACTACCTGTTCCCTGCACTATATGTCCTATACTGTATTATTGCGGCTATAAAAAGGACACTGTAAACGGTACTATATTAACAGATTTATTATACAATACTAAAAGTCTACAGTTTAATTATTTAGACTATATATATATTTATATTAACGTATATAAATATATATATATTATATATATATATATATATATATAATGAAAAAATACGGCAGCACAATGCAAGAGCAAAGTGGAGGTGCATAGCCATCAGCCCGACAAGGCTCCAATCATAGCCATAAAAAAGGCAGCACTCTCCAAAAAAGTAATGTGAACAAAAGTTTATTTACCCCTGTGGGATGCGACGTTTCGGCTCCATGAGCCTTTCTCAAGCAGTGAAAAGTGAACAACCTCCAAAGTATTTATACATAAAGTGCAAGTGCAAAAACAATCAATCAATAATAGTTCAGGTAAAAAAGAATAAAAAACTCCAAATTTCATAAACAACAGTGCATAAAAATAGTGCTGTGATATTACAAGAATCACATAACATGATTGTGACCAAATTTAATATACTCATAATGTAAAAACACATATCTAATATATAAATATTATTAATGAGCATGTGCCAACACAAGTGTCCATAATGTGCTTGTAATTAGTAAGCTGGCCTGATCCAAACGGCCCCCGGAGATGTCATGGCGGTGCTTCATCCAAATACATCAGTATTAGCGTTGTAAAAAGGTGAATGCGCATGTCCAGATAATCCTTGTATATATAAAGTTGTTGTAATCGCCATCCGGAGTTCGAGCATGCGCAATAAAGTTATCCGCTCAACACTCCATTGACAGTCCTGGCATCTCAATACAATATACAGCGCATGCGTACTGCTGTACCAACAGTCATGTCGGCCATCTTAACAACGGTCAATATGCAGTTTCTTGCCTTAAAGACCTATCAGGGCTCTCCCGTATAAGTCAGCTATCGGATACAGCAAGGACCACGCAGTGGGGGCCGTGGATAGCCATCCTCGTAGAGAAATCGCTAATCACGGCACCGTGCCGATATAACCCCAGTGTAATCGCACTTCTGTGAGATCACCTGTCGGTACAAGGCACCATCCACTGCATATGTGCCCCCACATCCAGCTGTCTCCGTTCTGCCAGACATATTGTTGTATAAATATATATGCAATAAACCAAAATAAAAAAAAATATTCGACCCGATGTATTGGAACAAGGTCACAATGATCTCCAGCTACTGCCAAAACATCTCCGATAACCACAGGGATCCTGCCAGAAAACAAACAAAAATTTTTTTTTAATTATTCAAAAAATAGAAAAATCACTATTATACACAGAATGATGTACACAATAAGCCCCACGGTGACAAAAGGGCAAACGACCTATAGTAATACCCCTAGATTATAATCCGCATTTAATCCATTCGGATACAGTGAAGACAATGTATGTATCCACTCTAGTTCCCTTTTTAATAACATTTTTGTACGATCACCACCCCTACGTGTCGGGGGTATTTGATCAATCACCATGAACCTTAATTGTTGTTCAGAATGTTTCTGTTCTGTAAAATGTCTTGAGACCGGCAAATCTAGTCTCTTTTTTCTAATAGTATATCTGTGATAGTTTAATCTAATCTTTAATTCAAGAGTCGTCTCGCCAACATAAATCAGTTGGCAGGGGCAAATCAATACATATACAACAAATGCAGAGCTACAAGTTAAATAATGACGTATAGGGAAGGTTACACCCGTGCCTGGATGTGTGAACCGTTCACCCTTAATCATAAGGCGGCAGTTCACACATGACAGACAGGGGTAGCAGCCCAACCTACGCGGTTGTAGTAAAGTTTGTGTGAGTCCTTTAGTAGGTTTAACATCGGCATGAACCAGCTGATCTCTGATATTGCGTGCTCTACGGTACGAAAAAATAGGGAGAGATCTAAATTCCTCTATATTTTCATGTCCCCTCCGTAAAAGCGACCAATGTTTACTTATAACGTTGTTAACCCTTTGGCGCATTTGGACGTAACTGTACGTCCAAAGTGCAAGTAAGTTGCTGCATTTGGACGCGCAGTTACGTCCAAACTGCTTACCGGGACTGTGACACTATAAAGTGTCACAGCCCCGGAGTCTCCGCTCTCCCGGAGAGCAGAGACGTCGGGGAAGCCGGCAAGGGACCAATCAGAGTGGTCCCTTGCCAGCAAGCGCTCCGATTGGTTAGTCTCTGCAGACTAACCAATCGGAGCGCTTCAGTATTAAAATGCCGGTTTCAGGCTGCGATCTCCACTCTGGAGAGAGATCGCAGCCTGAAACCAGGTAAGTCCTCTGTGCCCCCACATAGCCCCCTTCTTGTAGTGCCCCCCCTTGTAGTGCCCCCTCCTTGTAGTGCCCCCCTGGTGCCTCCGTTGCCCCCCCTCCTGCTTTGTATTGTATGATGGCAGCGGCTCAGGATCGGAGCCGCTGCCATCAGCAGAGAGTGTGAGCTGTAATTACAGCTCACACTCTGCTGCTAACAGCTGAAATCGGTGCTGGCACCGATTTCAGCTGTTTAACCCCATAGATGCTGCGGTCAGTAGCCGCCCGCAGCATCCATGGGGTTAAGAGGGAGGGAGCTCCCTCTCTATACCATCGGGCGGCCGCTGCTGCAATGGCAACGGCCCGATGGTTACCATGGCAACCAGACGCTTTACAAAAAGCGTCCTGGTTGCCCTGTAGCTAAGGCTGATTAGACCCTCAGGGTCTGATCAGCCTTAGTGTAGCACTGATACAGTGCATTGCAATAGATGGCTATTGCAATGCACTGTATAGCCATCAAGCCCACTGGATCTTCAAGATCCAAATGGGTCTTGATAAAGTTTAAAAAAAATGTAAAAAGTAAAAAAGAAAAGTGTGAAAAGAAAGTAAAAAAAAAGTGTAAAAAAGTAAAAAAAATAAAGTTTAAAAAAAGTTAAAAAAGCGCCCTTTTTCCCCAAATAAAGTAAAAAAAAAGAAAAAGTACACATATTAGGTATCGCCGCGTCCGTATCGACGGGCTCTATAAAAGCGTCACATGGTCCACCCCGCCAGCTGTACGCAAAAATTTTTTTTAAAAAAAAACTATACCAAAACAGCCATTTTCTGTCACCTTGCCACACAAAAAGTGTATTAGCAGGCGATCAAAAAGGCGTATTTACCCCAAAATGGTACCAATCAAACCGTCATCTCGTCCCGCAAAAAATGAGCCCCTACCTGAGACAATCGCCCAAAAAATAAAAAAACTACAGCTCTCTGACTATGGAGATACTAAAACATGATTTTTTTTGTTTCAAAAATGATATTATTGTGTAAAACTTAAATAAATAAAAATAAGTATACATGTTAGGTATCGACACGTCCGTAACAACCTGCTCTACAAAAATATCACATGATCTCTCCCCTCAGGTGAACACCGTAAAAATAAAAAATAAAAACTGTCTAAAAAAAGCCATTTTTTATCACATTTCATCACAAAAAATTTAATACCAAGCGATCAAAAAAGCGTATGCCCCCAAAAATAGTACCAATCTAACCGTCATCTCGTCCCGCAAAAAATGAGCCCCTACCTGAGACAATCGCCCAAAAAATAAAAAAACTACAGCTCTCTGACTATGGAGATACTAAAACATGATTTTTTTGTTTCAAAAATGATATTATTGTGTAAAACTTAAATAACAAAAATAAGTATACATGTTAGGTATCGACACGTCCGTAACAACCTGCTCTACAAAAATATCACATGATCTCTCCCTTAGGTGAACACCGTAAAAAATAAAAATAAAAACTGTCTAAAAAAAGCCATTTTTTGTCACATTTCTTCACAAAAAATGTAATACCAAGCGATCAAAAAAGCATATGCCCCAAAAAATATTACTAATCTAACCGTCATCTCGTCCTGCAAAAAATGAGCCCCTACCTGAGACAATCGTCCAAAAAATAAAAAAACTACAGCTCTCTGACTATGGAGACATTAAAACATGATTTTTTTTTGTGCTTCAAAAATATTGTGTAAAACTTAAATAAATAAAAAAGTATACATAATTGATATTGCCGCGTCCGTAACGACCTGCTCTATAAAAATATCACACGATATAACCTGTCAGATGAATGTTGTAAATAACAAAAAATAAAAACTATGCCAAAACTGCTAGTTTTTGTTACCTTGCCTCACAAAAAGTGTAATATAAAGGTACCAAAAATCGCATGTACCCTAGAATAGTACTAACAAAACTGCCAACTTATCCCATAGTTTCCAAAATGGGGTCAGTTTTTTGGAGTTTCCTACTCTAGGGGTGCATCAAATCTGACATGGAAACTTAAACTTTTTCCAGTGAAATCTGCCCTGGCGTTCCTTTCCTTCTGCGCCGTGCCGTGTGCCTGTACAGCAGTTTACGATGACAAATGGGGCATTTCTGTAAACTACAGAATCAGGGTAATAATTATTGAGTTTTGTTTGGCAGTTAACCCTTGCTTTATTCTCGGACTAAAATGATTTAAATGGAAAATCTGCCAAAAAAGTGAAATTTGGAAATTTTGGCTACATTTTTCTTTAATTCTTGTGGAACACCTAAAGGGTTAATAACGTTTGTAAAATCAGTTTTGAATACCTTGAGGGGTGTAGTTTCTAAAATGGGGTCATTTTGGGTGGTTTCTATGATGAAAGTCTCACAAAGTGACTTCAGACCTGAACTGGTCCTTAAAAAGTGGGTTTTGGAAATTTTGTGAAAAATGTCAAGATTTGCTTCTAAATTTCTAAGCCTTCTAACGTCCCAAAAAAATAAAATGTAATTTTCAAAATGATCCAAACCTGAAGAAGACACATAGGGAATGTAAAGTAATAACTATTTTTGGAAGTATTACTATGTATTTTAAAAGTAGAGAAATTGACATTTGGAAATTTGGAAATTTTTCTAAATTTTTGGTAAATTTGGTATTTTTTTATAAATAAGAATGAAATATTTTGACTCAAATTTACCACTGTCATGAAGTACAATATGTGACGAGAAAACAATCTCAGAATGGCCCGGATAAGTAAAAGCGTTCTAAAGTTATCACCACATAAAGTGAGACATGTCAGATTTGAAAAATGGGGCTCCGGCATTTGGTCCAAACTGGCTGTCGGTTGAAGGGGTTAATAGCTTTTGATTGTTCAGTAAATGTAGACACAAAAAACATACGTTTGTGAGTAATTTGTCTATTAGTTGATCTTAATGCATGTTGTCTGTCCAGTGAAAGCACTGTAGACTGTTGTGTCTGAACCAAAGAAGGAGGATACCCCCGTTCAAGAAATTTTCTTCCCATGTTCTGTAAAACTTGGGGAACAGCTGTATCATCAGATACAATTCGTTTTGCTCGCAGCATCTGACTATATGGTAAATGTTTAATCATATTATATGGGTGCCGACTAGTATAATGCAGTATAGAATTTCTGTCTGTGGGCTTCACAAACAAATTAGTGCTCAGTACTCCATCTGTCAAAGTGACCATAGTATCCAGGAACTGAATATTATTCCTAGAATGTACTACAGTAAATTTAACTCCGGGATCAATCTGATTAAAAAAATCATGAAAATCAATGAGGTCATCAAGAGACCCTCGCCATAGGAGGAAGATGTCATCAATGTATCTCCACCACTCCACTACATGGGTGAAGTGGTGGGATACAGAGACGACATCCTCCTCCAAATGTCTCATGTACATATTGGCGAAAGTCGGGGCCACATGTGACCCCATCGCCACTCCTTGACGCTGAATAAACCAACGATCTTGAAAAAGAAAATAATTTTTGGTTAAGATGATTTCCAACAAACTAACAATAAAGGTTTGACATTCCTCAGTATAAGTTGAATCATGTAAATATTTAGTGACTACTGATAAACCCCTCAGATGATCAATCGACGTGTATAATGACACTACGTCGAAAGATACTAAGAGGATATCAGTGTCTAATGGTAGTGTAATGCCTTGTAATTTCAGCAAAAAATCCGTCGTGTCACGTACATAGGATTTAGCTGCTGTAACATAAGGACGTAGTATACGGTCTAAAAAAACCGCAATGTTAGAGAAAATCGAGCCCATGCCAGACACAATAGGGCGTCCCGGCGGGTTGACTAATGTCTTATGGATCTTCAGTAACATATATATCACAGGTGTAATAGGAAAATCTATACTTAAGAATTTTACCATATCATCATCTATGATACCTCCAGAAACAGCAGAGGTCAAGAGAGATTTAATAGATCGTGCAATCTCAAATTTTGGATCCGAGGGTACCTGAATGTATACGTCTGTATCTGCTACCTGAACTATTAATTATTGATTGTTTTTGCACTTGCACTTTATGTATAAATACTTTGGAGGTTGTTCACTTTTCACTGCTTGAGAAAGGCTCATGGAGCCGAAAAGTCGCATCCCACAGGGGTAAATAAACTTTTGTTCACATTACTTTTTTGGAGAGTGCTGCCTTTTTTATGGCTATATATATATATATATATATATATATATATATATATATATATATATATATATATATACCCACATACATACATACATACATACATACAGTGGAGGAAATAAGTATTTGATCCCCCACTGACTTTAAAAGTTTTAATACTAAAAAATAAATGAAACATCTCATAATTTTATGCCAGCTTTATTTTAACAGTGCCACATAGAATATCAAAAGAAAAACTGAGAAAATTACATGAAATGAGAAATAAATAATTTGCATTTCTTTGAGGGAAATAAGTATTTGATCCCCTAGTAAAACCATGACTAATGTTGGCTCCCACAGACCACTGACACACCCTAATCACAGTGAAGTTGTTACCTGGATGAGAGATACCTGTCCCAAATTGTCACCTGTATAAAAGGCCACCTGCCAACAGTCTCAGTGACACTCCAACATCTCCACCATGGGCAAAACTAAAGTGCTGTCTAAAGATGTCAGGGACAAAATTGTTGACCTACACAAGGCTGGAATGGGCTACAAAGCCATAAGTAAGAAGCTGGATGAGAAGGTGACAACTGTTGGTGCAATTATTTGGAAGTGGAAGAAGTACAACATTACTGTCAATCGACCCAGGCCTGGAGCTCCATGCAAGATATCACCTCGTGGAGTCTCATTGATCATGAGAAAGGATAAAAATCAGCCAAGAACTACACGGGAGGAGCTGAGTAATGATCTCAAGGCAGCTGGGACCACAGTCTCCAAAAAAAAACATTGGTAATACACTGAGACGTAATGGTTTAAAATCCTGCAGTGCATGCAAGATTCCTCTGCTCAAGAAGGCTCACGTCCAGGCCCGCCTCAAGTTTGCCAATGAACATATTAATAACTCCGTGAGAGACTGGGAGAAGGTGCTGTGGTCAGATGAGAACAAAATTGAGCTCTTTGGCCTCAACTCAACGTGTTTGGAGGAAGAAAAATACAAAATATGACCCTAAGAATACTATCCCCACCGTCAAGCATGGTGGTGGAAGTATTATGTTTTGGGGGTGTTTTTCTTTTCAGGGCACAGGCCAACTTCACCGCATTGACGGGAAGATGAACGGGGCCATGTATCGCAAAATCCTGGGTGACAACCTCCTTGCCTCCGCCAGGGCACTGAAAATGGGTCGTGGATGGGTCTTTCAGCACGCCAACGACCCAAAATATACAGCCAAGGAAACAAAGGAGTGGCTCCATAAGAAGCATATCAAGGTCATGGAATGGCCTAGCCAGTCTCCTGACCTCAATCCCATCGAAAATCTATGGAGAGAGCTGAAGCTTCCAAATTCCAAGTTTCCAAATGCATGCCTAAAAACCTTAAGGATATGGAGATGATTTGCAGAGAGGAGTGGGCCAAAATTACTCCTGAAGTGTGTGCAAACCTTATAAAAAACTATAAGAAACGTCTGATTGCTGTGCTTGGCAACAAGGGTTTTGCCACCAAGTATTAAATTATGTTTTCCTAGGGGATCAAATATTTATTTCCCTCAAAGAAATGAAAATTATTTTTTATTTCTCATTTCATGTAATTTTCTCAGTTTTTTCTTTTGATATTCTATGTGGCACTGGTAAAATAAAGCTGGCATAAAACTATGAGACGTTTCATTTATTTTTTTAGTATTAAAACTTTAAAAGTCAGTGGGGGATCAAATACTTATTTCCTCCACTGTATGTATATATATATATATATATATATATATATATATACACATACACACAGACACATACACAGTGCCTTGCGAAAGTATTCGGCCCCCTGGAACTTTTTAACCTTTTGCCACATTTCAGGCTTCAAACAAAAAGAATATAACATTTTAAATTTTTGGTGAAGAATCAACAACAAGTGGGTCACAATTGTGAAGTGGAACAAAATTTATTGGATCATTTAAAGGGAACCTGTCACCTCCTTTTCTGAAAATGAGCTGTTAACAGTACCTTAAAGTAGAGCCGAGTGTGATCCTAATGATGTTGTTGAAACTGAGAACTGCCGGATGAAAACGGTGAAAACTGAACTTTTAATCTTGCTGCACGGGCTTTCCGGTGTGGGCTTGAAGTCAAGGGGGCAGCGGCCTCCTTGCTTCAAGTCAAGAAAGCCACTCCCCACTTGCGCTTGACTGACAGCCCGGGTGCCGGGGATCGCAGAAATCTCGCGCATGCGCGTTGCGCGACTCAGTACTGCGCGATCCCGGCACCCGGCTCTTCATGTTGCCGGCGCTTCAGTACTCAGTGCGCATGCGCCGCCTTACTATGCGAGCGCGCTTGGGAGCTCGCATAGTAAGGCGGCGCATGCGCACTGAGTACTGAAGCGCCGGCAACATGAAGAGCCGGGTGCCGGGATCGCGCAGTACTGAGTCGCGCAACGCGCATGCGCGAGATTTCTGCGATCCCCGGCACCCGGGCTGTCAGTCAAGCGCAAGTGGGGAGTGGCTTTCTTGACTTGAAGCAAGGAGGCCGCTGCCCCCTTGACTTCAAGCCCACACCGGAAAGCCCGTGCAGCAAGATTAAAAGTTCAGTTTTCACCGTTTTCATCCGGCAGTTCTCAGTTTCAACAACATCATTAGGATCACACTCGGCTCTACTTTAAGGTACTGTTAATAGCTCATTTTCAGAAAAGGAGGTGACAGGTTCCCTTTAAACTTTTTTTGTAATAATAAAACTGAAAAGTTGGGCATGCAAAATTATTCGGCCCATTTACTTTCAGTTCAGAAAACTCACTCCAGAAGTTCAATGAGGATTTCTGAATGATCCAATGCTGTCCTAAATAAATGATGAAGATAAATAGAATCCACCTGTGTGTAATCAAGTCTCCTTATAAATGCACTGTTATAGTCTCAGGGTTCTGTTTAAAGCACAGAGAGCATCATGAAGACCAAGGAACACACCAGGCAGGTCCGTGATACTGTTGTGGAGAAGTTTAAAGCTGGATTTGGATACCAAAAGATTTCCCAAGCTTTAAACATCCCAAGGAGCACTGTGCAAGCGATCATATTGAAATGGAAGGAGTATCAGACCACTGAAAATCTACCAAGACCCGGCTGTCCCTCTAAACTTTTATCTCAAACAACGAGAATACTGATCAGAGATGCAGCCAAGAGGCCCATGATCACTCTGGATGAACTACAGAGATCTACAGCTGAGGTGGGAGAGTCTGTCCATAGGACAACAATCAGTCTAACACTTCACAAATCTGGCTTTTATGGAAGAGTGGCAAGAAGAAAGCCATTTCTCAAAAATATCCATAAAAAGTCTTGTTTACAGTTTGCCACAAGCCACCTGGGAGACAAACCAAACATGTGGAAGAATGTGCTCTGGTCAGATGAAACCAAAATCCAACTTTTTGGAAACAATGCAAAACGATATGTTTGGCATAAAAGCAACACAGCTCATCACCCTGAACACACCATCCCCACTGTCAAACATGGTGGTGGCAGCATCATGGTTTGGGCCTGCTTTTCATCAGCAGGGACAGGGAAGATGGCTAAAATTGATGGGAAGATGGATGGAGCCAAATACAGGACCATTCTAGTTGAAAACTTGTTGGAGTCTGCAAAAGACATGAGACTCCCAAACATAAAGCAAAATCTACAATGGAATGGTTCAAAAATAAAAGTATCCAGGTCTTAGAATGGCCAAGTCAAAGTCCACACCTGAATCCAATTGAGAATATGTGGAAAGAGCTGAAAACTGCTGTTCACAACTGCTCTCCATCCAACCTCAAAGAGCTCGAGCTGTTTTGCAAGGAAGAGTTTGCAAGAATTTCAGTCTCTAGATGTGCAAAACTGATAGAGACATACCCCAAGCGACTTGCAGCTGTAATCGCAGCAAAAGGTGGCGCAACAAAGTATTAATACAAGGGGGCCAAATTTTGCATGCCCAACTTTTCAGTTTTATTATTACAAAAAAAGTTTAAATGATCCAATAAATTTTGTTCCACTTCACAATTGTGACCCACTTGTTGTTGATTCTTCACCAAAAATTTAAAATGTTATATTTTTTTTGTTTGAAGCCTGAAATGTGGCAAAAGGTTGAAAAGTTCCAGGGGGCCGAATACGTTCACAAGGCACTATATATATATATATATATATATATATATATATATATATATATATAGAGAGAGAGAGAGAGAGAGCGCCGCACACAACAATACAGTGTAACAATACAGTATAATGATACTCTGCCAGATAATGTTCATCTCTAGGGGGTTACTGCTGGATCCAGGGGAGGTCTGCAGGGCTGCTCAACTCATATCCATGTGTGTCTCTGTGGTCATGAGTTTCCTCTGCTTGTGGTGGTGGAAGCTCTTCTTAGTCCCAAATGAAGGTGTCTGGCCATGAGTCAGAGGTGTGGATAGCCCATGATATAAAAACAGGTTTAGCATGTCACCAACTGCTTGTTTGGGTCTTCACAAAAGGGGCCTAGATATCGATCAGCTGTGATAAACATTCATAATGCAAGCAATGGCCTACAGGATACCAACATCCATGTTCATAGCAACCCTTGGAATGAATAGTTGATAAAAGTTGTTGCCGGAGGTTTAACAAAGGGCAGAGGATCTTATCGATCCTCTGTCCTTTGATGTGCCCGAGACTGGACATTACTGTCCAGTCATCAGGGCGGCATCTCCCTCCTGCAGGCGCGCTGGTATGCGCCTGTTGGAGGATACGGGGGAGAAGCACCCGGTCATGGGGGTCATCTTTATATATAGATACATGTATATAATTCTGGGGCATATATACATGTATCTATATATACTAGGATATATATATATATATATATATATATATATATATATATATATATATATAGTGTAAGGGATCGTACACGCTCAGGGGGTCACCTCACACAATTTCTTCATAAATACAAGGTTTTCCAGGTCCAACTCTATTTTATTGGTACCAGCACTCAACACAAAACAAATCATAAACCAAAATACCTTCCCAGCTGGGCTCTGGCTAGACATAGGTTTCCCTATCGCACCTTTAATAAGACGATTTACACAAGCAGCTTTTGTTGCGGCTTCCCTCAGCCGTCACAAATTCACAGTCTCGGGAGAGATCCGGCTATACGTAGCCTGTGGTCCCCTTCAGCCCACCTGGCTAAGACCACACCAAGCTTCACTGGCTTCACCCTCTCTCAGGGTCAGTACCTCTCCCCAGACTGACACACTGGAGGATTACTTATCCCTCCCAGATTACACCAGCTGGCCTCACCTGGGATCTCCTCAGGCCAGAGAAAGACATGCCCTGGAATTGGGTGGGTTGGAAAGGTCCCACTGCCGACCTACCTTCCCAACCCAAATAAAATCCAGCCCAGCTATTACTATTGAAATAGCTCCAGCAACTAAGTTTGCTGAAGCCAGCACCGTCTACCTTGATTTTATTCATCTCACCCAGTTGAGGAACCTGAGTGAAATACACACCCCTTCCAGCTTTCCAGTACACATGACCACAATATATATAGGCATTTTGGGGCCACTACAAAGACCCATACACACATATATATACTACTGGGGGCATGAATGGGCACACAGTTCAACTGGGGACAAGTATTTAAGGGTGTATATATATATATATATATATATATATATATCCATGCATATTAAGGGGGCATGCATGCATTGATATACATATTATATACATATTGCCAACACCTCCTTCTACACTCTTGTATCTCATTTTTTACATTTTTAAAATTATATCTATCTCTACATGGATTCACATTACTGCAAGATATTGCAAATAATGTCCATTGTGACTGTACTCCAGTCTTGATTTTCAACATGCAAATGTGTTATTCCTATTTTAGCTCGAATTTGATTAAGGGCAGCACTTTTTAACAAAAAAAAATTCAAAACAATATTGCAACATGCTAGAAAAACTCTTTACAGTTTGCAATAAACACGTAGAAACATAAAATAGACATCCGGTGACAGAGTATCACAAAATTATTTATTTATTTTTTACAAAGCTGGTCATCTCACCACATACAGTATGCTGGGATATGTTGAGTCAAAAGGGAAGGTAAGGAAGGAAACAAATATAATAGAGATAAGCAAATTTCCTAAAGTTTTTTTATTTTTTTAAGTTCTGATTTTTCCAAATCAGCCAAGAAATTCAATTCAGATATAAATTGATTGTACCCAAATCAAAAGTGTTTTAAATGTCTGGAAAATCTTTCTCCCTTTCTTTCCCTCTATTTGTGAATAGGTTACATCTCAGCCCTACTTTACTATCACTTTAGGCTACATAATGAACTCCAGTATTCCTCACATTCCATGTTAAAATTTACTAATAAAACCAATATAGCTTGAAGGTTAGACTGGGTAAAGTTGTGCACATTTATCTGATAATTTTTTCTTTGCCACATTTTGAAAGTTAGGCTAGAGATCACCGAAAGGTTAAACTCTCCTTTTATCTGCCATAGGGTCCGAAACTCATTGCAGTGCACTGTGCTTCAAGCCCTAGTGGCAGCTAAAGATACAGAACTGAACCGTTCTGCAGATTCTGTTTCTTTTACAAATAACACTCAGCATCCAGGGAAATCTTGGATCTAGGCTACGTGTGTCTGAACGTTTGCCGTGCTAATCACTCTGTATCGTTATGTAACAAGCCTTTGTATTCACTTTCTCCCTCTGGTAAAGAAACCATAAAAATGATAAAAGTAGGGAAATATGGGAAAAAGAGGAATCCTACGAGAGTAATTCCCACTTTTATGCTCTTTTAGGCCAGCTGCCATTTATACTTAATTACAGTTGGTTACTAGGGTAACTATTTAATTTATTCCCTAATACGAACATGTTTGTTCTCCATTTTCATGAATTGTGGCAATTTCATGACTTGATTTTTAACTCGATATTTTTTTACGCTCCTTATTTATATTTCCTGTAACTTGCTCAACATCAGCAACATTTATTCAGCCCTGTTAAGACATTGTAAATCTCATAGACAGTCAAATGAACTAGTGCCAACACAACATTTGACTGAGTGGGTGTGAATATTATGCTAAAATTTAAAGAGGGCGTTACACCATAAAATGCATTGCAGTCACCATACTATGGAGCAGGAAGACCTGAGCAGATTGATATATAGTTTAAAGGGTCCTCACTTCTATCTCCAAAATGGTCCCTCCAAAATGAATAGATTGCAGCCACGCATGTGTGCCACCTTCCATTCACCGGTATGGGAGTTCCAAAAATACCTAAGCACTGGCTTGACTACTTTTGGCAGTCCCATGGTGGTGAATGGGAGAGAGAGAGAGAGAGAGAGAGAGAGAGAGAGAGAGAAAGATATTTAAATTAGCTTTCCTAGGCATATCTGGTGGTAACCTCAATCTGTTTTATAAGTTTTTTTTCATAGTAACATTTTCCCCTAGTGGTAGCTTCAAAGTTTTCAATCAGTGCATTTCCATAATAAGATTTTCCCCTAGTGCTAACCTCAAACTTTTCAATCAGTACTTTTTCATAATAACATGTACCCTGGAGATAGCCTCAAACTGCTCAATGAGTGCTTTTTTATAATATGATTCGTTATCTATTGCTGTTCTTGCACCCTATATAATGCTTCTCTAGAAATAGATATACAAGCCTATATCCTTTCCAATACATGGAGCAAAGAACATTTGCGTGGTTACTTGAGAGGTCTTGGTTGGGGTACAATTTCTTCTCATGAAGGGTGCCAATTATGCACGAGGAGTATTATAAGCCAATTAACACTTCTCTGGGTTTCTGGGAAAAATACATGAAAATTTGCACATATTACATCTGCTGGTATCAGACAGGTTAATTTGAATATCTTTTCCAAAGATTTAGCTGAATTAAATAATGCTTAGCCCACCTTATCACTTCATGTACATGGATATTTACCCCTTAAAGGAGTTGCTGGGTTCTATATATTGATTATCTAGTATCAGAATAGGCCATGAATATAAATTTGGTGGAGAATCCCACCACCCCTACCAATAAAAAAAGACAGTGGGTGGAGCCAGAAGTAGAAAGCTTCACTGTTTTGCAGTTAAGCTCCTACTCAAGTATCTGTATGCTCAGTCAGAAGGACACAGTAATCATTGCTGTAACAGCAGACTGTATCATAGAAATACACTGCATAGTGTATTGACATACAGGGGTACACTAATACATTATAAGGAAAAAATAAATGAGTATTACACTCACCGGTAATCTGGTTTCCTGGAAGTCTCCATGACACCACATCCTGAGACTGACTCCCTTCTGATAGGACAGGAAAAACACAGATAGGTTTAAATCCCACCCCTTCCCTCCATCACCAGTGTATTTACAACGATCCAGGATGAAGAAAAAAATCTCATACATATATCTATATTAGAAAAAAATAAAAAGGTATTTACAACATAACTAGGCGGGAATATGTGTGGTGTCATGGAGACTTCCAGGAAACCGGATTACCGGTGAGTGTAATACTCATTTCCCCAGTCGTCTCCATGACACCACATCCGGAGAAATAACAAAGAAACTATTAGGGGGGACAACATCACAGAGGACTTTACATCCAAATGCTATGTCATCATTTGAAAAAATATCCAATTTGTAATGCTTGGTAAAAGTGTGTACCCTTTTCCACGTTGCTGCCTTCCATATTTGTTGTAAAGAGGCAGAAGATCTTTATGCCCAAGAGCCGGCGATACCTCTAGTGGAATGAGATCTGAGAGAGGAATGAGTTTCTTTACCTTCTATCTTATAGGCTTCTGTAATGGCCGTTCTTATCCATCAGGAAATAGAGCTCTTTGCAGCCCTTTTCCCTTTATTTGGACCACAAAACTGGATGAACAGATTTTTATCAATTCTCAAATCTTTGGTAGCTTCCAGATATTTAAGAACTGCCCTTCTAACATCTAGTGTATGATATGTAGCTTCCTGACTACTTTTGGGGTTCGCGCAAAAAGAAAGGTACTATAATATCTTGGGATCTATGAAAAGTCCTGACAACCTTGGGTAAAAAGGATGAATCTAACTTGAACACTAGTTTGTCTTGAAAAATTTTAAGGAACGGCTCCTGAATAGAAAGGGCTTGTAAGTCACAAACTCGTCTTGCTGACGTAATGGCAACTAAGAAAATAGTCTTAATGGTGAGCCATTTTAAGGAAGCGGATTCCAGAAGCTCGAAACCACCAGAAGTTAACCCTGACAAAACTATGTTGAGATTCCAGGGGGCTACCATATTCTTTATTGTAGGCCTAACTCTATCCGCTGCCTTAAGAAATCTGGCTATCCAGGGTACCTGAGCCAAACTGGTGTTATATACGGCTACTAAAGCTGATACCTCTATTCTGAGAGTGTTAGGGGAAAGACCCAGGTCTAGGCCATCCTGGAGAAAATCCAGAATCTTAGATATATTAGGTTTAAATTGGTCAAAGGACTCGCTGGCCCAAGAGGCAAATTGTTTCCATATTTTGAAGTATGCCTTATTAGTGTTATCCTTCCTACTAAGAAGTAAAGTAGAGACTACTTTTTTAGCTAACCCTAATCTTAGGAGTATGGATTCTTCAGAATCCAAGCCGACATTCTCAAGACTTTAGATTTGGGTGGAGAATGGGACCCTGGTGTAATAGAGTCGGTCTTAGAGGTAGAAGGAAAAGGGCTTCCAGGCTGAGAGATTTTAGAAGGGCAAACCAGCTCCTTTTGGGCGGGTAAGGGACCAGAAGATTAAAGGGGTTGTTCGAGTTATTTTTTTGTCCTTTGTATGTTTCTAACTAGTCAAATACAACAGCTTTTCCATACACTTTCTGCTTCTAAAGCTGCTAGTTTCTCAGGTTTCAATGAGGGTCATATGACCTGTGATGTCAGCTTGCCTCCAAGCTAATCTTGTATTCGTGTACAGAGCCTGTACACGAAACGTCACTGTGCTGGCCATATTGTTGCCCATCAGATTTAAAGTACTATATATTTTTTTAGTCGGTCTGTCCCTTGGGTTCAGGGAGAAGAATTGGTTCAATAGATGATTCTTCCGAGAGGCAAAGAGGTCTATTGATGGTTTGCCCCATTTGTTTGTTATCATTTGAAACACCTCTGGGCATAACGTCCATTCTCCCGGGTCTAGAGCATGACGACTGAGGTAGTCTGCTTCTATGTTCAGGGAACCCTTTAAGTGGATCACTGAAATTGATGTTCCGTTTTTCTCCGCCCAAGAGAATATTTTGACTGACAGATTTTGGAGTTGGAGATGTCTTGTCCCTCCCTGATGTTGGATAAAGGACACCGTTGTTGAATTGTCCGAGTGAATTAGAATATGCCGGTTTCTTAAAATAGGGGCTGTTGCTTTTAGTGCTTCCCAAACCGCCTATAATTCCCTGAAGTTTGATGACTGTTGTTTTAGAAGAGTTGACCATTCTCCCTGATAGGTTTTCTCCCCCATGACTGCTCCCCAACCTTGGAGGCTGGCATCCGTTTTTATTACCAGAGGTTGGTCCTTGTACCAAAATACTCCTTACGTTAGGTTGGAATCCACAAGCCACCATTTTAAGGAGCGTTTTTCCACTGGATCTAGGGTGATCTGTCTGTCCAGTGTTAATTGAGACCTGTTCCATCTGGAATGAACAAGTTTCTGGAGCGGTCTTAGGTGGAACTGTGCCTATGACACTGCTGGGATACAGGACAAAAGATGAAAGGTATCCTAGGATTTTCATAGCTGTTCTGATGGAGCAGAACTTTTTCTTCCGAAATGTTATTATTAGAGATGAGCGAGCACTAAAATGCTCGGGTGCTCGTTATTCGAGTCAAACTTTTCCCGATGCTCGAGTGCTCGTTTCGAATAACGAACCCCATTTAAGTCAATGGGAGACTCAAGCATTTTTGCGGGGGACCAAGGCTCTGCCTAGGGAAGGCTGGGTGAAAACCTGGAAACCTCAGAAAATTATGGAAACACCACGGAAATGGACAGGAAACAGCAGGGGCAGCATGCATGGATGCCTCTGAGGCTGCTTAATCCCACCATTACCCCAAATCCTCAGGCAACAGCCTGGTGGTTACCCTCATGGCAATTGTGCTCACCCAGACCAAGAAAGGCGAGGCAAATACCCATCACATGTTAGGGAAGCACCCAATTAGGTGCAACGAAGGTCCATCACCGCCTGCAGGTGACACCAATGCTCATGCTGGCACTGCAGCTAAAATCAAGTTTAGTATCTGTTCTTATCAGTTGCTGTGCCTGCTGGTGGTATAGTGGTGAGCATAGCTGCTTCCCAAGTAGTTGATCTGGGTTCGATTCCCGTCTATTGCAGGAGGCAATTCAGAATCAGTACAATATCTAATACGTCCCCCTACCCGGGAAAATTGTTTGGAGAGAGGGCATGTAGGTGGGGGGGGGAAGAAGGTTTCGCTTTTTTCGAACACGGAAAACGGAAAAAGAGCTTGCTCTGGCCAGGGGAGTGTCTTTCCCACTGCAGCTAAGGGGACGTGTCCATGCTCTGCCTATCACAGGTCAGGAGGCAGATAAAAGAAGAACAAAAACAAACATGAGTACAACTTCGGATACGTCCCCTATCCGGCTAAATTGTTTGTAGAGTGGGCCTGTAGGTGGGTGGCAGGCTGGGGCAAGGAGGTTTCGCTGGAAGAGCCAGAGGAGTGCCCCCTGGGCTAGCGTGTGTGGGGGGTGACAACAGCCGGGTGTACTTAGAATGACGACGCAGGACCCCAACTTAAAAATTTAGCATCAACCGGTACAATTGTCAATTATGAGCTACATCAAGTGTGGCATGACTTTTAAATGGATATTGCATGTGGTCACGTACTCCCTGGAACCCCATAGTCACCCCTTCCCTGATGTGCTAGCCCAGAACATTCTCTGGCCCAATTCGCAAGACCTTTTGCTGTTTCCGTGTGCTGACAGTGGGGATTTACCAGTGTTGTCTGAGGAGGTGGTGGACAATGGCGAGACACAGGTGTCGGGGGTGAAGTAGTTGTATGGGAAGCAAGTTACAGTGGGGACTCCTTGGGGGGGGGAATTTCTCAGGATGGGACAGATTCAACTTGGGTGGATCAGGCACAGGAACAGATGAATTTTTTGGGGGGTTTATTTAACTTTTATTTAGCAAAAATAACCACAGAGATATTTATTCGTTATCTTCTCTGCGCAGTCTGGCTTAGGGGTTCGTCACTTTGATGGCGAGCTGTGCCGCTCTCTCCAAAATGGTCTGTAGGTTCTTAGATGGAGACTTTGTCGGCGATTTCAGTACAGAAGGACTTGTTGCTCATCAACAGAACCACGACCTCCTTGACATTGTGGACAAGGAATTTGCGGGTAGACCAGGAATTTGCGGAACCCTGTGGGCAGCATGTGTTTGGTCTTCTACTTGCTACTGTATCCAATGTTGGGCAATATAGATTCGCAAGTAATATTATTTTTCACACCTATCCCAAAAATAAAAATGTATGCAGTTTGCGCAAATAAAACTGGAAAATGGAATTGGAGATAGGGCCTGTAGGTGGACCTCCGGAAAAATTGTTTGGACAGAGGGCCTGTAGGTGGAACTCCGGAAAAATTGTTTGGACAGAAGGCCTGTAGGTGGACCTCTGGAAAAATTGTTTGGACAGAGGGCCTGTAGGTGGAACTCCGGAAAAATTGTTTGGAGAGAGGGCCTGTAGGTGGACCTCCGGAAAAATTGTTTGGAGAGAGGGCCTGTAGGTGGAACTCCGGAAAAATTGTTTGGACAGAGGGCCTGTAGGTGGACCTCCGGAAAAATTGCTTGATTAAAGGGCCTGAAGGGGGCCCTCCTGAAAAATTGTGCTAAAAGAGTGCCAGTTGGACCTCTAAAAAATGGCGTTTTTTGGGTCAGCGTTAGGCAAAGACGATATGTAGGAGGAGGAGGAGTAGGAGTAGAGAAGAGGAATCGGATACATAAGTTATTTAAATCTTTAGCTGCTTTCCCCCGGAGGAGATTTGAATTCCGGTGAAATCCAGGCTTTGTTCATTTTAATAAGCGTCAGCCTGTCAGCGCTGTCAGTTGACAGACGTGTACGCTTATCGGTGATGACGCCACCAGCTGCACTGAATACCCGCTCTGACAGCACGCTAGCGGCAGGGCAGGCCAGCACCTCCAAGGTGTACAGCGCCAGTTCAGGCCACGTGTCCAGCTTTGAAACCCAGTAGTTGTATGGAGCAGAGTGATCGCTACGGACGTTGGTATGGTCAGCTAGGTACTCCCGCACCATCTTTCTGTACAGCTCCCCCCTACTCTGCCTAGACTGGGGACAGGTAACAGTGTCTTGCTGGGGTGACATAAAAGTGGCAAAGGCCTTGGAGAGCGTTCCCCTGCCAGTGCTGGTCAAGCTGCCTGCTCGCCTCCTCTCCCCCGCTACTTGGCTCACAGAACTATGCCCTTTGCCGCTAGCGGTGTCAGATGGGAAGAATTGTTTCAGCTTGTGCACCAGGGCCTGTTGATATCTATTCACTCTCATACTCCTTTCCTCTGCAGGGATGAGAGTGGAAAGGTTCTGCTTGTACCGTGGGTCCAGGAGAGTGAACACCCAGTAATCGGTGTTTGAAAAGATTCTTCTAACGCGAGGGTCACGGGATAGGCAGCCTAACATGAAGTCTGCCATGTGCGCCAGAGTCCCAACACGTAAGAATTCCCTCTCCTCACTGGCCTGACTCTCCATTTCCTCCTCCTCCTCCTCCAAGTCCTCCTCTTCGGCCCATACACGCTCAAGAGTTAAGGACTGAGCACTGGTACCCTCTACTGTCTCGCCGACATTCTCCTCCTCTTCCTCCTCATCCTCATCCCCCTCCTCCGATACGTGCTGAGAAACAGAACGGAGGGTGCTCTGGCTATCAAGCGACATATCTTCCTCCACTGTCTCTTGTGACAAGCGCAAAGCATCAGACTTGATGCTGAGCAGTGAGTTTTTCAACAGGCAAAGCAGCGGGATGGTGAGGCTGATAATGGCGGCATCGCCGCTGACCATCAGTGTTGACTCCTCAAAGTTGCTCAACACCTGGCAGATATCAGACATCCACATCCACTCCTCATTGTAGACTTGAGGAATCTGAGAGACCTGACTACCAGTTCTGGTGGAAGATGACATCTGGCAGTCTACAATCGGTCTGCGCTGTTGATAAACTCTGGATAACATGTTTAATGTGGAATTCCATCGCGTGGGCACGTCGCACAACAGTCGGTTAGCGGGCAGTTGTAGGCGGCGCTGCGCTGTCCTGAGAGTGGCAGCATCTGTGGTCGACTTGCGGAAATGCGCACAGATGCGGAGCACCTTGGTGAGCAAATCAGACAGATTGGGGTGTGTCTTGAAGAACCGCTGAACTATGAGATTGAACACGTGGGCCAGGCATGGCACATGTGTCAGTCTGCTGAATTGCAGAGCCGCCACCAGGTTATGCCCGTTGTCACACACAACCATGCCTGGCTTAAGGTTCAGCGGTGCCAGCCACAGATCGGTCTGTGCCGTGATGCCCTGTAACAGCTCTTGGACGGTGTGCCTTTTGTCACCTAAGCTCAGCAGTTTGAGCACCGCCTGCTGGCGCTTACCCACGGCATTGCTGCTGCGCCTAGAGCTACCGACTGAAGGTGCCGTGCCCAAGGATGGTAATTCGGTGGAGGAGGAGGAGGCGGCATAGTAGGTCTGAGAGACCGTGACCGAGGTAGGCCCCGCAATCCTCGGTGTGGGTAGTACATGAGCGGCCCCAGGGTCATTCTCGGTCCCAGCCTCCACCAAGTTAACCCAATGTGCAGTCAGTGAGATATAGTGTCCCTGCCCGGCAGCACTTGTCCACGTGTCCGTGGTTAGGTGGACCTTCTCAGAAACAGCGTTGGTCAGGGCACGGATGATGTTCTCCGACACGTGCTGGTGTAGGGCTGGGACGGCACATCGGGAAAAATAGTGGCGGCTGGGGACGGAATACCGAGGGGCAGCCACCGCCATGAGATTTCGAAAGGCCTCAGTCTCTACCAGCCTATAGGGCAGCATCTCCAGCCTAAGCAATTTGGAGATGTGGACGTTGAGGGCTTGGGCATGTGGGTGGGTGGAACTGTATTTCCTCTTGCGCTCCAGAGTCTGCTGTAAAGACAGCTGAACGCTGCGCTGGGACGCATTGGTGGACACTGTGGAGGATCGTTGAGGCAAAGGTGTGGTTTTCCGGTGGGAGGCGCTCGTGCCGGGGTCCTGGGCAGGGGGTTGACTAGCAGAGGCAGCGAGTGACACAGGAGGTTGACTAGCAGAGGCAGCGAGTGACACAGGGGAAGGAGCAGTGGTGTGACCCGCAGGAGGTGGTGAAAGGCCTTGGTTCCATTGAGTGGGGTGTTTAGCACTCATATGCCTGCGCATGCTGGTGGTGGTTAGGCTAGTAGTGGTGGCACCCCTGCTGATCCTGGTGTGGCACAGGTTGCACACCACAGTCCGTCGGTCATCCTCACTTTCTTTAAAGAACCTCCAGACTTGCGAACATCTAGGCCTCGCCACGGGAGCTTCACTACGTGAAACAGTTGCTGCTGATGCACCAGCTCTGGCCCTGCTTCTCCCTCTGGCCACACCACTGCCTCTTACAACCTGTTCTGGTGCAGCACTCGCCTCCGCCTCAGAAGCACTGTCTTCACTCGGCATATCAACCCAGCTTGGGTCAGTCACCTCGTCATCCTCCGATTCTTTAGTCTGCTCCCCCCTCGGAATTCCTCCCCCAACAACAACTTCACCACTGTCTGACAACCGTGTCTCCTCATCGTCTGACACCTCTTTACAAACTTCTTCCACTAACTCAACATTGTCATCATCATCATCAACCACAGACTGCGACAGTTGGAACACTTAGGCATCGGGAAAGAGGTCAGCAGCAACCTGAGAAGTGGTTTGTGACTCTGGGAAGGGTCCAGAAAACAGTTCCTCAGAGTATGCCGGATCGCATTCCAAATTTTCCTGGGAGGGGGCAGACTGGGGGGGAAGGAGGTTGAGGTGGAGGAGCCAGAGGAGTGCTCCCTTGGGTAACGTAGGTGGACTGCGTGGAAGACTGACTGGCGGACAAATTACTTGAAGCATTATCCGCAATCCACGAGATCAGCTGTTCGCACTGTTGTGGTTTCAACAGTCCTCTACCACGTGTCCCTGTAAGTTGAGACATGAAGCTAGGGAGTGCAGCTCTGCGGCGTTCCACAGCTCCCTCATCAGCAGGTACTGTCTCACCCTGCCCAGGACCACGGCCTCTGCCCCCTGCAGTAATTGAATGCCCACGCCCTCGACCCTTAGCCCTGGGGTTCAACATTGTTTGTATATAAGTGTATGATATAAAAAAAAAAAAATTAAACGGGCGTGGTGTACTGAAACCCACAAACTTGTTCAGTCTGGTAGAATTAAGTGACGTACAGAAAGTGTCACCTGGACAGTATATACGGATGTGAGCGAATGTGCTGAACCGTGACACACAGAAAGGTTACACGCAGCTGAGTTAAATGGATTTGTATCACTGAGCTAAAACAACTGAAATAATATTTTTTTTTTTTAATATTTTGTTTTTTTGGGAACGTGACGTGCAGGAAATATGGTAGAACTGACTGACACCCTGTTAACGGTGGCTATTTAGTCTGTGACCCAGACAAATGTCACACAGAGAATTTTCTGGATCAAGCGGTAGATGATATTGGTAGCAAATGACTTGGTTGTATTGTGTGACGTACAGAAAGTGTCACCTGGACAGTATATATGGATTGGAGTGAGTCAGTGCTGAACTGTGACACACAGAATGGTTCCACAGTGCTGTGTGCAATGGATTTGTATCACTGAGATAGAACAAAAAAAAAACAGGGTTAGATATGGTGATAGCTGCACTACTAGTGCCAGCCAGCCAAGTGACAAAAATAAAATAAATAAAATGTCTTCTAGCCCTTCGAAGGGCTGTTGGGTTCTTTGTGGGTGATCCCTGCCTAACTGAGAACTAAATTCAGGCCCTAACACTATCCCTAACGATATCCAGACGGCATCTGAGACGAGCACCGCGGCCAGTCGGTAGTATATTCCAGGGTCCCCTTGATAAGGCCAGCCAACCCCTGCTATCGACATGTAAGGGCCCCACGTGATGCTGGGTGGTACGCAGAGTCTCCTGGCTTGTGATTGGCTGTGTTTTTAGGCGCCAAAAAAGCATGATGCGGAAGTTGCCATTTCCTCGAGCATGGCGAGATACTCGTCCAAGCATCGAGCAGTTACGAGTACCCTAATGCTCAAACGAGCACCAAGCTCGGACAAGCATGTTCGCTCATCTCTAGTTATTATCTGATCTTCCAGATTTTTAAATTTGGCAGAGAGGACTTTTGGGAGTTGGAATCTAGGGATATTCCCAAGAACATTTTTTGGCTGCTTGGGACCAGATCCGACTTTCCCCAATTGATGATCCACCCTAACTTCTAAAGATGGCTTAATACGATCTGAAGATGTTTTTCTAGAAGGAATTTGTTGTCTGCCACTACAAGAAGGTCGTCCAGATATGGGATAATGTTGATAGCTTGTTTACTCAGAGGTGACAATGCTTCCGCCATGACCTTGGTGAAGATCCTCGGAGACGAGGAAATCCCGAAAGGAAGGCATACAAACTGGTAGTGACATATCTGACCCCCTAATGGAAGTGCGAACCTTAAGAACTTCCTTGATGATTTGTATATGGTAATAGGCGTCTTTCAGGTCGACTGAAGCCATAAATGCATCTTTCTTTATAAATTTCACCGCTGTTCTTAATGTCTCCATCTTGAATCTCTGATAAGATACATACTTGTTCAAGGGTTTTAGATTGATTATTATACGTGATTTCCCGTTTGGCTTTTTTACCGTGAATAGGCGGGAGTAGTGACCCCTCCCTATTTGATCTGCCGGCACTGGTTCTATTGCCCCTAGATCTATTTAGTCTAATATGCCATTTTTTAGAATACCACTCTGAGAAGGAGGAAGAGAGGTAATTACGAATTTTTCAGGTGGGGAAGAATCTAGTTCTATACGTTATCCTTCTCCGATAATATTTAGAACCCAAGCGTTTGATGTCACTTGATGCCAAGATGTTAGGAGCCGAGTCTTCCCCCGACCCATATGGCGTCATTGTTTTGTGTTAGTAGAGGAGGATTCTCCTCTATTAGGGTTAAAGAGAAATTTTTTTCCCCTGCCCCCTCTACCATAGGACCATCTACCTGTTTTACCTTTATCTCTTTTTTGATCAGAATGGTATTGACGGCCTCAAAAATTTTGTCTCTTAAACTTATATTTGTCCTCTGGAAACCCTTTTTTTTTATCTGTAGCGTTTTCTAGGATTTTATCTAAATCTGGTCCGAAAACATATTGACCGTGAAAGGGGAGGGATATAAGTTTATTTTTAGATGTTATGTCCCCTGTCCAGGCTTTGAGCCATAGAACTCGTCTAGCCGTATTGGACAAAACTGCAGTACGGGCTGATAATTTTACAGATTCAGCAGTCGCGTCTGCCAAAAAACTGGTAGCCATTTTGAGAAGTGGAATACATTCTAGAATCTGGTCCCTTGGTGTTTTGTTAACTAAATGGACCTCTAGTTGTTCAAGCCATAAGTTAAGAGTTCTAGCAACACAGGTGGAGGCTACTCCCGGTTTAAGGAGAGCTGCCGTGGCTTCCCAAGTTTTTCTCAATAGACTTTCTGTTTTCCTATCCATTGGATCCTTGAGCTGAGCTGAATCCTCAAATCGGAGGGCAGTATGCTTTGCCACTTTTGCCACGGGTGCGTCAACTCTAGGAATCGCTTCCCAATCAATACAATCTTCGCTATTAAAGGGATAGCATATTTTAATCCCCCTGGGAATAAACGAGCCTTTGTCTGGCTTCTCCCACTCAGGTTTAATCAATTTTTGTAAGTTATCTGGGACCGGAAATACAGATTTTCTTCTTTCCCCCAACCCCCCAAAAGTCTCCTCCTAAGTAGATTTTGGCTTTTTAGGGATTTCCATTTGTATCATGGCCCTAATAGCTTTAATAAGCTTGTCAATATCATCCGAATTGAATAAAAATCGCTTGTATTCGTTGTCTTCATCAGACGACGCATACGATTTTCCACATGTTTCCGGGTCAGAAATATCCAGAACATCAGAATATTAATCAGAGATTGGATTCCGGATATCACGGATGATTTGAGGAGGAGGATTTCTAGGGGGCATCGGGTCCCGGGAAGCGAGAGCAGACTGAACCTCTTCTTTTACTAGAGTCCTAATATCTTCCAGAAAAGTGGAGGATTCCGCCTTGAATACATTAGAGGTACACTCCTTACATAAGGGTTTGGACCCAGTGCTGGGTAAACGCTTAAAACATATTCCACATTTCCGAGCTTTTTTTGGGAGCTGAAGCAGAATCCTTTTCTCCCTGGATAAAACATAAGGGAGAGAAGGATCAGCTAACCAGGGGTGAGGAATTCACTGTTTGTCTGATAACAGGCTACTCACGAGTCCTGGGTTTGATGCAGGCTTGGCTCCAGAGCCCGGCGTGAGGGGGGCACTCATGCTTAGTCCGCTCCCGTCCACCTGTACACTTATGCTGCTGCTGCAAGGTCCAAGCAGAAGGATCGCGCTGTCCAAACGCCATCTTGTAGGTCCCGCGGTCTTTTATACTTGCCGGTGACCTGCAAGGACCTGCGGCGCCCACGATGACATCATGATGTTGGCTCCGCCCCTGATGGCATGCCACTGACTCCGCCCCTTGATGTCATGACGTTGGCTCCACCCCCAGATGTCAGCCGCTGTACGCCGCCGGTCGGAGGGAACACATCCCAGCGTTTCTCCGGCCGCCATCTTCATCAAATCCCCCTGGATCGCAGTAAAGGGGGTCTTCGCAGGGGACTGCCAGCAATTGTGCCCATGCCATAGGCCTCAGAGGAGGAGGGAGAGCCGATCTTTGGATCCGACCTCGGCCTGGAAGGATGGTTTTCCTTAGGTAGGCCCAGACGAGCCTCCATACACCTCTCCTGCTTCCTGTCCTGATAGGACAGGAAAAACACTGGTGATGGAGGGAAGGGGTGGGATTTAAACCTCTCTGTTTTTCCTGTTCTATCAGAAGGGAGTCAGTCTCAGGATGTGGTGTCATGGAGACGACTAGGGAAAGTAAAATATAAAATAACAGGGGAAAAAAAAAGACAACACAAAATAGAAAAACTCCATTATTTAGTTTTAGGCCATATGCATCCGGGCACATCCTTTTTTTTCAAAAGCATAGTCTTAAAATTGGCATACCTTCCAGCTTTTCTTGTCTGCAGCTACAGATAAAGAGCACCTGCTCTATAATTTGTGGAATGGTTATACAGGTACGGAAAAAATATGGAAGTGAGCATGGCCCCATAGAAATGAATGCATCGGTGCTATCTGCAAAAAAGAAGAAAAATATCAAGCCTACATGAGCCCCAAAATATAGTTTATTGTGCATACATTACATACGAAACAAAGAAACTACAAAATAAATAAATTAAAAAATAAAAATAAAAAAAGATAGAAAAGATTTAATGGATATAAAAATGTTGATATATGTCCTAGTAGTTTAGAACAGAAACTGGTAACTAGTGGTTAGTCAGCAGTGGACCCTGTTCTTTTATTCTTTGGTTTATTATATTTTGTATCAAATAGGAGGTAAAGTGGAAGTTACTAATGAGGGTGATATAAAATTATTAAATAAAATTGCATCAACAAGCCATCAGGATGTGCAGCAAGCCCCCCATGCGAGCCATGGGAAGTCTTTGATACTAAGTACAACTTCGAACTTGAAAATACATACAATAACAGCAGGCTTTTCTTCAATTATTCTCTAGCACCAGCAAGGATATAAGGATATTGAGGCAGGTTGGCTGGTGGCAATTCAGCACTTAGTCGATACTGGCCTAGCAGTTGTTTAAAGGGGTTTTTCCATCTTGCTGATTCATCCTCACCTTTAGCAGCTCTGCTGAACACTTCCTGGTTTCCTGCTTCTAAGGCTGGGCGGGCTTAGGCAGTTTGAGTGAAGGCAAACCACACCTCCTTATGACATCACACTGAGAACTCAGTCCTTGCATGCTCGTTCATGTGGATAGTATGAGTCATCAGTCTGGCATCCTACAGTGTTTGTGAAGCACCTCCTTTCAGCTGTGGAATCCTCACTCAGAGAGCCATGGTCAGGGTTGCCAACCTTCCTTTAAAATTTTTCTGGACACCTGAACCAAAATTTACGGACGGCCCAAAATTTTTACGGACATAGGCCACACCCCCTTTTTTAGAGGACACGCCCCTTCCACGCCCCAGAATAAAGAGGATT
>ONZH01002993.1:0-27739 GCA_900303285.1 Rhinella marina
ACTCCCTGGAACCCCGTAGTCACCCCTTCTCTGATGTGCTACCCCAGAACATTCTCTGCCCCAATTCGCAAGACCTTTTGCTGTCTCCGTGTGCTGACAGTGCGGATTTACCAGTGTTGTCTGAGGAGGTGGTGGACAATGGCGAGACACAGGTGTCGGGGGGTGAGGTAGCTGTATGGGAAGCAAGTTACAGTGGGAACTCCTTGGGGGGACTTTCTCATGATGGGACAGATTCAACTTGGGTGGATCAGGCACAGGAACATATCAAATTTTTTTTTTTTTGTGTTTATTTAACTTTTATTTAGCACAAATAACCACAGAGATATTTATTCGTTCCCTTCGCTGTGCATTCTGGCATTGGGGTTCGTCACTTTGATGGCGAGCTGTGCCGCTCTCTCCACAATGGTCTTTCGGTTCTTTGAGGAGACCTTGTGGGCGATTTCTGCACAGAAGGACTTGTTGCTCATCAACAGAACCTCGAGCTCCTTGACATTATTGGCCAGGAATTTGCGGAACCCTGTGGGCAGCATGTGTTTGGTCTTCCTGTTGCTACCGTATCCAATGTTGGGCAATATAGATATGCAGGTAATATTATTTTTCACACCTATCAAAAAAAAAAAAATTTACGCAGTTTGCGCAAATAAAACTGGAAACTGGAACTGGAGAGAGGGCCTGTAGGTGGACCTCCGGAAAAATTGTTTGGAGAGAGGGCATGTAGGTGGACCTCCGGAAAAATTGTTTGGAGAGAGGGCCTGTAGGTGGACCTCCGGAAAAATTGTTTGGAGAGAGGGCCTGTAAGTGGACCTCCGGAAAAATTGTTTGGAGAGAGGGCCTGTAGGTGGACCTCTGGAAAAATTGTTTGGAGAGAGGGCCTGTAGGTGGACCTCTGGAAAAATTGTTTGGAGAGAGGGCCTGTAGGTGGACCTCCGGAAAAATTGTTTGGAGAGAGGGCCTGTAGGTGGACCTCCGGAAAAATTGTTTGAAGAGAGGGCCTGTAGGGGGCCCTCCTGAAAAATTGTGGTAAAAGAGTGCCAGTTGGACCTGAAAAATGGCGTTTTTTTGGTCAGCGTTAGGCAAAGACGATATGGAGGAGGAGGAGGAGTAGGAGGAGTAAAGAAGAGGAATCAGATACATAAGTAATGATAATCTTTAGCTGCTTTTCCCCGGAGGAGATTTGAATTCCGGTGAAATCGAGGCTTTGTTCATTTTAATAAGCGTCAGCCTGTCAGCGCTGTCAGTTGACAGGCGTGTACGCTTATCGGTGATGACGCCACCAGCTACACTGAATACCCACTCTGACAGCACGCTAGCGGCAGGGCAGGCCAGCACCTCCAAGGCGTACAGCGCCAGTTCAGGCAACGTGTCCTGCTTTGAAACCCAGTAGTTGTATGGAGCAGAGTGATCGCTACGGACGTTGGTATGGTCAGCTAGGTACTCCCTCACCATCTTTCTGTACAGCTCCCCCCTACTCTGCCTAGACTGGGGACAGGTGACAGTGTCTTGCTGGGGTGACATAAAACTGGCAAAGGCCTTGGAGAGCGTTCCCCTGCCAGTGCTGGACAAGCTGCCTGCTCGGCTCCTCTCCCCCGCTACTTGGCCCACAGAACCATGCCCTCTGCCGCTAGTGGCGTCAGATGGGAAGGATTGTTTCAGCTTGTGCACCAGGGCCTGTTGATATCTATTCACTCTCATACTCCTTTCCTCTGCAGGGATGAGAGTGGAAAGGTTCTGCTTGTACCGTGGGTCCAGGAGAGTGTACACCCAGTAATCGGTGTTTGAAAAAATGCTTCTAACGCGAGGGTCACGGGATAGGCAGCCTAACATGAAGTCTGCCATGTGCGCCAGAGTCCCAACACGTAAGAATTCCCTCTCCTCACTGGCCTGACTCTCCATTTCCTCCTCCAAGTCCTCCTCTTCAGCCAATACACGATCAAGAGTTAAGGACTGAGCACTGGTACCCTCTACTGTCTCGCCGACATTCTCCTCCTCTTCCTCCTCATCCTCATCCCCCTCCTCCGATACGCGCTGAGAAACAGACCGGAGGGTGCTCTGGCTATCAAGCGACGTATCTTCCTCCACCGTGTCTTGTGACAAGCGCAAAGCATCCGACTTGATGCTGAGCAGTGAGTTTTTCAACAGGCAAAGCAGCGGGATGGTGAGGCTGATAATGGCGGCATCGCTGCTGACCATCTATGTTGACTCCTCAAAGTTGCTCAACACCTGGCAGATATCAGACATCCACGTCCACTCCACATTGTGAACTTGAGGAATCTGACTGACCTAACTACCAGTTCTGGTGGAAGTTGACATCTGGCAGTCTATAATCGCTCTGCGCTGCTGGTAAACTCTGGATAACATGTTTAATGTTGAATTCCATCTTGTGGGCACGTCGCACAACAGTCGGTGAGCGGGCAGTTGTAGGCAGCGCTGCGCTGCCCTGAGAGTGGCAGCATCTGTGGTCGACTTGCGGAAATGCGCACAGAGGCGGCGCACCTTGGTGAGCAAATCAGACAGATTGGGGTATGTCTTGAGGAACCGCTGAACTATGAGATTGAACAAGTGGGCCAGGCATGGCACATGTGTCAGTCTGCCGAGTTGCAGAGCCGCCACCAGGTTATGCCCGTTGTCACACACAACCATGCCTGGCTTGAGGTTCAGCGGTGCCAGCCACACATCGGTCTGCGCCGTGATGCCCTGTAACAGCTCTTGGGCGGTGTGCCTTTTGTCACCTAAGCTCAGCAGTTTGAGCACCGCCTGCTGGCTCTTACCCACGGCACTGCTGCTGCACCTAGAGCTACCGACTGAAGGCGCCGTGCCCACGGATGGTAATTCGGAGGAGGAGGTGGAGGAGGAGGAGGGGTCGGAGGAGGAGGCATAGTACGTCTGAAAGACTGTGACCGAGGTAGGCCCCGCAATCCTCGGTGTGGGCAGTACATGAGCGGCCCCAGGGTCAGTCTCGGTCCCAGCCTCCACCAAGTTAACCCAATGTGCCGTCAGTGAGATGTAGTGTCCCTGCCCAGCAGCACTTGTCCATGTGTCCGTGGTTAGGTGGACCTTCTCAGAAACAGCGTTGTTCAGGGCACGGAGGATGTTCTCTGACACGTGCTGGTGTAGGGCTGGGACGGCACATCGGGAAAAATAGTGGCGGCTGGGGACCGAATACCGAGGGGCAGCCACCACCATGAGATTGCGAAAGGCCTCGGTCTCTACCAGCCTATAGGGCAGCATCTCCAGGCTCAGCAATTTGGAGATGTGGACGTTGAGGGCTTGGGCATGTGGGTGTGTGGAACTGTATTTCCTCTTGTGCTCCAGCGTCTGCTGTAAAGACAGCAGAACGCTGCGCTGGGACACATTGGTGGACACTGTGGAGGATCGTGGAGGCGAAGGTGTGGTTTTCCGGCGGGAGGCACTCGTGCCGGGGTCCTGGGCAGGGGGTTGACTAGCAGAGCGAGTGACACAGGGGAAGGAGCAGTGGTGTGACCCGCAGGAGGTGGTGAACGGCCTTGGTTCCATTGAGTGGGGTGTTTAGCACTCATATGCCTGCGCATGCTGGTGGTGGTTAGGCTAGTAGTGGTGGCACCCCTGCTGATCCTGGTGTGGCACAGGTTGCACACCAAAGTCCGTCGGTCATCCTCAATTTCTTTAAAGAACCTCCAGACTTGCGAACATCTAGGCCTCGCCACGGGAGCTTCACTACGTGAAACAGTTGCTGCTGATGCTCTAGCTCTGGCCCTGCTTCTCCCTCTGGCCACACCACTGCCTCTTACAACCTGTTCTGGTGCAGCACTCGCCTCCGCCTCAGAAGCACTGTCTTCACTCGGCTTATCAACCCAGCTTGGGTCAGTCACCTCGTCTTCCTCCGATTCCTCAGTCTGCTCCCCCCTCGGACTTCCTGCCCTGACAACAACTTCACCACTGTCTGACAACCGTGTCTCCTCATCGTCCGACACCTCTTTACAAACTTCTTCCACTAACTCAACATTGTCATCATCATCATCATCATCATCACTCACAGACTGCGACAGTTGGAAAACTTGTGCATCGGAAACGAGGTCAGCAGCAACCTGAGAAGTGGTTTGTGACTCTGGGAAGGGTCCAGAAAACAGTTCCTCAGAGTATGCTGGATCGCATTCCAAATTTTCCTGGAAGGGGGCAGACTGGGGGGAAGGAGTTTGAGGTGGAGGAGCCAGAGGAGTGCTACCTTGGGTAACGTGGGTGGACTGCGTGGAAGACTGACTGGTGGACAAATTACTTGAAGCATTGTCCGCAATCCACGACATCAGCTGTTCGCACTGTTTTGGTTTCAACAGTCCTCTACCACGTGTCCCTGTAAGTTGAGACATGAAGCTAGGGAGTGTAGCTCTGCGGCGTTCCCCTGCTCCCTCATCAGCAGGTACTGTCTCACCCTGCCCAGGACCACGGCCTCTGCCCCCTGCAGTAATTGAATGCCGACGCCCACGCCCTCGTCCTCGACCCTTAGCCCTGGGGTTCAACATTTTCTGTATATAAGTATATTATATAAAAAAATAATAAATAAATGGGCCTGCTTTACTGAAACCCACATACTTGTTCAGTCTGGTTTAATTAAGTGACATACAGAAAGTGTCACCTGGACAGAAAATACGGATTGGAGTGAGTGTACTGAACTGTGACACACAGAATGGTTCCACGCAGCTGTGTGAAATGAATTTGTATCACTGAGCTAAAACAACAAAAAAACTATTTTTTTAATATATTTTTTTTGTAGTTTTGTTTTTTTGGGAACGTGACGTGCAGAAACAATCGTAGAGCTAACTGACACCCTACTGACGGTGGCTATTATGACTGCGACCCAGACAAATGTCGCACAGAGATTTTTGGAATCAAGCTATATACGTGACAGCAAAAGACTTGGTTTAATTAAGTGACGTACAGAAAGTGTCACCTGGACAGAAAATACGGATTGGAGTGAGTGTACTGAACTGTGACACACAGAATGGTTCCACGCAGCTGTGTGAAATGGATTTGTATCACTGAGCTAAAACAACTAAAAAACTATTTTTTTTTTTTAAAAAATGTCTTGTAGCCCTTAGAAGTTCTGTTGGGTTCTTTGTGGGTGATTCCTGCCTAACAGAGAACTAAATGCAGGCCCTAACACTCTCCCTGAAACGCAGCAGCTCTATCCCTAACGACATCCAGACAGCATCTGAGCCGAGCACCGCGGGCAGTCATTAGTATATTCCAGGGTCACCTGATCAGGCCAGCCAACCCCTGCTATCGACATGTAAGGGCCCCACGTTTTGCTGGGTGTACCGAAGAGTTTCCTGGCTTGTGATTGGCTGAGTTTATAGGCACCAAAAATGCACGATGCGGAAGTTGCCATTTCCTCGAGCATGGCGAGATACTCGTCCGAGCAGCGAGCACTTACGAGTACCCTAATACTCGAACGAGCACCAAGCTCGGACGAGTATGCTCACTCATCTCTACACCTTTTATATCCCTTTCAACCAACTGGCATAAGCCTGCACACCTGAACAATAAATATTGTAATTAACAATATGCCAAAGCTTGCACAATATAATCAGAATATAAGATTAAAGATGACATCCAACCACTATGGTAGTGTGTATGCCGCCAATGTATACAAAGCATTCATATGTTCCACCAGGCAGACAGTAATTAGGTCACATGAAAAAATAACCAATAACACCTTTCTATATCGCTATAATGCGAGCAAAAACCATTGCTCGCACAGTGCCATCTATGGTCAAATGGTAAGTAATGCTTAAGTAAGTAATACTTACGGAATATAGCAATATGATAAATAGTATTATCATGACATGAGTCAGCATATAGGAGTGAATTTCCATTTCTGAACACTTCTAAGTGTATACAACCTTCCTCATGTACTTGGAAAATAACATCCAAAAAGTAACTAACAACCAAAAAATTTGATATTTAAATCATTCAAGTTCAGGGTCCTCATAAAATATTGTAATTCATCCTGGGTGCCTTGCTAAATCATAATAATGTTGTCTATGTACAGGCCAATGAAGCCTCATCTGTAATATCTCCTTCTCTCACAGCCCCAGGAATAAATTAACGTAAGACAGCTCACAAGTCACCTCCCCATCACTGTGCCCTGGAGGTGTAAGTAGAGACTCTCCTTAACAGAGAAAAAAGTTATGAGTTAAAACAAACTCCAAAGAAATTAAAATAAATTTACTAAGCCGCTGACCGCCACATCTAATAGCTTTATAGAGGGACAGGTCTCTATGCTATTCGACTGCAAGGTGCTGATGGCTGCTAAGGCTGCCTGAAGGCTTGAAAAAATAAACATATTAGGTATTTTGCTCCATAAAAATATTGTCACCTAAAGCATAATATCGAGTGACCAAAAATTCTTTTGCATCCGAATCCTTATCCCACAACAAAACAAGCCCTTACACAAGACCGTTGCCAGAAAAATAAATAAAATATGGCTCTTAGGAAGCGACAATAGAAAGACATGATTTTTTATTTTCAAAAGTGATTAAACAATAACAATAAAAACAACAATAAAAGAAGACATATTTAATATTGCTGTGTCTGTAATGAACTGCTCTGTAAAAATCTTTGATCTACCCTGTCAAATGAATGAATTAAAACTATGCCAGAGCAGCCATTTTTTGGCCACCTTACAAAAAGTATGATATCAAGCAATCAAAAATTTGTAGGTACAGGGGCGTGGCCTGGACATGGCGTGTGGCCGCTTAAGTGTCTTTGCTCCTCACCCGGCATCCTGCATAGGGACATACAAAGTTATACCTCGTTGGCAGAGGCTTAAAGGGGTTTTACCATCTTTGACAATGGGGGCATATCGCTAGGATATGCCCCCATTGTCTTATAGGTGCGACCCTGGGACCGCTGGGACCCGCACCTATATTGAGAACGAAGCGGGGGAGCCCTAAGCCTGGAGGACTCCGGGTTTCCCGCGGTCCGACCACTGCCAGGCGCAGCCCCCCCCCCCCCCCCCGCCTTCCCCGCTGCGCTAATAGAAAAAAATGGTAGCAAACCGCACATGTGCGGCCCGGCTCCCATTCATTTCTATTGAGCCGATGGAAATAGCCGAGCCAGCGCTCGGCTATTTTCGGCGGTAGCATAGAAATGAATGGGAGCCGGGCCGCGCATGCGCTGTGCGCTCCCATTCGTTTCTATTGGCGCAGTGGGGGAAGGCGGGGGGCGGTGGGACAAGATGGGATAACCCCTTTAAGGAACACCCTTCTGGCTTCCTCCACAGTATCCAGAATGACCAGTAGAGGTAAAACAGAGGTTCCAAACTGGCTTTTTTGGTGCACACACATTGCCCAGCAATGACAGCTCAGACCTTACTCCTGCCATGCAGGTCATGTCTGCCAGCAATAATGACCAAGCTCAGGTTAGTTAGCTCCCTGAGCAGCTAAGTGATCAAGCCCCTACAATACTGGTTCCGCTGCCTCCTCTTCTCACTCTAATGGGCAAACACAGGTTGCTAAAGAACACAAGTGTGGTCATCCTCAAGCAGAGTGCCCTCCATCTTGCTTCATGGCGCACAATGACCTCCTCAACGTCACCCAGCCCAGTTAAACAACGACAAAGATGAGACACCACTCTGTCATTTATGGCTACTGATAGCAACACAGCGGAGGATAAAGAGTCTGAGGATGCACAATTGGTGATTCCTACCTTTAACCATGTAGCCTCTTAATATTTCCTCAAAGATGTCATGCTGGAGTTACGCTGGTCCATCAAAAAGGATATTAATCAGGCTATTTCTAATATTACCACCATAGTGGAAGCCTTTGGTGAGCGTTAGATCATGTAGAAGGGAAAATGGACAAATTTTCAGCTGCACATAATGAACTTGTGGATGCACACAATACTTTAGCAGATAACCTGGAATCGGTTAAACAAAAAATGGTGGACTTGGAAGACAGAACCCGCAGAAACAATGTCAAATTTCAGAAATTCTGGAATCAATATTACAGGCAGAATTACCCAAATATATCAAGCAGCTTATGCATGCCTTAATCCCTAGTGTCTCTGACTCTGACCTTATCATAGACAAAGCCCATAAGCTACCTAAGCCACAATCCATACAAGAGGTGATTCCACTGGATGCTATTGCGTGCATTAACTTCTAACAAATTAAAGAGCAGTTGATGCATTAACTTCTAACAAATTAAAGAGCAGTTGATGCAGGCTTCCAGAAAAGCCCAGAAATTACCAGACCCCTTACAGGCTATTTCAATATATGCAGATTTATTTCAAGCAACCCTTTCAGGAAGGCGCAAGTTACTACAATTCTGCTGACATGGCATTCATTACAGATAGGGCTTCCTGACATATATGCTCATTTTCAGAAATGACTCCACCAATATCATCTTCACAATGCAACCAACCACTGAGGCTGTGACAAAACCATCTGCCAAAGGCTACTTTCACACTAGTGTTATTGCTGGATCCGAAAGGGTTCAGCAAAATCGCTTCCGTTACTAATAATTAGAGATGAGCGAATCGAAGCTGCCGAAGTGGAATTCGTAACGAATTTCATGTAAAATTCGATTCACAACTAATGCAAATTTTCGTAGTAACAAATCTTTTTTTTTTTTTTCCTAAAATGGCCGCAAGCACATGGCATGACATGGGGGAAGGATTTCTGGGACAAAGAAGTAAACGCCCACAATGCGATCACATGCAGACATGTAGCCAATTAGCAGCCAGCCAGGTCCTGCGAAGTCCCAGCCCTATAAATAGCTCTGCAGCGCTGGAAAGTGCCATTTGCTATTGATGTTAGACCAGAGACAGAGGTCAGGAGAGATAGGGCAAGTGAAAGAAAAACTAAAGAAAAGAAATGAGGAGATCAGGGAAAGATAATCTGAATTGCAGGGATAGAAGAGGGACGATTTCTAGACAGAAAATCAGGCAGTGAAATCGCTATTCTGGTACACTGTGCAGCAGTGAGTGGGCATAGGGGTTAGCCTATTATAAAGCACTGCACTCTGTTCTAAAGGCTGTTTTGGAATGCTGTATTCAAAGAAGCACCACTACTCTAACTTTTTTCAGTGCAGTAAGAGGGTCAGAGCTTTGTTTGGAGTAAATTAGAAAAAAAAGATAATAATAATAATAAAACAAAAAATAAAAAAATAATAAAAAAATAATAATAATAAAAAAAAATATTTTAGGTTGTGTTTGGGGAAAAATATATATAATCCGTGATTGGCAGCTTGTAAATGTGAAAGAAATAGTTGCGGGGCTATTCGCCATACAAGTAGACAAGAGCCATATAAGGCTAAATTTTTCAGTGTAGTTGAATTGACAAAAAAACTGTGAATCCGTGTTTGTGGAGTTGTTCCTTTAAATAACTATTTGCGGCGTTATTCGCCATCCAAACAGAAAAGCGTGATATTGTGCTAACGTAGTCAGTGAAGCTGACTTGCCAAAAAAACAGTGAATCCGTGTTTGTGGGGTTGATCTTTTAAATTACTATTTGCGGCGTTATTCGCCATCCAAACAGAAAAACGTGATATTGTCCTAAAGTAGTCAGTGAAGCTGACTTACCAAAAAACAGTGAATCCATGTTTGTGGGGTTGTTCTTTTAAATAACTATTTGCAATGTTATTCGCCATCCAAACAGAAAAGCGTGATATTGTGCTAACGTAGTCAGTGAAGCTGACTTGCCAAAAAAACAGTGAATCCGTGTTTGTGGGGTTGTTGTTTTAAATAACTATTTGCGGCGTTATTCGCCATCCAAACAGAAAAGCGTGATATTGTGCTAACGTAGTCAGTGAAGCTGACTTGCCAAAAAACTGTGAATCAGTGTTTGTGGGGTTGTTCTTTTAAATAACTATTTGCAATGTTATTCGCCATCCAAACAGAAAAGCGTGATATTGTGCTAACGTAGTCAGTGAAGTTGAATTGCCAAAAAAACTGTGAATCCATGTTTGTGGGGTTGTTCTTTTAAATAACTATTTTCGGCATTATTCGCCATCCAAACAGAAAAGTGTGATATTGTGCTAACGTAGTCAGTGAAGCTAACTTGCCAAAAAACTGTGAATCCGTGTTTGTGGGGTTGTTCTTTTAAATAACTATTTGAGGCATTATTCGCTATCCAAACAGAAAAGCGTGATATTGTGCTAACGTAGTCAGTGAACCTGACTTGCCAAAAAAAAACAGTGAATCCGTGTTTGTGGGGTTGTTAATTTAAATAACTATTTGCGGCGTTATTCGCCATCCGAACAGATAAGCGTGATATTGTGCTAACGTAGTCAGTGAACTTGAATTGCTAAAAAAACATTGAATCCGTGTTAGTGGGGTTGTTTTTTTAAATAACTATTTGCGGCGTTATTTGCCATCCAAACAGAAAAGCGTGATATTGTGCTAACGTAGTTAGTGAAGCTGACTTGCCAAATAACCAATTAATCCGTGTTTGTGGGGTTGTTCTTTTAAATAACTATTTGCGGCGTTATTCGCCATCCAAACAGAAAAGCGTAATATTATGCTAACGTAGTCAGTGAAGCTGACTTGCCAAAAAAACAGTGAATCCGTGTTTGTGGGGTTGTTCTTTTAAATAACTATTTGCAGAGTTATTCGCCATCCAAACAGAAAAGCGTGATATTGTGCTAAAGTAGTCAGTGATGCTGTCTTGCCAAAAAACCAGTGAATCCGTGTTTGTGGGGTTGTTCTTTGAAATAACTATTTGCGGCGTTATTCGCCATCCAAACAGAAAAGCGTGATATTGTGCTAACGTAGTCAGTGAAACTGACTTGCCAAAAAACAGTGAATCCGTGTTTTTGGAGTTGTTCTTTGAAATAACTATTTGCGGCGTTATTCGCCATCCAAACAGAAAAGCGTGATATTGTGCTAAATTAGTCAATGAAGCTGACTTGGCAAAAAACCAGTGAATCCGTGTTTGTGGGGTTGTTCTGTTAAATAACTAATTGCAGCGTTACTCGCCATCCAAACAGAAAAGCGTGATATTGTGCTAACATAGTCAGTGAAGTTGAATTGCCAAAAAAACAGTGAGTCCGTGTTAGTGGGGTTGTTTTTTTAAATAATTATTTGCAGCGTTATTTGCCATCCAAACAGAAAAGCGTGATATTGTGCTAACATAGTCAATGAAGCTGAGTTGCCAAAAAACCAGTGAATCCGTGTTTGTGGGGTTGTTCTTTTAAATAACTATTTGCGGCGTTATTCGCCATCCAAACAGAAAAGCGTGATATTGTGCTAACGTAGTCAGTGAAGCTGACTTGCCAAAAAACAGTGAATCCGTGTTTGTGGGGTTGTTCTTTTAAATAACTATTTGCGGCGTTATTCGCCATCCAAACAGAAAAGCGTGATATTGTGCTAACGTAGTCAGTGAAGCTGACCTACCAAAAAATCAGTGAATTCGTGTTTGTGGGATTGTTGTTTTAAATAACTATTTGCGGCGTTATTCGCCATCCAAACAGAAAAGCGTGATATTGTGCTAACGTAGTCAGTGAAGCTGACTTGGCAAAAAACAGTGAATCCGTGTTTGTGGGGTTGTTGTTTTAAATAACTATTTGCGGCGTTATTCGCCATCCAAACAGAAAAGCGTGATATTGTGCTAACGTAATCAGTGAAGCTGACTTGCCAAAAAAACAGTGAATCCGTGTTTGTGGGGTTGTTCCTTTAAGTAACTATTTGCTCCGTTTTTCGCCATCCAAACAGAAAAGCGTGATATTGTGCTAACGTAGTCAGTGAAGCTGACTTGCCAAAAACCAGTGAATTCGTGTTAGTGGGGTTGTGGTTTTAAATAACTATTTGCGGCATTATTCGCCATCCAAACAGAAAAACTTGATATTGGGCTAACTTAGTCAGTAAAGCTGACTTGCCAAAAAACCTGTGAATCCGAGTTTGTGGGGTTCTTTTAAATAAGAGCAGGGGCTCAGCCAGGCAACTGAGGTACCACTCAGTCAGTGCGGAGTGTTGGTGGTAATATCGCTTACTCAGTGGTGTAGAAGTTTTTTGTTAAGACGCCTGTGGAGGTGAACATGGCTATATGTAGAATCTGTGGTCAGAAAGTGAAGCGTGGATAGGGTGCTAATGTTGGCACCACGGCCCTGCGCCAACATATGCAGCATCACCACAAAGTGGCCTGGGAGAACCTTGGCTCAGATGTGGTGGTCCAGTCGGCAGCAGCAACAGCAGCATCACCCAGTGGCAGGCAGCCCATTTCAGGCAGTCAAGGTTCCAGCACCTCTGCCAAAGTGAGCTGTCTGTCATTCTCTACAGCTCCAGATGCTCCTGCTCCTCCTCCTCGCCACTCATTATAGCAGCAATCGTTCACCAAGGCGATTGCAAAGAGACTGCAGTACGCGTCAAGCCATCCTACAGTGCAGAAACTGACCGTGCTCCTGTCCAAGTTGCTTGTGCTGCAGTCCCTTTCTTTTCAACTGGTGGACTCTGCACCGTTCAGAGAAATGATGGCTTGTGCCAAGCCGAGGTGGAGAGTGCTAAGCCGTCATTTCTTTGCCAAAAAGTCAGTCCCAGCCCTGCACAAATATGTAGAAGAGAAGGTGTCCCAGTCCTTGAGCCTCTCGGTGCCTGCCAAAGTGCACGGCAGTGCCGATGTGTGGAGTTGCAACTACTGTCAGGGACAGTGCATGTCCTTTACGGCCCACTAGGTCAATGTGCTTCCTGCCCAGCCACACGAGCAACTTGAACAAGAGACGCCGCTTTCTCCTCCTCGTTGTCAAACTGCTGATCCTGCGCTAATGTCCGGCTCCTTCTCCAGCCTCCACTCCAGGGCCAAGTCGTAGCGCTCCTCCAGCATACCACATGTGCAGGGCACGGCGGTGTCACGCAGTTCTACGCCTGGTTTGCCTGGGCGAACGAAGTCACACGGGAGGAACTGCTCCGTGTCATGAAAGAAGAAATCGATTGCTGGCTTCCTCCGCGACAGCTAAAAATCGGAACCATGGTGACAGATAACGGAAAGAACATGGTGTCCACGCTGCGCCAAGGAGGGCTGAGCCATGCGCCCTGCATGGCTCACGTATTTAATCTAGTTGTCAAACGGTTCCTCAAGTCTTATACCCAACTGCAAAACATTCTAAAAATGGCCAGGAAACTTTGCATGCACTTCAGCCATTCCTACACCGCCAAGCACACCCTTCTTGAGCTGCAGTGGCAGAATGGCATCCCCCAACATAGACTGATATGTGACGTTTCCACCAGTTGGAATTCTACCCTCCATATGTTGGACAGACTGTACAGAGAAGGCCATAAACGATTTCTTAATGATCCAAGCGGACAGGAGTACTCCCCTGTGTAATTTTGTTGTCAGCCAGTGGCAGCTCATGCGTGACACCTGCCGCTTGCTCAGGCCCTTTGAAGAGGCCACGATATTTGTCAGTCGCCAGGACTACGGTATGAACAGCATCATTCCACTGCTTCATGTCCTGGAACAGATGCTGCAAAATCTTTCTGGTCAGGGGACTGGAGACGCGGAGACTGCATCTCACGGCCACATGAGTTTGGTGGGGGCTGAACTGGAGGAGGAGGAGGACATTGGAACACAAGAACTTAGTGGTTTTTCTACCTAGGTGACAGAAGAGGAGGAGCAGGAGCAGCCAGAGGAGGTAGAAGGAGATGAGGAAGATGAGGCAGATGACCCAGAGACACCATGGCAGTATACAGTGGAATTGGAGGCAAGGAGTCCCTCTGAGTCACTTGCGCAAATGGCCCGATGCATGCTCACTTGCTTATGTAGTGACAGCCGAATAGTCACCATCCGGCAGAGGGATGACTTCTGGCTCTCTACCCTCTTGGACCCTCGCTACCGGTCTAAAATGGGGGCCTTTTTTTCACCTGCTGAGAGGGAGGACAAACTGAAGTACTATACAGACATCCTATGTAGTCAGTTGGCTGCTGTCTATCTGCGTCGTCGTCCATCCTCTCGCAGGTCTGACCAGGGGGCCCCTCAGCGGTCACGTTCCACTGCCACGGCTGCTGTGGCGGGGGTTAGAGCAGTACCAGCTCCATCAGCAGCAACTTGAGTCTGGAGTCGCTGATGAGCAGCTTTCTTCCCCCGCCAAGTGCGGAAAGTACTCACCAGCAGCACGTAGACCAGGAGCAGACCCTGAACCTGCAGGTGGTAGCCTACTTGGACAGCACCTTGCCACCCCACATTGAAGATCCTCTGGACTACTGGGCAGCCAAACTGGATTTGTGGCCGCAACTGGCTGCGTTTGCACTGAAGAAGCTGTCCTGCCCGGCTAGTAGTGTGGCATCAGAGCGGGTGTTCAGTGCGGCGGGGGCCATAGTTACCCCAAGGAGAACTCACCTGTCCTTCCAAAATGTGGAAAGACTCACCTTTGTCAAGATGAATAAGGCGTGGATCAGCCAGGATTTCCACCCACCAACCCCTGATGCATCAGATTAGATCAGCCATGATGTGTCACCCAAACCTTGACAAATGAGACTGTATTCTTCAGGCTACCTGCCTCAGCCATTTTAATGATGCTGCCACCCGCTTGATGCCACACATCTACCAGCTGCTCCTTCTACCACCCATCATCTTTACCAGTGACTGGTATGGCCACCCACCTCTCCACTCTGTCATTGACCCAATATGTAGCCTTCTGATGCTGCTGCCATCATATGGTCTTCTTATGCTGCTACTCCAGGCTATGTCACCATGCCACTCTGTGGCCTGATGCTGCTGCTGCCACCTCAACATGCTGTGTCCTAGCTGCCGCTACATCCAAACTATGTAATTGTGCCACTCTGTGGCCTACTCATGCTGCTATCGCCTCCACATGCTAGGTTCTATCTGCTGCTACCTCCAAATGATGTAATTGTGCCACTCTGTGGCCTACTCATGCTGCTGCCGCCGCCTCCACACACTGTGTCCTAGCTGCCGCTACCTCCAAATTATGTAATTGTGCCACTCTACGGTATGCTGATGCTGCTTCCTCCACACACTGTGTCCTAGCTGCTGCTAGGTCCAAATTATGTACTTGTGCCACTCTCTGGGATGCTGTTGCTGCTACCACCTCCATACGCTGTCTTCTAGCTGCCGCTAGGTCCAAATGATGTAATTGTGCCACTCTACGGTATGCTGCTGCTGCTGCCTCCACACGGCGTGTCCTAGCTGCCGCTATGTCCAAATTATGTAATTGTGCCACTCTGTGGCATACTCATGCTGCTGCCACTTCCAGGGTCTGTCATTCTGCCACTCTGTGGCCTACTCATGCTGCTGCCACTTCCAGGGTCTGTCATTGTGCCTCTCTTTGGCCTACTCATGCTGCTGCCACTTCCAGGGTCTGTCATTGTGCCACTCTGTCGCCTGATGCTGCTGCTGCCGCCGCCTCCACACGCTGTCTTCTAGCTGCCACTAGGTCCAAATTATGTAATTGTGCCACTCTACGGTATGCTGCATTTAAATTTTTATGACTGCTGCTGCCTCTCCCAGGGTATGTCACTGTGCCATTCTGTCTCATTAAAATTAGTACGACTCCTGCTGCCTCTCCCACTCTGTGGCCTTGAAATGTATTCCACTGCTGCCTCTTGCAGCTGCTGTTACGGTGCCACTCTGTGGCCTTGAAATTTGTTTGATTGCTGACTCTTGCAGCTTCTGTTACGGTACCACTCTCCACTGTAGCAGCATGTCAGTTGTAAATTTTTGGTACGTTCTGTAGTCCTATTCCATTATTCAAAGCTCAAGTACACAGGAAACCCTGTTTGTTTTGAACACTCGAATTTTTAAAAGTAAACGATTCCGCCCCCTTGGACACTCAGCGATAAGCATGGGGGAGGCGAGAGGCAGGGGCTCCCACAGGTGGTAGCTCAGCTCCCTGCAGACCGCCAGCTCGATCTTAAGATGGAACTCCAAGCTTTCTTGGCGTCTTGGGTCAATACCGACATTTTGTCACAGTCGAGGCAAAGCTGGAGCCTTTGCTGCACCTCTTCTGTTCCCGTCCGCTGGCATAACCAGCCCCTACACTGATAGGAACATATTCTACAGTTGATCTTAGCCAAAAGGAAGAGAATTTTTTAGTACGGTCTGCTCTTCAGGGTATGTCATCATGCCACTCTCCGGCCTGATGCTGCTGTCGCCACCGACTGCCCATGCCGTCTCCTAGTTGCCACTACCTCAAAATTAGGTAATTGTGCCACTCTGTGGCCTCCAAATTGTACTACTACTTCCACTGCTGCTGCCACTTCCAGGGTCTGTCATTCTGCCACTCTGTGGCCTACTCATGCTGCTGCCACCTGGCCACATTGTCGTTGTGCCACTCTATAGTCTGCTGATGCTGCTGCCACTGCTATCTCCAACCTATCTTTGGGGGCTCTGCTTGTATAAGCGTGTAATAGAACAGGTTCTGTCGTAATGTATGTGGAATCAGTGAATTGGTGTAAAAGGCATGTGCTTTTGGCGCTCTAGTAGAATCTTGGGCCTCTGCACGATTCTCTATAGCTGGCGCTAACATTGACCTGTAAGGCTGAGTTCAGACTTGAGTTGTTTGGTGAGTTTTGGCCCCTTAACTGCCCAAATACATAAAAGTGTGCAGCAATTCTAAGTAGCCTGTAATGTGCGTGTCACACTGGCTCACAGTATTCTTCCACTACCACAGTAGAATACAGAGTGTACTCAAGCGGAATACTGGCATACACTGTAATGTTGATTTGTACGCTATGCATGCTATGCTAATGAATTTGTATGCTAATGCGTACGCATTTGGACGCTAATGCGTACGCATTGTGCGCAAATGCGTACAAATTCAGTTAATTAGCATACTTTTACAAGCGAAAGGAGTAAAAGAGGAGAAGTCACGATTCTGATCTTTTTCTATTAACCAGACACCCTCCCCTCTTGCGAGCGGGAGGTGCCTGGTTTAGTCCCATTGACTAACATTATGCTCGCTTGCTCAACCAGAGCACCCGAGCATACGAGCACAGAAGTGCTCGCTCAACACTACTCCCTATGCGTTTTACTGCAAGGCACAGTGTTCTACACCACTATTCAGGCTCTCTGCAGCCCGGAAGTAGCCGCTTTTTAACACGATTCGAAACAATTTTATTCGGATCGAAGCTAATCTTTTCGGAAAATTTGGCGAACCAGCTGAATCGAATTTTTGAAAAATTGGCTCATCTCTACTAATAATACAACCATGTGCATCCGTTATAAACGGATCTGGTTGTATGACAGATTTGTTTTCTATTGTGTCAGATTGTGTCAGAGAAAATAGATCCGTCTTGCTCCGCATCTCAGGACGGAAAGCAAACCACAGATTGCAAAACATTTCTGCAAAATACTTGATAGATGTATCTTCCAAATTGGAGTAACTTCTCTGGGGTTTAATTTATTATTTCACCCCAGAACCTCTACATTTGCGTGGTGTGCTTTTACTCCTGAGCCCTGTTGTATACCCAGGCAAAAGATTAGGGCCACATGTTGGGTGTTTATAAAACCATGAAGCCTGTAATAATAATAAGAGGGTTTGCTTTTCCCACCAGCATATGCTGGGCACATTACAGTATACAGTTCAGCACTGAAATGGCACATTAATAGGACACAGGGTAGGACAGCAATCTAACAAGAAATTGAGCATCAGGCCTCAATCATCCTTTGACATTTATTCAGTTTACACATGGTTGCAATTACATTTTTTGGGACATGGTATAGCAGCAATCTACCTGTGACTGTTTATGTGAAATTGAGCATCAAACTTCAATTGTCTGCTTCAATGAATTCCATTTCCACACGGATATAATTTAATTTAATTTTCAGTTTTCAGTTTGTTAGGGCTACGAAAAGGTTCCAAAACAAAAGACCCAAAGCCAGAATGTGGGTAGTAGCAACACCAACTATCCGACCAGAAGTAGTAGTATTAGTAGTAGGCCACACTTGTCCTTGCTGGCTTCGGAAAGGCGTAACATTATAGTTGAGGAGAAAGAGGATAAGATTTTGGATTGGATGACTCATTCCCCCTCTCAATAGCATTAGGAATCCAATACCATGCAGTGGAGCCAGGAGTCACAATGTTCCTCCTGCTCCTCCTCCTTGAAGCCCCAAAGAGGGCTTTCAGTGGAGGCCTCTCAGTCTTCACTGCCCATTTCTAGATGGGCTCCTTCCTTTTTCCCAAGAAGCGGCAAGAACATCCCACCACATCCTACAGCAGATAGTCAAAAGAGTCTCCCTGTTGATGACTTGTGTGAGAGCAGTCAGCATTTGTACTGCCTGGAGGAGATTCCTAGTCACCTTTATTTTTCTGAAAAAGCCATCCCTTCCTTGTACTCTCATGCGATGAACAAGGTGGGCTGCTCCCTGAAATTATCGCTGTGCGACAAGGTTCACATTACAATGGAAACCTGGAACAGCTCTAACGGACAGAGACAGTACATGTCTTTCAGGGCCCACTGGGACAATGTTTTCTCTGGCAGCGGCAAGACAGCACCCTGGCAATGAGGCCAGGCCCTTTTGATTCCCCCCCATAATTGTGTTGGCCTGGGTCCTACATCAAGCACTTATTCACCTCCTTCCACATGGAAAAATTCCCGTCCCTAACAGCAGCAGGGCCCAAGGTCACTCGCACTACCCTTTCTTCCTATCAAATGTATCAGGTCAGGTGTTGCAAAATCGTGTTGGAGCTGATCAGCTTGGGAGAGAGTAGCCACATTGGCGAGCAGTTGCTCAAGAACATCAAGCAGCAAACATCCCTCTGGCTGCTACTTCGCAGACTCCAACTTGGCAATGTGGTCAGCGACAATGGTCACAACATCCTAGCTGCTCTGAACCTGGACAAAATAACACATGCTCTCTGCATCGTGCTCGTCATCACCCTAGTGGTGCAGTACTTTCTAAATAAGTAGATTGGCTTGCACAAGGTGGCAAAGTCTAAAAGACTGTCCAAGCAATTCAGCAAATCTTATGTGTTGAGGAACACTTTCCTGGACCTGTAGCAACAGAATGGGCTGCTCCTACATCACTTAATCTGCAACGTGCCAAGTCACTGGAATTCAACAACCTTAGCAGCAGGGATCATGCGTTGCTTCGAGGTCAGGCAGTGGCAGCTCATCCGAAATGCCTGTAGGGTGCTGAAGCCCTTTGAAGAGGCAACAAAGTTTGTCAGCAGGGACAACTGCAGCATGAATTGTCATTAGAGATGAGCGAGCATACTCATCCGAGATTGGTGCTCGTTCGAGTATTAGGGTACTCGTAAGTGCTCGCTGCTCGGACGAGTATCTCGCCATACTTGAGGAAATGGCAACTTCCACATCGTGCTTTTTTGGCGCCTATAAACACAGCCAATCACAAGCCAGGAGACTCTACGGTACACCCAGCATCACGTGGGGCCCTTACATGTCGATAGCAGGGGTTGGCTGGCCTGATCAGGTGACCCTGGAATATACTAGTGACTGGCCGCGGCGCTCAGCTCAGATGCCGTCTGGATGTCGTTAGGGATAGAGCTGCTGCCTTTCAGGGACAGTGTTAGGGCCTTCATTTAGTTCTCTGTTAGGCAGAAATCACCCACAAAGAACCCAACAGCCCTTCTAAGGGCTAGAAGAAATTTTTTTGGTCTCCTGGCTTGGCTGGCTGGCTGGCACTAGTAGTGCAGCTATCGCCATATATAACCCTGTTTTTTTTTTATTGTTCTATCTCAGTGATACAAATCCATTGCACACAGCAGTGTGGAACCATTCTGTGTGTCACAGTTCAGCACACTCACTCCAATCCATATATACTGTCCAGGTGACACTTTCTGTACGTCACAGAATACAACCAAGTCATTTGCTACCAATATCATCTACAGCTTAATCCAGAAAATTCTCAGTGCGACATTTGTCTGGGTCGCAGACTAAATAGCCACCGTTAACAGGGTGTCAGTCAGTTCTACTATAGTTCCTGCACGTCACGTTCCCAAAAAAACAAAATTTAAAAAAAAATATAAAAAAACAAATATAAAAAAAATAAAAAATTTTTCAGTTGTTTTAGCTCAGTGATACAAATCCATTATACTCAGCTGCGTGTAACCTTTCTGTGTGTCACAGTTCAGCACACTAGCTCCCATCCGTATATACTGTCCAGGTGACACTTTCTGTACGTCACAGAATACAACCAAGTCATTTGCTACCAATATCATCTACAGCTTGATCCAGAAAACTCTCTGTGCGACATTTGTCTGGGTCGCAGACTAAATAGCCACCGTTAACAGGGTGTCAGTCAGTTCTACCATAGTTCCTGCACGTCACGTTCCCAAAAAAACAAAATAAAAATAAAATATATATTTTTTCAGTTGTTTTAGCTCAGTGATACAAATCCATTTTACTCAGCTGTGTGTAACCTTTCTGTGTGTGACAGTTCAGTACACTAGCTCCCATCCGTATATACTGTCCAGGTGACACTTTCTGTATGTCACAGAATACAACCAAGTCATTTGCTACCAATATCATCTACAGCTTTGATCCAGAAAACTCTCTGTCCGACATTTGTCTGGGTCGCAGACTAATTAGCCACCGTTAACAGGGTGTCAGTCAGTTCTACCATAATTCCTGCACGTCACGTTCCCAAAAAAACAAAATATAAAAAAAAAATTATTTTTTCAGTTGTTTTAGTTCAGTGATACAAATCCATTTTACTCAGCTGCGTGTAACCTTTCTGTGTGTCACAGTTCAGCACACTCGCTCCAATCCATATAATCTGTCCAGATGACACTTTCTGTACGTCACAGAATACAACCAAGTCATTTGCTACCAATATCATCTACAGCTTGATCCAGAAAACTCTCTGTGCGACATTTGTCTGGGTCGCAGACTAAATAGCCACTGTTAACAGGGTGTCAGTCAGTTCTACCATAGTTCCTGCACGTCACGTTCCCAAAAAAACAAAATAAAAAAATAAATATTTTTTCAGTTGTTTTAGTTCAGTGATACAAATCCATTTTACTCAGCTGTGTGTAACCTTTCTGTGTATCACAGTTCAGTACACTAGCTCGCATCCGTATATACTGTCCAGGTGACACTTTCTGTATGTCACAGAATACAAACAAGTCATTTGCTACCAATATCATCTACAGCTTGATCCAGAAAATTCTCTGTGCGACATTTGTCTGTGTCGCAGACTAAATAGCCACCGTTAACAGGGTGTCAGTCAGTTCTACCATAGTTCCTGCACGTCACGTTCCCAAAAATCAAAATTTAAAAAAAAATATAAAAAAACAAATATATAAAAAAAATATATATTTTTTCAGTTGTTTTAGCTCAGTGATACAAATCTATTTTACTCAGCTGTGTGTAACCTTTCTGTGTGTCACAGTTCAGTACACTAGCTCCCATCCGTATATACTGTCCAGGTGACACTTTCTGTATGTCACAGAATACAACCAAGTCATTTGCTACCAATATCATCTACAGCTTGATCCAGAAAACTCTCTGTGCGACATTTGTCTGGGTTGCAGACTAAATAGCCACCGTTAACAGGGTGTCAGTCAGTTCTACCATAGTTCCTGCACGTCACGTTCCCAAAAAAACTAAATATAAAAAAAAAAAATTTTTTCAGTTGTTTTAGTTCAGTGATACAAATCCATTTTACTCAGCTGCGTGTAACCTTTCTGTGTGTCACAGTTCAGCACACTCGCTCCAATCCGTGTAATCTGTCCAGGTGACACTTTCTGTACGTCACAGAATACAACCAAGTCATTTGCTACCAATATCATCTACAGCTTGATCCAGAAAACTCTCTGTGCGACATTTGTTTGGGTCGCAGACTAAATAGCCACCGTTAACGGGGTGTCAGTCAGTTCTACCATAGTTCTTGCACGTCACGTTCCCAAAAAAACAAAATTAAAAAAAAAATATTTTTTCAGTTGTTTTAGCTCAGTGATACAAATCCATTTTACTCAGCTGTGTGTAACCTTTCTGTGTGTCACAGTTCAGTACACTAGCTCCCATCCGTATATACTATCCAGGTGTCACTTTCTGTACGTCACAGAATACAACCAAGTCATTTGCTACCAATATCATCTACAGCTTGATCCAGAAAACTCTCTGTGCGACATTTGTCTGGGTCGCAGACTAAATAGCCACCGTTAACAGGGTGTCAGTCAGTTCTACCATAGTTCCTGCACGTCACGTTCCCAAAAAAACAAAATATAAAAAAAAATATATTTTTTCAGTTGTTTTAGTTCAGTGATACAAATCCATTTTACTCAGCTGCGTGTAACCTTTCTGTGTGTCACAGTTCAGCACACTCGCTCCAATCCGTATAATCTGTCCAGGTGACACTTTCTGTACGTCACTTAATTCTACCGGACATAACAAGTTTGTGGGTTTCAGTACACCAGGCCCGTGTAATTTTTTTTTTTTTATCATACACCTATATACAAAAAATGTTGAACCCCAGGGCTAAGGGTCGAGGGCGAGGGCGTGGGAGTGGGCATACAATTACTGCAGGGGGCAGAGGCCGTGGTCCTGGGCAGGGTGAGACAGTACCCGCTGATGAGGGAGCAGGGGAATTCCGCAGAGCTACACTCCCTAGCTTCATGTCTCAACTTACAGGGACACGTGGTAGAGGACTGTTGAAACCACAACAGTGCGAACAGCTGATCTCGTGGATTGCGGACAATGCTTCAAGTAATTTGTCCACCAGTCAGTCTTCCACACAGTCCACCCACGTTACCCAAGGGAGCACTCCTCTGGCTCCTCCACCTCAACCTCCTTCCCCCCAGTCTGCCCCCTCCCAGGAAAATTTGGAATGCGATCCGGCATACTCTCAGGAACTATTTTCTGGACCCTTCTCAGAGTCACAAACCACTTCTCAGGTTGCTGCTGACCTCGTTCCCGATGCCCAAGTTTTCCAACTGTCGCAGTCTGTGGATGATGATGATGATGACAATGTTGACTTAGTGGAAGAAGTTTGTAAAGAGGTGTCGGACGATGAGGAGACACGGTTGTCAGACAGTGGCGAAGTTGTTGTTAGGGGAGGAATTCCGAGGAGGGAGCAGACTAAGGAATTGGAGGATGACGAGGTGACTGACCCAAGCTGGTTTGATATGCCGAGTGAAGACAGTGCTTCTGAGGCGGAGGCGAGTGCTGAACCAGAACAGGTTGTAAGAGGCAGTGGTGTGGCCTGAGGGAGAAGCAGGGCCAGAGCTGGTGCATCATCAGCAACTGTTTCACGTAGTGAAGCTCCCGTGGTGAGGCCTAGATGTTCGCAAGTCTGGAGGTTCTTTAAAGAAATTGAGGATGACCGACGGACTGTGGTGTGCAACCTGTGCCACACCAGGATCAGCAAGGGTGCCACCACTACTAGCCTAACCACCACCAGCATGCGCAGGCATATGAGTGCTAAACACCCCACTCAATGGAACCAAGGCCGTTCACCACCTCCTGCGGGTCACACCACTGCTCCTTCCCCTGTGTCACTCGCTGCCTCTGCTAGTCAACCCCCCACGTCACTCACTGCCTCTGCTAGTCAACCCCCTGCCCAGGACCCCGGCACGAGCGCCTCCCGCCGGAAAACCACACCTTCGCCTCCACGATCCTCCACAGTGTCCACCAATGTGTCCCAGCGCAGCGTTCAGCTGTCTTTACAGCAGACGCTGGAGCGCAAGAGGAAATACAGTTCCACCCACCCACATGCCCAAGCCCTCAACTTCCACATCTCCAAATTGCTGAGCCTGGAGATGCTGCCCTATAGGCTGGTAGAGACCGAGGCCTTTCGAAATCTCATGGCGGTGGCTGCCCCTCGGTATTCCGTCCCCAGCCGCCACTATTTTTCCTGATGTGCCGTCCCAGCCCTACACCAGCACGTGTCACAGAACATCATCCGTGCCCTGACCAACGCTGTTTCTGAGAAGGTCCACCTAACCACGGACACGTGGACAAGTGCTGCCGGGCAGGGACACTATATCTCACTGACGGCACATTGGGTTAACTTGGTGGAGGCTGGGACCGAGAATGACCCTGGGGCCGCTCATGTACTGCCCACACCGAGGATTGCGGGGCCTACCTCGGTCACGGTCTCTCAGACGTACTATGCCTCCTCCTCTGACCCCTCCTCCTCCACCGAATTACCATCCGTGGGCATGGCGCCTTCAGTCGGTAGCTCTAGGCGCAGCAGCAGTGCCGTGGGTAAGCGCCAGCAGGCGGTGCTCAAACTGCTGAGCTTAGGTGACAAAAGGCACACCGCCCAAGAGCTGTTACAGGGCATCACGGCGCAGACCGATGTGTGGCTGGCACCGCTGAACCTCAAGCCAGGCATGGTTGTGTGTGACAACGGGCGTAACCTGGTGGCGGCTCTGCAACTCGGCAGACTGACACATGTGCCATGCCTGGCCCACGTGTTCAATCTAATAGTTCAGCAGTTCCTCAAGACATACCCCAATCTGTCTGATTTGCTCACCAAGGTGTGCCGCATCTTTGCGCATTTCCGCAAGTCGAGCACAGATGCTGCCACTCTCAGGGCAGCGCAGCGCCGCCTACAACTGCCCGCTCATCGACTGTTGTGCGACGTGCCCACGAGATGTAATTCCACATTAAACATGTTATCCAGAGTTTACCAGCAGCGCAGAGCGATTGTAGACTGCCAGATGTCATCTTCCACCAGAACTGGTAGTCTCTCAGATTCCTCAAGTCTACAATGAGGAGTGGACGTGGATGTCTGATATCTGCCAGGTGTTGAGCAACTTTGAGGAGTCAACACAGATGGTTAGCGGCGATGCCGCCATTATCAGCCTCACCATCCCGCTGCTTTGCTTGTTGAAAAAATCACTGCTCAGCATCAAGTCGGATGCTTTGCGCTTGTCACCAGAGACGGTGGAGGAAGATACGTCGCTTGATAGCCAGAGCACCCTCCGGTCTGTTTCTCAGTGCGTATCGGAGGAGGGGGATGAGGATGAGGAGGAAGAGGAGGAGAATGTTGGCGAGACAGTAGAGGGTACCAGTGCTCAGTCCTTAACTCTTGCGCGTGTATGGGCTGAAGAGGAGGACTTGGAGGAGGAGGAGGAGGAGGAGGAAATGGAGAGTCAGGTCAGTGAGGAGAGGGAATTCTTGCGTTTTGGGACTCTGGCGCACATGGCAGACTTCATGTTAGGCTGCCTATCCCGTGACCCTCGCGTTAGAAGCATTTTTTCCAACACCGATTACTGGGTGTTCACTCTCCTGGACCCACGATACAAGCAGAACCTTTCCACTCTCATCCCTGCAGAGGAAAGGAGTATGAGAGTGAATAGGTATCAACAGGCCCTGGTGCACAATTCTTCCCATCTGACGCCGCTAGCGGCAGAGGGCATGGTTCTGTGGGCCAAGTAGCGGGGGAGAGGAGGCGAGCAGGCAGCTTGTCCAGCACTGGCAGGGGAACGCTCTCCAAGGCCTTTGCCAGTTTTATGTCACCCCAGCAAGACACTGTCACCTGTCCCCAGTCTAGGCAGAGTAGGGGGGAGCTGTACAGAAAGATGGTGAGGGAGTACCTAGCTGACCATACCAACATCCGTAGCGATCACTCTGCTCCATACAACTACTGGGTTTCAAAGCTGGACACGTGGCCTGAACTGGCGCTGTACGCCTTGGAGGTGCTGGCCTGCCCTGCCGCTAGCGTGCTGTCAGAACGGGTATTCAGTGCAGCTGGTGGCGTCATCACCGATAAGCGTACACGCCTGTCAACTGACAGCGCTGACAGGCTGACGCTTATTAAAATGAACAAAGCCTGGATTTCACCGGAATTCAAATCTCCTCCGGGGGAAAGCAGCTAAAGATTTAAATAACTTATGTATCCGATTCCTCTTCTCTACTCCTCTTCTCTACTCCTCCTCCTCCTCCATATCGTCTTTGCCTAACGCTGACCCAAAAAACGCCATTTTTTAGAGGTCCAACTGGCACTCTTTTAGCCACAATTTTTCAGGAGGGCCCCTACAGGCCCTCTATCTACAGGCCCTCTTTCTCCCCCTACAGGCCCCTCTCTTCAAACAATTTTTCCAGGAGCCCCTCCTCAACAATTTTTCAGGAGGGCCCCTACAGGCCCTCTATTCCAAACAATTTTTCCAGAGGTCCACCTACAGGCCCTCTCTTCAAAACAATTTTTCAGGAGGGCCCCCTACAGGCCCTCTATTCAAACAATTTTTCCAGAGGTCCACCTACAGGCCCTCTATTCAAACAATTTTTCCAGAGGTCCACCTACAGGCCCTCTCTTCAAACAATTTTTTCCGGAGGTCCCCCTACAGGCCCTCTATTCAAACAATTTTTCCGGAGGTCCACCTACAGGCCCTCTCTCCAATTCCAGTTCCAAAGTTTTATTTGCGCATACTGCATACATTTTTATTTTTGGGATAGGTGTGAAAAATAATATTACTTGCGAATCTATATTGCCCAACATTGGATACGGTAGCAAGTAGAAGACCAAACACATGCTGCCCACAGGGTTCCGCAAATTCCTGGTCCACCCGCAAATTCCTTGTCCACAATGTCAAGGAGGAGGTCGAGGTTCTGTGGATGAGCAACAAGTCCTTCTGTACTGAAATCGCCGACAAAGTCTCCATCTAAGAACCTACAGACCATTGTGGAGAGAGCGGCACAGCTCGCCATCAAAGTGACGAACCCCAACGCCAGACTGCGCAGAGAAGATAACGAATAAATAGCTCTGTGGTTATTTTTGCTAAATAAAAGTTAAATAAACCCCCCAAAAAATTCATCTGTTCCTGTGCCTGATCCACCCAAGTTGAATCTGTCCCATCATGAGAAAGTCCCCCCAAGGAGTCCCCACTGTAACTTGCTTCCCATACAACTACCTCACCCCCGACACCTGTGTCTCGCCATTGTCCACCACCTCCTCAGACAACACTGGTAAATCCACACTGTCAGCACACGGAAACAGCAAAAGGTCTTGCGAATTGGGGCAGAGAATGTTCTGGGCTAGCACATCAGGGAAGGGGTGACTATGGGGTTCCAGGGAGTACGTGACCACATGCAATATCCATTTAAAAGTCATGCACACTTGATCGAGCTCATAATTGACAATTGTACCGGTTGATGCTAAATTTTTAAGTTGGGGTCCTGCGTCGTCATTCTAACTCCATCCGGCTGTTGTCACCACCACACAACGCTAGCCCCAGGGGGCACTCCCCTGGCTCTTCCAGCTCAACCTCCTTCCCCCCAGCCTGCCCCCCACCTACAGGCCCTCTCTCCAATTCCAGTTCCAAGTTTTATTTGCGCATACTGCATACATTTTTATTTTTTGGATAGGTGTGAAAAATAATATTACTTGCGAATCTATATTGCCCAACATTGGATACGGTAGCAAGTAGAAGACCAAACACATGCTGCTCACAGGGTTCCGCAAATTCCTGGTCGCACCCGCAAATTCCTTGTCCACAATGTCAAGGAGGACGAGGTTCTGTGGATGAGCAACAAGTCCTTCTGTACTGAAAATCGCCGACAAAGTCTCCATCTAAGAACCTACAGACCATTGTGGAGAGAGCGGCACAGCTCGCCATCAAAGTGAGGAACCCCAACGCCAGACTGCGCAGAGAAGATAACGAATAAATATCTCTGTGGTTATTTTTGCTAAATAAAAGTTAAATAAACCCCCAAAAAATTCATCTGTTCCTGTGCCTGATCCACCCAAGTTGAATCTGTCCCATCATGAGAAGTCCCCCCCAAGGAGTCCCCACTGTAACTTGCTTCCCATACAACTACCTCACCCCCGACACCTGTGTCTCGCCATTGTCCACCACCTCCTCAGACAACACTGGTAAATCCACACTGTCAGCACACGGAAACA
>ONZH01002994.1:0-67131 GCA_900303285.1 Rhinella marina
TACAAGAATATAACTACTATAATACTGCTCCATGTACAAATTAAAACTATAATACTGCTGCCTAACAAGAATATAACTACTATAATACTGCTCCTATGTACAAGAATATAACTACTATAATACTGCTCCTATGTACTATAATACTGCTCCTGTACAAGAATATAACTACTATAATACTGCTCCTATGTACAAGAATATAACTACTATAATACTGCTCCTATTACAGAATATAACTACTATAAATACTGCTCCTATAAATACAAGAATATAACTACTATAATACTGCTCCTATGTACAAGAATATAACTACTATAATACTGCTCCTATGTACAAGAATATATACTACTATATATATACTGCTCCTATGTACAAGAATATAACTACTATAATACTATAATACTGCTCCTATGTACAAGAATATAACTACTATAATACTGCTCCTATGTACAAGGAATATAACTACTATAATATGCTCCTATGTACAAGAATATAACTACTATAATACTGCCTATATGTACAAGAATATAACTATATAATACTGGCTCCTATGTACAAGAATATATAACTACTATAATACTGCCTCCTATGTACAAGAATATAACTACTATAATACTGCCTATAACTACAAGAATATAACTACTATAATACTGCTCCTATGTACAAGAATATAACTACTATAATACTGCTCCTATGTACAAAATATAACTACTATAATACTGCTCCCTATGTACAAGAATATAACTACTATAATACTGCTATGTACAAGAATATGCTACAAGAATATAACTACTATAATACTGCCTCCTATGTACAGAATATAACTACTATAATACTGCTCCTATGTACAAGAATATAACTACTATAATACTGCTCCTATGTACAGAATATAAACTACTATAATACTGCTCCTATGTACAAGAATATAACTATACTATATAATACTGCCTCCTATGTACAAGAATATAACTACTATAATACTGCCCCTATATACAAGAATATAACTACTATAATACTGCCTCCTATGTACAAGAATATAACTACTATAATACTGCCTCTATGTACAAGAATATAACTACTATAATACTGCTCCTATGTACAAGAATATAACTACTATAATACTGCTCTATGTACAAGAATATAACTACTATAATACTGCTCCTATGTACAAGAATATAACTACTATAATACTGCTCCTATGTACAAGAATATAACTACTATATACTGCTCCTATGTACAAGAATATAACTACTATAATACTGCTCCTATGTACAAGAATATAACTACTATAATACTGCTCCTATGTACAAGAATATAACTACTATAATACTGCTCTTATGTACAAGAATATAACTACTATAATACTGCTCCTATGTACAAGAATATAACTACTATAATACTGCTCCTATGTACAAGGAATATAACTACTATAATACTGCTCCTATGTACAAGAATATAACTACTATAATACTGCTCCTATGTACAAGAATATAACTACTATAATACTGCTCCTATGTACAAGAATATAACTACTATAATACTGCTCCTACTATGTACAGAATATAACTACTATAATACTGCTCCTATGTAACAAGAATATAACTACTATAATACTGCTCCTATGTACAAGAATATAACTACTATATTACTGCTCCTATATTACAAGAATATAATACTACTAAATACTGCTCTATGTAAAGAATACAAAATATAACTACTATAATACTGCCTCTATGTACAAGAATATAACTACTATATACTGCTCCTATGTACAAGAATATAACTACTATAATACTGCTCCTATGTACAAGAATATAACTACTATAAATACTATAATACTACCTCCTATGTACAAGAATATAACTACTATAATACTGCTCCTATGTACAAACTATAACTACTATAATACTGCCTCCTATGTACAAGAATATAACTACTATAATACTGCTCCTATGTACAAAGAATATAACTACTATAATACTGCTCCTATGTACAAGAATATAACTACTATAATACTGCTCCTATGTACAAGAATATAACTACTATAATACTGCTCCTATGTACAAGAATATAACTACTATAATACTGCCTCCTATGTACAAGAATATAACTACTATACTATACTGTCCTCCTATGTACAAGATATAACTACTATAATACTGCTCCTATGTACTAATAACTACTATAATACTGCTCCTATGTACAAGAATATAAACTACTATAATACTGCTATGTAAGAATATAACTACTATAATACTGCTCCTATGTACAAGAATATAACTACTATAATACTGCTCTATATACAAGAATATAACTACTATAATACTGCTCCTATGTACAAGAATATAACTACTATAATACTGCTCCCTATGTACAAGAATATAACTACTATAATACTGCTCCTATTACAGAATATAAACACTATAATACTGCTCCTATGTACAAGAATATAACTACTATAATACTGCCTCCTATGTACAAGAATATAACTACTATAATACTGCCTCCTATGTACAAGAATATAACTACTATAATACTGCTCCTATGTACAAGAATATAACTACTATAATACTGCTCCTATGTACAAGAATATAACTACTATAATACTGCTCCTATGTACAAGAATATAACTACTATAATACTGCTCCTATGTACAAGAATATAACTACTATAATACTGCTCCTATGTACAAGAATATAACTACTATAAATACTGCTCCTATGTACAAAGAATATAACTACTATAATACTGCTCCTATGTACAAGAATATAACTACTATAATACTGCTCTATGTACAAGAATATAACTACTATAATACTGCTCCTATGTACAAGAATATAACTACTATAATACTGCCTCCTATGTATGTACAAGAATATAACTACTATAATACTGCTCCTATGTACAAGAATATAACTACTATAATACTGCTCCTATGTACAAGAATATAATAACTATATACTGCTCCTATGTACAAGATATACTACTATAATACTGCTCCTATGTACAAGAATATAACTACTATAATTTACTGTCCTATGTAAAAGAATAATAACTACTATAATACTGCTCCTATGTACAAGAATATAACTACTATAATACTGCTCCTATGTACAAGAATATAACTACTATATAATACTATGTCCTATATAATAAACTATAAACTACTATAATACTGCTCCTATGTACAAGAATATAACTACTATAATACTGCCTCCTATGTACAAGAATATAACTACTATAATACTGCTCCTATGTACAAGAATATAACTACTATAATACTGCTCCTATGTACAAGAATATAACTACTATAATACTCTCCTATGTACAAGAATATAACTACTATACTACTGCTCCTATGTACATAGATATACTATAATACTGCTCCTATGTACAAGAATATACTATATAATACTGCTCCTATGTACAAGAATATAACTACTAATACTGCCTAGTTCATATAACTACTATAATACTGCATCCTATGTACAAGATAATAACTACTATAATACTGCTCCTATGTACAGAATATAACTACTATAATACTATAATACTATGTACTCTATGTACGAATATAACTACTATAATACTGCTCCTATATATATACTGCAAGAATACTGCTCCTATGTACAAGAATATAACTATAATACTGTCTATGTAAAGAATATAACTATAATACTGCTCCTATGTAATAAACTACTATAATACTCTTATGTACAAGAATATAACTACTTATAAATACTGCTCTATGTACAAGAATATAACTACTATAATACTGCCTCCTATGTACAGAATATAACTACTATAATACTGCTCCTATGTACAAGAATATAACTATAAATACTGCTCCTATGTACAAGAATATAACTACTATAATACTGCTCCTATGTACAAGAATATAACTACTATAATACTGCTCCTATGTACTAATAACTACTATATATAACTACTATAACTACTGTACTAAATGTTCCTATGTACAAGAATATAAACTATCACTATAAATCTGAATATAACTACTATAATACTTATTCTATGTACAAGAATATAACTACTATAATTACTGCTCCTATGTACAAGAATATAACTACTATAATACTGCTCCTATGTACATATAACTACTATAATTACTGCTCCTATGTACAAGAATATAAACTACTATAATACTGCCTCCTAATATATAACTACTATAATACTGCCTATATGTACAAGAATATAACTACTATAATACTGAATAAACTACTGCTCTATGTATACTAGAATATAACTACTATTAATACTGCTCCTATGTACAAGAATATAACTACTATAATACTGCTCCTATGTACAAGAATATAAACTACTATAATACTGTCTACCTATGTACAAGAATATAACTACTATAATACTGCTCCTATATACAAGAATATAACTACTATTATTCCTACCAATATAAACTATAATACTGCTCCTATGTACAAGAATATAACTACTATAATAATAAAACTACTATAATACTGCTCCTATCATATGTACAAGAATATAACTACTATAATACTGCCTAATACTATACCAAGAATATAACTACTATAATCTACTATACTGCCTCCTATGTACAAGGAAATAAACTACTATTAATACTCCTGTACAAGAATATAACTACTATAATACTGCTCCTATGTACAAGAATATAACTACTATAATACTGCTCCTATGTACAAGAATATAACTACTATAATACTGTCCTATGTACAAGAATATAACTACTATAATACTGCTCCTATGTACAAGAATAAAACTTATAATACTGCTCCTATGTACAAGAATATAACTACTATAATACTGCTCCTATGTACAAGAATATAAACTACTGTAATACTGCTCCTATGTACAAGAATATAACTACTATAATACTGATTATTACTACTATAATACTGCTCCTATGTACAAGAATATAACTACTAATATACTACTATAAATACTGCCTCCTATGTACAAGAATATAACTACTATAATACTGCTCCTATGTACAAGAATATAACTACTATAATACTGCCTCCTATGTACAAGAATATAACTACTATAATACTTGCCTCCTATGTACAAGAATATAACTACTATAATACTGCTCCTATGTACAAGAATAATAACTACTATAATACTGCTCCTATGTACAAGAATATAACTACTATAATACTGCCTCCTATGTACAAGAATATAACTACTATAATACTGCTCCTATGTACAAGAATATAACTACTATAATACTGCTCCTATGTACAAGAATATAACTACTATAATACGCTCCTATGTACAAGAATATAACTACTATAATACTGCTCCTATGTACAAGAATATAACTACTATAATACTGCTCCTATGTACAAGAATATAACTACTATAATACTGCCTCCTATGTACAAGAATATAACTACTATAATACTACTCCTATGTACAAGAATATAACTACTATAATACTGCCTCCTATGTACAAGAATATAACTACTATAATACTGCCTCCTATGTACAAGAATATATATACTATTAAAGTGACTGTAATTGTCACAATATAATTGCCATGATATATCAGGGGGGCCGGAGGGGTGACGTTGGGGATATGTCCGGGTTCAGCTCTGAACTCGAACAACCCCTTTAAGGTTAGTAGAGAATTGAAATACTTTAGAAACTCTTTTTCCAGGATTCCTCTTTTTTGTGTATTCATTTACGGAATGTTGTAGATACATTGTTTCTTTTTATTCCATCCTCTTGGTGTAATTGCACCATGATGTTCTCAATGTTTAAAATCACTAAATTCCTGTCGTGATGACTGATATTTTTTTATCCTTTATAAATTCCAGTACAACTTTTTGGCTTTGCCTTCAGATGCTGAGCATTCTCCACATTCCCAATCTGCACAACAATTCATTTAGTGCATGGGATAATTCTATTAGCGGTAATATGCTATGAAAAGCTTCTTGTTATAAAGCGCACTCAAGGCATAAAGTACATTTGTTAGAAGCAAATATTGCTGCCAGTTTGGCTTAATAAAATCTCTCCGTCCAGATTGGTCTTGCTGGTAATATATTCTCCAGTAACGTTGTTAGCGATACATTCCTGCCGCATAGCTAAGACACTCTAACGAGGTTAAGTGGAATGCGTTCCGCTCTCCATTTCATCAAATGTAATTATACAGCAGTTGCAGCAAAACGATGGCATCTCTGACACCTTCCGCAGGTTCTATGGGCTTCACGAGGAATGTGTTTGTTTTGCTTCTTAAAGAGGATCTTTCATGTGTCCTCACACTGCTAACTAACTAGCAGTTTAGCATGGGCAGGGGAGTTGGGGGCACTTACAATTTTTTGGTTTCCTCCCTGACTGTAACACTCCCCACTGTGATTGGACAGCGCTACAGCCAGGGAGAAGGAGACGCCCATTGAGAATCCCTGGCGTCTCCTCCTCCCTGTACCGATACTATACAATGGGCCAAAGGGCATGGGCCGGGGCGCAGGGGGCCAACGGAGCTGCGCCCCGAAAAAATTGTAAGTGCCCCCAACTCCCCGGCCCATGCCCTGTAAAAACTGCTAGTTAGTTAGCAGTGTGAGGACACATGAAAGGTCCTCTTTAAATGATAATGTTTTGTATCTCTCTGGGTGAAAAATAGACATTTAGAGAAAAACTGTGAGTTTTTAGAAATGTTTTTGTTGTCACAATTCACTCCCTATCAGTAAGTAGGGGGGTCACAATTAGAGATGAGCGAATCATCCAAAATTTGCTTCGCCGAATGTTTGCCGAATTTTTTAAAAGATTCGATCTTAATACGAATCTATTCGGTCAAAGCTGCATACAAATCATTAGTTATTCTGGTCGTTTTCTGTGAACATTGCGTTGTTAAAGGTACGCTACTTAACTGAATACGTACACATTAACGTACGTATTCAGAGGCAGAGCGGCGTTCGCTCCTCAGAGGCAGAGCGAAGTTTGGAAAATGGCATCCAGGCGATCCTCAGCATTTAGCTCTGGAGAGCTTAAATACATGACCCGGCTGATAGACCGGCAGGATTACGATGGCACACACCGCTACCCGAACCAGCAAAAGAAGGAGATAACGCTCTGAGTCTGACCCCTGGCTACATATGGATACTGTAACAGCAGATGACAGCAGATCATCCGGCTGACACTGAGATGAGCGTGCCATCCACTCCACTACCTCATCCACTTTCTCCTCCACTACAGTTTTGCTCCTTGGTGGGTTAGCCTGGTGGAACACCGGCCAAGTATTGTGAATTCTACAAGTAGAAGCTCCGGCTACAGGTCCTTTGGCACTGCTGCCCTGTGCCACCTTCTCCTTTTTTTTGGAGCTCGAGGCCTGGCTGGAACTGGACCCCTTTTGCTTTTCCATACCTAACATTTTCACTTGACTGTGGCCCTGCAGCTTGTCTTTGTCTCTCTCCCTATCTCTCTCCCTGTCTCTCTCCCTATCTCTCTCCCTGTCTCTCTCCCTGTCCTCTCCTGTCTCTCTCCTGTTCTCTCCCTATCTCTCTCCCTGTCTCTCTCCCTATCTCTCTCCTATCTCTCTCCCTATCTCTCTCCCTGTCTCTCTCCCTATCTCTCTCCCTGTCTCTCCCCTATCTCTCTCCCTGTCTCCCTGCCTGATTAATTACTAGCCCTGCACTGGCCCTGCACTTGCCCTGCAGTATCCCTGATGTGTAATATGGATTGCCAGAACAATTACACCCCAATTTTAACAACACAGGTCTCTGTCTTTAAGAACTTCACACACAGTGCTTCTGCTAGTCTCAGCAGTCGCAGCGCAACTGATGTCACAGGCTTACCGAGCCTGAGCCAATCAGAGCAAGCCCTGCCCACTTGGTCAGGTGACCGCTTTCTTCCCGGGCTTTTTGCCGCCTATTTCCGAACGAATAACGAACATACAGTAAAAGTTCGCTAATTAACTGAATTCGTACGCATCAGCGTAAAAATTAACTTATAAGTAGCATTAGCATACAATTAATCGGACAAGTGTGTAGCTTATGCGTACAAAGCTTTAAGAACATTTAAGATTCGAACAGAGCAAATCTGAAAATATCCGGATTAGCTTCGGAGTAGAAAATTGCGTAGATTCGTATCGAATCTACGAAGTGGTGAATAGATTTGCTCACCTCTAGTCACAATCTAATTTCATGAGATTGTAAAACCAACCAGTGTGGGAGGAAAGTGTAGAACCAGGGGGAAATCTCCCAAAAAGTCACAGCCTCCATTTAATTGCTCTTGATCTGTTCAACCTCATTAGCCCAGTGAGGCAGGACAACAGTGCTGCTAACCACTGAGCCATGGAGCCTCCCCGTGCTGCTGATAATGATTATTTGTTATTATGGATATTTCTTGTAATAATCGTACCTGTCCGGGCTCCAGCAGGATGGTTCTCAGCCTCGGCATGGCCGCATTGAGAGACGTGTTGCTGAGCCACACCCCCTAGTGACGCGACCGTATCCTTAGTAACAGGATGCAATGCTCTGTTTCTCCCCACAGAGGGTGTGTGCTGGGGGAGATTCACAGTGGGCTGATTGCTCAGCTGCTCTATTACTTTGTACTAGTGTTTCTGACTAATGGAGCGCAGAGTCATGGATCTGTCATGTTCTGATCCTGGGACTCTTGTGCTTTATCTCAATCCCTTCCTGGCCATACACCAGTGCCAGTGATAGTCTTGTTTGGCTTGCTAGCTAGGTTCCTTGTTCCCTGTTCCAGCATTTCCATTCTGATTTCTCTGTTCTTCTGACCCTGGCTTGTATTCTGACCACTCTGTGTCTCACGTGTTTGGTATTGCATTGTCCATCTACTTCTGATCACGGCTTGTCTTCTGACCACTCTGTGTCTCACGTGTTTGGTACTGCATTGTCCATCTACTTCTGATCACGGCTTGTCTTCTGACCACTCTGTGTCTTACCTGTTTGGTACTGCATTGTCCATCTGCTTCTGACCACGGCTTGTCTTCTGACCACTCTGTGTCTTACCTGTTTGGTACTGCATTTGTCCATCTGCTTCTCACCACGGCTTGTCTTCTGACCACTCTGTGTCTTACCTGTTTGGTACTGCATTGTCCATCTGCTTCTGACCACGGCTTGTCTTCTGACCACTCTGTGTCTTACCTGTTTGGTACTGCGTTGTCCGTCTGCCTCTGACCCCGGCTTCTCTCCTGACCATTCTTTGTCTCTCTTTTGGTACTGTGTAGCCCGTTTGGTTCTGACCCATTTCCGTACGACTCTGCTTTTGTGTTTGTTGTCAGATGGTATTTGTCTGTTTCTTAACTTATTTAGACTAGGGACCATTGTCCAGTTGCGATTCTGCCAATTAGGGTTTATACTGCAAGTAGGTAGGGAAAGCAGGCTGGATTGTACGTTAGGACTCACTGTTCTTGTCTGCCTATAGCTACAGGCATTACATTTCTATATGCATTCTGTCATTGGAAGGTCTTCTTCGTCTTCTCGTTCCTGTTCATGTTTTCCAGACTCATCTTTATTTGCATTTCCCTCCCTTTACTTATAAGCCTCCTTCTTCTCCACCTCCATTTTTTTCATCTTCTTCTCTATTTTTCTCACTTTATTCTCACTCTCCTTTTTCTTCTTTCTCTTCATCTCTTACCATCCTTTCCCTCCTCTTACATTTTCCGCCTCCCTTTTCTTCTCCTTCTTTTTCTTATTTGTTCTTCCTGTTCTCCAGGCTCTTCGTATCCTTCTTTTCATTCTTCTTTTTTTCTTCTTCATCTTCTTCCCCCTTCTTCTCCTCTCTAGAACATAGTGTCTTCCTTTTAAGTACATGATTGAATGTTCACTTTTCACTTGATTGTCTCCACCCTGCTTGACCTCTTCTTCTACCACACGATCCATGTCTTCTAATAATAAATGTCATTTTGGTTATTTCATTGACTTGTTCAAGGATCCACTTTTGTTGGCTTTTTATCCCGTCTTTTCAAAAGTCTCCGCCAACATCTAAGAAGTCGATACGTCTCCTACTCTGCTATAGTAATGAACAATAGAAGTTACAATGGCCTGGACAATTCTTATCTGTGTTTTTATAGATGTGATATTATTTGAAGACCTTTTTAGAGAGTTTTTATCTTTATCACTGCACAACCTATGGTCTTTCTTCTTTATCTCTGCTGGATACAATGTTGCTGTTTGTATATGGGACACTTGTTTGTATATGAGACCAGACACTTGTTTGTCAGATGATGTCATATGAACCTAATGATCCCAGATTCTCCAGTGAGACCCATTGGAATGAGTTTCGGCATCTTTTGATGGGTTGGTTATTGGGTAGTAAAACTTGTGATTAGTGTTGATCGAGCACCGTAGTCCTTGGGTGCTCTGGTAGAACACTTGGTGATGCTCGAGTGCTCTACAGAGCACCCGAGCACAATGGAAGTCAATGGGAGAACCCGAGCACTAAACAAGGCACCCCCTGCTCTGAAGAGGGGAGGGTGTCTGGTTCACAGGAAAAGGTCAGAAAATGATAGAAACACCACTGAAATGGTTTGGGAACAGCACGGGAGGATGTCTGGATGCATCTTGGACTCCCAAGTATTTAGGATGTTCAAACGTTATACAGCAGACGTAGCGCAGGTAATGTCGCCTTGATTAGCGGCAGAAAAAATGACACTGAAAGTCACAGGTATTCAGGATGTTCAAACGTTATACAGCAGCCATAGCGCAGGTAATATCGCCGTCACTAGCGGCAGAAAAATTACACTGAATGTAACAGGTATTTAGGATGTTCAAACGCTATACAGCAGACGTAGCGCAGGTAACGTCGCCTTGATTAGCGGCAGAAAAAATGACACTGAAAGTCACAGGTATTCAGGATGTTCAAACGTTATACAGCAGCCATAGCGCAGGTAATATCGCCGTCACTAGCGGCAGAAAAATTACACTGAATGTCACAGGTATTTAGGATGTTCAAATGTTATACAGCAGATATAGCGCAGGGAATATCACCGTCACTAACGGCAGAAAAATTACACTGAATGTCACAGGTATTTAGGATGTTCAAACGTTATACAGCAGATGCACCTGATGACGCATTCCCGGCCAGCCAATCACTGTAATGCCAGTACCTCCCAACATGCTGATTGGCTGCGTAGCAGCCAAGAAACGTGCAAGGAGGGGACACGAGCGAATACAGTGTTCGGCCGAGCATGCTGACCAAACACTACTTGTGATTGGTTGACATTTCCAAACTGCATGGTCAATGATTTAGAAATATCAAAACCAAGATGACTGTATTTGTGTAAATCAGCTAAACCATATCCTTGGTCTCCAAGGATTCTTCCCAAGAGAAGTTTGGTTTCCTTGGATTCTACTGGTTGGATCAAGCAGAACACCAAGCTCATTCTTCTCTGGTCACATATTACCACCACCGCAGAAACTTTCCTATTACTTCTGTATTTATTTTCGTTATTTTCAAGGGTTTTTCTATCAAAATCTTTATCCACACAAGATTTGTAATCTAATTATGTGTAATTTCCCCGCGGTGTCAAGAATGTTTCGACACTACAAAGATTGAGTTTCTCTGGCGTCGTTATACTTCTGCTGTTATAAGTTGAAGGGTTTTTTTTGTTTTAAACCTACAATTTTTGTCACGGTGAAGAAAGATGAATTTGTTCAAGAGCTATGTCAGCAATTCATCTAAATTCCACTTTGTCACCGCAGCCCAGTGGGACGTAATATGAAGTGAGTTTGCGCAAAATCAGTAATATAGCTGCCAGAATAGATTCCAGTCCTCATTTTTATGAGTATTGTCTACACAGTAGGACACTAAATTACCAGAACCAGTGAATTCACTTTGCTGAGTAGGAATTCTGCAGTGACAGCCAATATCAGGCTTTGTGTTGTTGTTGCCGGGACTGTTTTCCCAGCTGAATGCGACACAAGATGGTTGGAGATTTGGGGAATTTTTCGTACAGGAATCGCGCGTACAATACATTTTAATAAACAAGACAAGACAAGTTAGTAGAGGTTTCAGTACATGAAGTGCATTTGAGCCACGTTTTTGGAGGAGAAGTGGGCACCTACTGGTTTGCTTAGGTAGGATGCCAAGTGAGAACCATAAAGTTGTCTTAAAGGGGTTGCACAGGATTAGAAAAACAGGACTACTTTCTTTCAAAAATAGTGCCTCTCCTGTCCACAGGTTGTGTGTGGTATTACAGCGCTGCCCTACAGCTGAACTGCAATACCACACACCACCTGGGGACAGGAAGAGAGCAGACCAGGGCCGGACTCGGAACTTAAAGTGGCCCTGGAAAAAAGTACTAAAAGTGGCCCCGTTTTGTAGCCAGGTCCAAACTGATGGAAATACCATATTGTGGCACATTGTACCGCCCCAACAGAGTCAAAAACCACAGTCCATCACAAAATACTGCCAGCAGCACAAAATACATCACCAAAAACTTCCACTGGTTGGCATGAGGAGGGCTCAGGCGGCCCCCTAGGCATCGGCCCACCTGGAAATTTCCCTGTAAGGTCTATGGCCAATCCGCCCCTGGAGCTGCGATGAAGAAGCAGGACTGTGTCTGTTACCCATCTGTACACTAATAATAGAGTATTCAGACTCCATCATCTGTCAGATTAACCGGGGCGTCACCTGCCTATCTCCAATTGTTGGTCAGTTTTTGGAGATGCGAAGCACTGGTCATTAGCAGAAAGCTGTACATTTCCACTAAAGTGACACAAACAATACAGAAGAAAACACATAGACTTCTCTGGAGGACGCACCGCTCCTCTGGCTCATCACTGATAATTAAAGCCAAGTTTCAGCAGTTCTCACATTATCTTATTTAGTTCTTTTTTTAGATTTTTTGTTTTTTTGTTTTGCGGCATCCAGACAGATTGGATTAGGATATTATTAAAACCTGTCTACTTCTCATTATATTGCAGCTTGTCTCAATGCAATAAGTGTTCTCTGGGCTCCGCTTATCATCCTGCCCATAGGCAATAATAATTAACTCACATGAAGGATATTAATTGAAGGAAGGGTCAGCACTACAAAGCCATCGTTATCTGCGGATTTATAAGGGATCTGAACGGTGTCCCTCAGGAACCTTAATTACTTCACTTATTACATTACTGTCTTTGTATCAACTAGCAGTCAAGGTAACAATATATATAGGACGACTATGGAAAATCTGGGTCATGCTGCCATACTTCATTGGATTTCTTCCATACAGTGGCATAACTTGAAGCTGATGCAACATCTGCTCCAAGGTCCCTCATCTACAGCGCACCATTTATGATATTTGTGTGGCACCAGGGCCTGGGCACAGCTAGTCCTCTTACAGCTATGGTCCCGCTTCCAGACGATAATGTGAAATCTCATCCTAGTACTAAATTATTAGCCAGTTGGGCAATGGTCTGGCCTTTTGGCTCAACATGGAATTTGGTTTAACCCAGGTCTGGAGAAGGTTTCTACCTCTATACTTGATTATATTCCAAGGCAATTCAAAGGCTTGGACTAGGAAAAGACTGAGCATTATTTGAATTTTGAGACTTTTGAGGTAGATTAAACTAAAATTGGAACATTGACCATGGTTCACACCAAAAAGAAGTTTCAAAATTGTTGAGCCAATGCCCATCAGAAGTCATCTGTAGATAAGTTCTCACTGGAGCATTTGTGAAGATTTGAGTGACATACAGCAGTACTACATGAAATGCGGAAGCTGGTCATGAAACCAGTTTGGAGGCGCCATGACGAGGGGGTCACTCTTTATCTACATTTTATCATTTCAATGATTGAACAAGAAAAGGCTTAAAGAAGGAACAACTTTTAGCAAATGAGGCAGTGGAAAAATGGCCCAAGGGTCATTGAAAGGGGTTTAGGTAGAAACCCTTCTGTCCTGTGTGGGGGGCCTGGTCTGATCCTTGCTATGGGGCCCTTACCTCTCTATGTACGCCACTGGTCACGCCCCTATTTTGTTCACAACCTGAGTCATGAATATAGGGGTGCAGTTACAACCAGGTGCTAGAGCCTTAAAGAAGAACTCCCGCAAAATTTTTTATTCCATGTCCTGCTAGAAATGTACATGATGTAATCTGTAGTGAATGTCATTTTCTTACCAATGTCTGTATTTGTGAGTTATATCTCCCTGATATTTCTCATCTGTGTCATGTGACCAGCAATCAGACTCACCAACTCACACAGCATCTTATGTGTGGACAGGAAGTCTATTTCTCTATGTATTCCTATGGGAGCCTCACTCTCAGTCTCATAGGAATGAATAGAGAAGTAACTGACTTCCTGTCCTGGGTCAGTTGGCGGTCAGGGAGTTGGTCACATGACGCAGCTACAATTAGAAGAGAGGGGATAACTAACAAATACAGTCTCTGATGAGAAGATTACATTCACTACAGATTACATCATGCAGCTTTCTAACAGGTCAGAGAATAAAAATGTTACTTTAGTTCTACTTTAAGAGTGATCTAAACCTCTATTGAGTTGTCTTATGAAGAGCGTCCAACACTATGAGCTGGAATGTAGATGTTCTCTGTAGGCAGGTCTCCTCCTTGGCCACCAAGTCCTACAGCATTTTCCTTGCTACAGCCATTGCATGTTATGGCTTTCCCTGGCAAAATCAGCAGTTTGCTGTGGGGTGCTTGGAGTTCGGACCCATGGTGGGACCATGTGGCTTCCTTTGAAATTTCCTCTTCCAAGAAGGTGTGTTGATATGCAAAGTGTTTACAGGACTGTTGTCTAGATGGTCTCCACCCACTCAGAAGACTGCCTGGACCTGAGGAAACATTGAATATTCTTGTAAAGTTCACAAATATGTGCTCTCCTCCACACAACCACCACTCCAAAGAGTCTTTGCCAGAACATTTCATCAGACTCTGAATTTTCCAGGGCGACACGCTGGATCTAACATTGAAATAATTGTCTATGATAAACAGATAAACATTCCTTACCCTGCTGTTAATCTGCATGAAATGTCACTTCCCATGCATCAGAGAACTGGAGCATATTCCGCTCACTCCAGACCGCAGGAACGTCTGCTTGCTTCTACTAAACATTGGAGATGACACTTTTGCAAGCGTTTTGAATGTAAGACGACTTATTATACAAATCATAGGGGGCACAAGATGGAGGTTGATGGACGACGACCGGTGGAAACTCTTGGACAGTTCTCCTTATGGACACTATCCAGGCTACGGCATAACGCTCTAATTATAGAGACAGAGCTTCTTGTGAGAATTCAAAATGTTATTTTTCTGTTAATTGATATCATAAAATCGAATGTTCGGTTCTTTGTATGGCACGTGGCCCTCAGCAGTGGCTGCCGGAGAACTAGAGGAACAAGGTGAAGTACATGATTCTCCAAGGAAGATGAGGGCTGAGATACTGTAGAAGGAAACAAATTATTTTGGTCTTATATAATGAGGTTGTAAACCTTACTGACATTCAGAGAGATGAGTGAATATATATTTCATCTCTTTTAAAAGAATTGACTCTTAAAATTTATCAGATCCCTAATAACTCTACAGGGTGGGCCATTTATATGGATGCACCTAAATAAAATTGGAATGGTTGGTGATATTAACTTCCTGTTTGTGGCACATTAGTATATGGGAGGGGGGAAACTTTTCAAGATGGGTGGTGACCATGGCGGCCATTTTGAAGTCAGACATTTTGGATCCAACTTTAGTTTTTTCAATGGGAAGAAGGTCATGTGACACATCAAACTTATTGAGAATTTCACAAGAAAACAATGGTGTGCTTGGTTTTAACGTAACTTTATTCTTTCATGAGTTATTTACAAGTTTCTGACCGCTTATAAAATGTGTTCAAAGTGCTGCCCATTGTGTTGGATCGTCAATGCAACCCTCTTCTCCCACTCTTCACACACTGATAGCAACACCGCAGAAGAGATGCTAGCACAGGCTTCCGGTATCCGTAGTTTCCAGTATCTGCACATCTCATATCTTCACAGCATAGACAATTGCCTTCAGATGACCACAAAGATAAAAGTCTAAGGGGGTCAGATCGGGAGACCTGGGGGCCATTCAACTGGCCCACGATGACCAATCCACTTTCCAGGAAACTGTTCATCTAGGAATGCTCGGACCTGACACCCATAATGTGGTGGTCACCATCTTGCTGGAAAAACTCAGGGAACGTGCCAGCTTCAGGCATAAAGAGGGAAACACATCATCATGTAGCAGTTTCACATATCCAGTGTCCTTGAGGTTTCCATTGATGGAGAATGGACCCACTATCTTTGTACCCCATATACCACATACCACACCATACCATCATTTTTTGTGTTCCAGCAGTCTTGGAGGGATCTATACAATGTGGGTTAGTGTCAGAGCAATAGCGGTGGTTTTGTTTGTTAACTTCACCATTCACATAAAGGTTTATCTTTGGGGTCACCACCCATCTTGAAAAGTTTCCCCCCTCCCATATACTAATGTGCCACAAACAGGAAGTTAATATCACCAACCATTCCCATTTTATTTAGGTGTATCCATATAAATGGCCCACCCTGTAGATTCTAGTAATGACACACCTGATGGACAAAGGAGAAGGTGCCGGTCTGCAGATCTGAGAACACTTTCAAAGCACTGTGTTGTCATGGTGGCGGTTTGTGCCCACCACCGCCGTCCACTCCTACTGATGGGCACAGCTGCTGCCTTGTTGACCTGCTCCATATCTTTAGGGATCCAACAGTCCAGTCCCGCCAGCGTCCTCCGTTCCTCACCCAGGAGTCCCAACTGCCAGAGTAAGGCTTAATTCAGACGTCCGTGGAGCACGGTCCATGAAAACCCGGACCGTGCTCCTTCTGAGGGCAGGAGCGCACAGGTGTCATTGGTTGCTATGACGCCGTGCAGTTCGTGAGGCCGCCACTGTACAGTGATATACTGTACACACTCGTATTGAGTATATCACTGTACAGCAGCGGCCTGATGAAGCGCATGGCGTCATAGCAACCAATGACTCCGTGCATTCCTGCCCTCAGAAGGAGCACGCTCCGGGTTTTCACGGACCATGCTCCACAGACGTCTGAATTAGGCCTAACGATGCTCCTTTCTCGCAGGTTGAGACTTGCTTCCTTCCAACAATGCCTCTCTGTGCCTGTAGGGCAGGTAAGCTCCTTCCAGCTCTTAAATGAACAGTACACCCTAATCTTTCCCAACCAATGACTGGCTGGGACCCTAAGGTACTTCAGGTGTCTTCCATTGTGGGAAGATGCCTGAGCAATAGGTTCTAGTATGCTAGTTTTCTGCAAAGCTGTGTCATATGTTCATCTTCCTGTTCCATGTACTGACTTCTGCCTGATTCTGGTATTGACCCTGCACTGACTTGACTTCTGCCTTATCTCTCTTCTGACCCTGAGCTGTCCACCCGACCTCGTACTGTTTATCATTTTGCATGTACTCTGCCTGTCCTGACCTTGCTCTGTCCCTGACTATGGTTTTGCCTGATCCCTTGATGCATTACACCGGCGTTTCCTGACTCTCCTGGGTCAGGTGTCATTTGAACAGAGACTACTCCAAGAAGTTGTAGCCTGGTGGTTCCCCTGCAGCAAAGTCCAGATCCTTGTACTGGGGTCAAAGGGAGAATACTGGGGGGGCACTTAGATAACACCCCTAAACGTGATAGAGAGGATTTACATTACAGTCAATTGGTAGATGTGAAAATACCTGATCAGATATATCCCTCCCTCTGTGTTAGTCAGGGTGGTCCTCTCACATCTGCTCGGCAGTGCAGGAGGAGTTATCCTTTCTCTGATTTCCTGTCTCCTTAGTCATGTCTCCAGGCAGTCAGCAGATGGGGCTACTTCTTATGGAAAATCCTGGAGCCTTATATGCACTTGATTGCACCTAATTACTACTAAAAAGCCTTTTTGTGTACCTCTGTCCATGTGGCTGTGTGGTAGGCATTACTAGGAAGCCATATATGCCAGAACTGCACACCTGATAAATTAGCTCAATTTCAGAAATGGTGACCCCCCCCCCTCCACTGTATTTAGTGTCATGGCCCTCTTTACCATGAAAACAGTTAATACTATTAACTATGGAGCATTTTACTTAATCGAATCAACCCTTCGTGTTTTAACTCCTCTTCTCCCATTTAATTAATGTATTTAATTACCAAGAGTTCTGCGAGGGAGACTGTGCTCACTGCTTAAGGCAAAAGGAATCTAATTAGTTTCTGTGGCCATGGACGTATTGCATATGTAAATGTCTATGTACTGTATACCTGATGTATTGTGTTTCTAGCACATTTCATGATGGTCTCTTCATTACGATCTCTGATGTTTTTGCATTAACAATTCTAATTACAACAATGTTCACAAATTGTATCATTCCCCTTGAAGTCTGTTTGTGCACACTAATAGTTCTGTAATATTTGCGCTCATTAGTGCAAGATTCGGATACTTGGCTGTATGATGTTAGGACTGGTGAGCAGTCAGACAAGTGGAAGGTGTGGGGAGAAGTAAGAAAATAAAAATCCCATTAGGACAGTATGTTTTTGAATGCTTTGCCTGCTGTAAAAAATAATAATGGCAACTGTAGCTTCAGTCTGCAGTCTTCATTCCTTCATTCTTTCCTTCCAGTTTTCAACCTACTCCTAGTGTCAGACATTTCTGGAGTGGATGTGTCCCCACCAATAATACATGCTGGATCTGTGTGTCCAGGATGTTTCTGTCTTCACTTGCTCTTGTATTCCCCTGAAAACTGCTCTTGTACCCTACCGTTAGCCTCTGTGATCTGCCATAATTAGATGTTCCCCCTTAGACACTCTGATCTGCTACATACAACATCCTCCCCCTCCCTGCTGCTATCTCTAACACAGAGAGAAGGGAGGAATAAGTGAGAGCCGTCAGAAGTGCTTGATGGATTTCTGTCAGATTCAGCAGTTAGGTGAAGGACTTACACACAGTTTGCAGAAGTAAAATGGCAGTTAGAGTATCAATGATGATTAGGAAGCAAAAGAACACTAAAAAAAAGAGTTTGGTCTTTAAGGCTACTTTCACATCTGCGTCAGCAGGATCCGTTTGTGAGATCCGTCCCAGGGTCTCACAAACGGTCCTGAACTGATCCGTTTGCCCCTAATGCATTCTGAATGGATAAGGATCCGTTCAGAATGCATCAGTTTGCCTCCATTCCGTTTCCCTTCCATTCCATTCCTCTCTGGAGACGGACACCAAAACGCTGCATGCATGCATGAATGGAGACGGATCCGTCTTGACTCCAATGCAAGTCAATGGGAGCGGATCCGTTTACCCATGCACAATAGTAAACGGATCCGTTCTGATCTCCATTGAAAGTCAATGGGGAACGGATCCGTTTTGCCTATGTAAAAGATAATGCAAACGGATCCATCTGACACTGGTGTGAAAGTACTGTAGGATGACAATGCAAGGTTGAATCAATCGGCTTAGAATAAGCCCATGTACAGGGTGATATCAAACACTACCGTGTGTGGGCATCGCAAATTGTCCAGAATGCCCTCAATTTATATTGATATGATGTGGAGTTTAAGAAAAGGGTGGTTCTGTGACAGAATAAAACTGTTGCAACATTGTATCTGCTTGTAAAACCTCACAATTGCTACATTTACCCATGAGCCATGCACTTTTTTTGTTTTTCATCCCCATTTAATTCACTATTTTATTTAGACTTCATGAAAACGACCATATGTATTTTGTGGTTCATACCGTCCACTTTGTATCAGCATTTTTTGTGACCCCATTGACTTTAATGGGTCTGTGCTCTGCATTTTGCAGCCAAGTACAGGACATGTTCTATCTCTTAGCGGAATGGACATAAGAATGATGATCTGTGTGCTTTCCACATCCGCAAAAAGAGAGAATAGGTCCTCAACATGCCGACCATAGGCCCACTAAAGTCAGTGGGTCTGCAATAAAAATGTGGATGGTGCACAGACATGGTTTTGTGCTTGAGGCCTAGAAATTAGTTAAAAAATTGTGAAATAAATTTGCTTCCTTTTTAAATAGAAAATAATAATAATAATAATAATAATAATAATAACAATATTAATAATAATAGTAATAACACTAATAATAATAACAATAATAATAGTGGTAATAATAATAATAATAATAATAACAACACTAATAATAATAATAATAATAATAATAATAATAATAATAATAACAACACTAATAATAATAGTAATAATAGTAATAATAACACTAATAGTAATAACAATAATAATAGTAGTAGTAATAATAATAATAGTAATAACACTAATAATAATAATAATAATAGTAATAATAATATTCACTGAGAATTTCTCTTTCTAGTAATACATGTTCTAATTAAAAAAAAATTCCAGCCATGAGCTCCACATCCCTATGTCATCTCTCAGTCAACAGTGAGCTCCAATAATCTCAGTCTCAACCAGAAGAATTTCTACGTGTGGAATAAAAGGCATTCATTATCTGATAACAATCTAGGCTACAAAGCTTTAATGGAAAACGGGAATTAATTACTTTTTTCTACATTTTATTTTAAGTCTCCTACTTTCTTTCTGGGCGTCATATTGCAGCACATGGCTGCTGATGTTTTATTCTATTATCTTCTTCTTTAAGAATTTAGCATTCACTTAATAATTGAAGCATTCTCTCTTGGAAAAAGAAACTCAAAAATGGAAAAAAAATATTAGAAAAAAACCTTCAGTACTACAAAAAAAAAAAAAAAATCTGCAATAATTTATTCTCTGTTCTAAGTCGTCCCCTGAAGCCACGCTTTAATAAAAATTCTAGTCAAAAGTCAAACTCTGCCTGTAACTCAGTTTAAGCTGTTATCACACATTTATTAGAGATGGGAACAGCGCGATCTGCGAGGCCCAGGATCCGTTCATAGGCACAAATTCAATTTTCTGTCACATTGCTTTTGTCTTGTATGGAAAATAAAAATATGATACAAAGAGAATAAAGGAATTTATATTAGCAAAAGATTAAACTTGCTTTGGAGGCTGATGGTGGAAGCTTTTCATTAGCTTCCTCCGAACATTTATTCGCTGTGATAGATTATACGGAAAAATGCTTCTTGTGCAGAATGCGAGATGGTTAAGGGGAAAGTATTAAATATCACTGGAAAAGAACAAGAACATTGGTTATAAATGTTGCACATCAATTTTGTGTCTGTTATTGAGAAGGGTCTCCAGTCTCCATCCTGTATTTAAAGGGCGTCTCCACCTGAGGTTATATTTGAAACATAAATTTATATTGATGACAGTAACAGGTGAAGAGAAACTTGGTTGGAGTATTGTTATCCTCCTGGTGTCATTGCTGTCCTCCCCTGGTAACAATTCTTCCTATAGCTAGGCTAGGAAAACAATCTCTGTCTGACAACCTCAAATAAAATCCTTGGCTGGCTGCAATGTACCAAGCAAATGGTGTGTCAGTAGACTGGAAAATACCTTGTCACAGCGGTCCCTTCCCGCAATAAGACTCCAAAAGTGCCAGTCAGGGGATGTAAAAAAAACCTAGTCACATGTCTGTGAAAGTCCCAAAGTACCAGTTTAGTGGCAGTGAACAAGTAGCTATGATGTGCCGGTCAGAGGGCTGGAAAGTACCTGGTGGTGATGGTGAGCTCACTATAAGAGATCAGGAGGGGCCTGGATGTATTTCTGGAGGTGATAATATTACAGGTTATAGTTACTACAGAGGGGTCGTTGATCCAGGGAGTTATTCTGATGCCTGATTGGAGGCGGGAAGGAATTTTTCCCCTAAAATGAGGAGAATTGGCTTCAACCTAATGTTTTTTTTTTCCTTCTTCTGGAACAACTTGCAGGATAACAGGCCGAACAGGATGGATGGACGTTTTTTTTCAGCCTTATAAATTATGTTACTATGTTACCAGATCACAAAAGCCTCACCTCCTTCACAGGGGCGCACCTAGCCTTTCTGCTGCCTGAGGCGAAAAACCCCTTTGCCACAGTGAAAGCTCTCATTGCCCATGGCCCTTCCGCTTCCCCCTCTTGCTCCTACCTGGTGCTGCCTCATTGGTGGTGCACCGCTGCCCCTTCCATGAGACTCTGATAGTGTCTGTCAGTGGATTGGGAAACACCTGGTCACATAAGTCCATCTTTTCTATGAGACTCCCAGTGCCAATATGGTGGCGCTGAACTAGTGGAAGGAGGTCTGAACTTGCAGGAAGTAAGGTCTGTGCCAAAGTACCAGTCAGTGGCTTGGAAAATACCTAATGACATATGTTCTTCACCTTTGAGTGTCCCAAAATACATGTTAGTGGACTAGAAAATACGTGGCACTTATCTCTTAACTGTGAGACCCTCAAAGTTCCAGTTAAGTGGCACTAAACTGGGGGCTATGGTGCACAATATAAATCATTGGCCAAAGTGCCAGTCAGTGGAAAGTACATGGTCGACCCCATGAAACTCGTATAGTGTCCGGTCACATATGTCCCTCTCCTCTAAGCCAGCCTGGTGGCACTGGACTAGTGAGAGCAACGCCCCATGGTCAAATTCTGCCAAAGTGCCAGTCAGTGAATGGAAACTCTCAAAGTACCAGTCAGATGACTAGAAAATGAATAGTCACATATCCCCCTCCTCCTAGGAACTCCGAAGTTCTAATCTAATGGGACTAAACTAGTGCATACGATGCTCCAGGTTAGTAATCTTCCATAGTGACAGTCAGAAAATACCGATTCATATATGGGAGACTCTCACAGTGCCGATCTGATGTCACTTATGGAGGATATGTCATTAATTCCCAGAAAACCCTTTGTGAAATATTTACAATGTGATAAAACTAATTTGCCTGGAAAATAAATAACAGTGAATTCACTTCGATAAATCTTCATGAACACAAACAACAAGATGACTAATTTGTATCTGGTTACTTGACCTCACATTTCTCATCGTCTCTGTGACTTCATAATCACGCGAAATCATAAACAGAAAAATAACTTCATGCGGGAGCAGAAACACCTGCACCTCCACACAAAGCTCGGGGAATACTTCTCCAAGGAGCACAATAGCGAGCTCTCAGAAGACTTCAAGTGGCGGATGAGGAATATGAGAATCAGGAAACTGAGAATAAAGTCATTGTAAAAACCCGCAGCTTCTCATTCTCTTTGTAACAAAGCTTTTGGTCATACGCCACGTTTTTTTTTTGAAGGCCAGACGGTTTGTTAGGCGCATAGAGCTGCATCATAGTAAGGACGGACGAGCACAGCTAGCCTCATAGAAAACTGCTCTGTAACAGCAATAATCAACCGCTGGGGGAACAACCTCTGTAATTACTAAAAAGTAACCAAGTATCCACAGTGGCAAAATCCATGAAATATGTACAAGTGACGGGCCAAATATCAGATATTTTATACTATTAAAATATAAATTACAAACTTGTCCATATTAGCAGTATTATAGTAGTTATATTCTTGTACATAGGAGCAGTATTATAGTAGTTATATTCTTGTGCATAGGAGCAGTATTATAGTAGTTATATTCTTGTACATAGGAGCAGTATTATAGTAGTTATATTCTTGTACATAGGAGCAGTATTATAGTAGTTATATTCTTGTACATAGGAGGCAGTATTATAGTAGTTATATTCTTGTACATAGGAGCAGTATTATAGTAGTTAAATTCTTGTACATGGGAGCGGTATTATAGTAGTTATATTCTTGTACACAGGAGCAGTATTATAGTAGTTATATTCTTGTACATAGGAGCAGTATTATAGTAGTTATATTCTTGTACAGAGGAGGCAGTATTATAGTAGTTATATTCTTGTACATAGGAGCAGTATTATAGTAGTTATATTCTTGTACATATGAGCAGTATTATAGTAGTTATATTCTTGTTACATAGGAGGCAGTATTATAGTAGTTATATTCTTGTACATAGGAGCAGTATTATAGTAGTTATATTCTTGTACATAGGAGCAGTATTATAGTAGTTATATTCTTGTACATAGGAGCAGTATTATAGTAGTTATATTCTTGTACATATAGGAGCAGTATTATAGTAGTTATATTCTTGTACATAGGAGCAGTATATTAGTAGTTATATTCTGTACATAGGAGCAGTATTATAGTAGTTATATTCTTGTACATAGGAGCAGTATTATAGTAGTTATATTCTTGTACATAGGAGCAGTATTATAGTAGTTATATTCTTGTACATAGGAGCAGTATTATAGTAGTTATATATTCTTGTACATAGGAGGCAGTATTATAGTAGTTATATATTCTTGTACATAGGGAGCAGTATTATAGTAGTTATATTCTTGTACATAGGAGGCAGTATTATAGTAGTTATATTCTTGTACATAGGAGCAGTATTATAGTAGTTATATTCTTGTACATGGGAGCAGTATTATAGTAGTTATATTCTTGTACACAGTAGGCAGTATTATAGTAGTTATATTCTTGTACATAGGAGCAGTATTATAGTAGTTATATTCTTGTACATAGAGCAGTATTATAGTAGTTATATTCTTGTACATAGGAGCAGTATTATAGTAGTTATATTCTTGTACATAGGAGCAGTATTTAGTAGTTATATCTTGTACATAGGAGCAGTATTATAGTAGTTATATTCTTGTACATAGGAGGCAGTATTATAGTAGTTATATTCTTGTACATAGGAGCAGTATTATAGTAGTTATATTCTTGTACATAGGAGCAGTATTATAGTAGTTATATTCTTGTACATAGGAGCAGTATTATAGTAGTTATATTCTTGTATATAGGAGCAGTATTATAGTAGTTATATTCTTGTACATAGGAGCAGAATTATAGTAGTTATATTCTTGTACATAGGAGCAGTATTATAGTAGTTATATTCTTGTACATAGGAGCAGTATTATAGTAGTTATATTCTTGTACATAGGAGCAGTATTATAGTAGTTATATTCTTGTACATAGGAGCAGTATTATAGTAGTTATATTCTTGTACATAGGAGGCAGTATTATAGTAGTTAAATTCTTGTACATAGGAGCAGTATTATAGTAGTTATATTCTTGTACATAGGAGCAGTATTATATAGTAGTTATATTCTTGTACACAGTAGGAGCAGTATTATAGTAGTTATATTCTTGTACATAGGAGCAGTATTATAGTAGTTATATTCTTGTACATAGGAGCAGTATTATAGTAGTTATATTCTTGTACCAGGAGCAGTATTATAGTAGTTTATATTCTTGTACATAGGAGCAGTATTATAGTAGTTATATTCTTTTACATGGAGAGCAGTATTATAGTAGTTATATTCTTGTACACAGGAGCAGTATTATAGTAGTTATATTCTTGTACATAGGAGCAGTATTATAGTAGTTTTATTCTTGTACATCAGGAGCAGTATTATAGTAGTTATATTCTTGTACATAGGAGGCAGTATTATAGTAGTTATATTCTTGTACATAGGAGCAGTATTATAGTAGTTATATTCTTGTACATAGGAGCAGTATTATAGTAGTTATATTCTTGTACATGGGAGGCAGTATTATAGTAGTTATATTCTTGTACATAGGAGCAGTATTATAGTAGTTATATTCTTGTACATAGGAGGCAGTATTATAGTAGTTTTATTCTTGTACACAGGAGCAGTATTATAGTAGTTATATTCTTGTACATAGGAGGCAGTATTATAGTAGTTATATTCTTGTACATAGGAGCAGTATTATAGTAGTTATATTCTTGTACATAGGAGCAGTATTATAGTAGTTAAATTCTTGTACATGGGAGGCAGTATTATAGTAGTTATATTCTTGTACATAGGAGGCAGTATTATAGTAGTTATATTCTTGTACATAGGAGCAGTATTATAGTAGTTATATTCTTGTACATAGGAGCAGTATTTATAGTAGTTATATTCTTGTACATAGGAGGCAGTATTATAGTAGTTATATTTTGTACATAGGAGCAGTATTATAGTAGTTATATTCTTGTACATAGGAGCAGTATTATAGTAGTTATATTCTTGTACATAGGAGCAGTATTATAGTAGTTATATTCTTGTACATAGGAGCAGTATTATAGTAGTTATATTCTTGTACATAGGAGCAGTATTATAGTAGTTAAATTCTTGTACATGGGAGCAGTATTATAGTTATATCTGTACATATGAGCAGTATTATAGTATATTCTTGTACATAGGAGCAGTATTATAGTAGTTATATTCTTGTACATAGGAGTAGTATTATAGTAGTTATATTCTTGTACATAGGAGCAGTATTATAGTAGTTATATTCTTGTACACAGGAGCAGTATTATAGTAGTTATATTCTTGTACATAGGAAAAGTATGATTGTAGGTATATATTTTCTACATAGGGACACTATTATGGTAATTAAAATGTTTATCTAAAAATATTTATCATAATAAGCAAGAAAAAATGTCTTTATGTAGAAGATTTTTTTTTTAAGATTTCACTGATTAAATTAATTTGAAATCAGTTTTGCAGATGTTGGTGGTAATTCTTGGCTTTAGTCACGGGGGGTGCAGTGATCTGTTGTACATCAGGACGTGCATTGTCATACTAATATCATCATTCTCGCGGAGTAAATAAGTATCTCACAAACAAACACGCTAATTATCCGGTCATGATTATGGTTTACCTCTATTAATGAATGAACCAATCACACATCTGCAAATCAATAAGGATGAATTATGTAGCGATCCTGTTCATTGACGGCGTGAATAATTATAATGATATAGGAATTGGAAACCTTAATATTACATTTTTTTTATTTAATTAGTTTTTTTCCCTGCAAGGTGAGTGGAAGGTTAATGAAGAAAGGCATGCTGGGTAATCATCCCCTGTGGTCTGACATGCTGTGAGTGACTCTCATACTATAAAATCTTCCATATTCATGTATAGGGATTAACTGATTCAATAGAAAAGTAGCCGACTTTTCTAAGTTTCGAACACAAAAAGGAGTTTTAGAAGAACACAACCCAATGTTTTTAGTCAAGACCAACCTGTAATCCTGCTATACTGATCCCTGGATCAATGTCCATCTTCCCTTTAAAAAGGGGTTGGGCCAAAGGGAAACGTTGAGTAGAACAAGATTTCTATACATTGTCAGAAGTCTCAATGTTATTTTAAATTAAAAACTAATCTAAACCTTTTTTGAAGCATCTCCTGTATTTGCTGTGAACGGCTCCTGTGGCTATTCCAGAGATTCACCGCTCTTACTGTAAAGAATGCTTGTCGCCTCTTATGACCAAATCTCTTTTTCTCCAGTCGTAGGCAGCGGCCCCTTGTTTTTTGAGAGGGTTTAACACAGAATAGCTTCCCTTGATATTTTTTGCATGGTCCGTTTATATATTTATACAGGTTAATCATGTCCCCCCTTAGACGTCTTTAAGTCTAAATAAATTCAGTTCTACTGATCTTTGTTCCTTGCTGAGATCTTCCAGGCCCTTTATCAGTTTAGTCGCTCTCCTCTGTACTTTTCTAACTCCAGGGCATCCTTTTTTTTTGACTGGTGCCCAGAACTGAACTGTGTATTCCAGTTGAGGCCGCACCAACGCTTTGTATAGTGGCAATATTACATCCCTGTCCCGCGAGTCCAGACCTTTTAATACAAGACAAAATTCTGTTGGCCTTAGAGGCAGCTGACTGGCATTGCATGCTGTTTTTTAATCTATGCTCTCCTAATACACCCAGATCCTTCTCAACAAGTGACTCTCCCAGTGTTACTCCCTCTAGGACATATGCTGCATGCAGATTATTCACCCCCAAGTGCATAACTTTACATTTATCTCTACTGAACCTCATTTGCCAAGTGGAGGCGCAAACAGTAAGTTTCTCCAAGTCATCTTGTAACATTGGGGTCATCTGCAAAAATAGAAGCAGCACTACTACTCCCATCCTGTATGTCATTAATGAAAAAGCTAAAAAAATGGCAGACCCAGCATCGAACCTTGGGAAACACCACTTATAACCGGGGACCATTCAGAGCAGGAATCATTGACCGCAATTTTTTGGATACAACTGGAAAATTTAAGGGTTTGTCTGTAGTTTGTCACCATGACGATATATAGGTTTGCATAGGAGCTGCATACACAAAATGGTACGTTATTTTTAATTAATACTATTTGCAAAGTTGCATCCTTTGCTACGATACAAGCAGCCATAGAAGTGCAGGAACATTGGAAGGATCAAGGATATTTCCTTTTATTCCTATAGAATTTTCACAGGGACCTTCCACTATAATTGACAATCACTGCCGTGCATGGTTTTATTCTCAAAAAAATCTAGACATGTGCGTCCAGCTCTGCAGTCCTTGAAGACTTTCCACCTTCAGCACCTTGGACAGCTCCCAGACCACGAGGCCTGAGCTCCAGATTGGGTTTTGCAGCCTCCCATCCGCTGACTCAGAGCTTTTTAGATTTGTACTTGTGGAAAATCTCCAATGAGTGAAGACCAAGCGCTCGGGGCTCCACTACCCATCACATTTACAAATGAGTTCATAAAATTATGCCTGGTACTTGCCAAACTGAGCCGGCTGGCCGTCTTTTCCTTGAGTCGGCGGCAGCCGTCTTATAAATGTGCGTTAGGTAGAAGCCTTAATGAGGCCACATGACGGATGCTGTTAATAAGTCAGACATTTATGGCCTACAAAACTCAATTTTCAGCGTTTTCGTTTTTTAAGACTGACATTATCTTGCTCGGGACTTTTGCAAATTTGCCACATCCCTGGAAGACTTCCCAGCGTGGAGGGTGAAAAATGAATCAGGCTACAGTTTTTGAAAGATAAAATTAGGAACGTACCTTTTTCTGAAACTTTGCCCCAAGGTTAGAACACAAGTGACAAACGCTTCTTGATAAATTTTGGCCGCCTTAAACGCCGGGAAGAGAAGTGACTTTTGTTAAGCTGTGATAGCAGATACAATGTATCCTCTCGGACGCCGCCGAGGCACACGTTCTCCAATTATATTCCTGTCTTCACATGGATAACGTGATTTAAGAGGAAATCCGAAGATGACAATGAAAACCTCCAACTAAAGGCCTTGTGTAAGATTAACCCCTTAAAGGGGTTGTGTCATCTCAGACAATGGTGGCGTATCGCTAGGATATGCTATCAATGTCAGATAGGTGCGGGTCCCACACCTATTGCTAGAACGGGGCCCCCAAAGTGAACCCAGGGCACCCAGTACAAGCTAGGCCACCCTCCATTCACTTCTATTGAAATTCCAAAAATAGCCTACTCAGCTCTTTTTGAAACTCCCATAGAGTCCATTGGGGAGATGGCCATGCATGTGCGTTGCGCTCCCTATGCACTTCTATGGGAGTTCCGTAAATAGTCGAGCGCGCATGTCGAAATTCGAGCTATTTTTGGCCTTCCCATAGAAATAAATGGAAACCACACTGCACATGCTCAGTGTGCTCTCCTTTACTTTGGAGCCCTGTTTTAAAGATCCTAGTGATATGCACCAATGTCTAAGATGACACAACCCCTTTAAGGATGTGGCCTCTCTTAGAGTTCAGAACTCACAATTTTTTTAATTTTTTATTTTTCACTTTTCAAATGCCATAATGTTTTTATTTTTCCATCCACATATTCTTACAGTGGCTTATTTTGTGGGGGGACAAGCTGTATATTTAAATGTCACCATATTGGGGTACATATAATGAAGACCTATCTTTTTTTGGGGGGGATATCGATTAAAACACAGTAATTCCATGTTTGTTTTTTTGGTTACGTCTTTAGGAATTCATGGTGCCATACAAGCGACGTGATAGCTTTATTCTGCGTCAGTTTGATTATGGCGATACCAAATTTATATAGTTTATTTAGTTGGTTTAGTATTCTTTGATACCCAAACTTTTTTGGAAAATTAGTGTTTTTACTAGGATTTATTTTAAAACTTTTTCAAAAATTGTTTTTATACTTTTTATGTTCGAGTAGGGGACTTGAACTTGCGATTCTCTGACCACTCATATAATGCACTGTAATACTTCTGCATGAGGCCGGTTTCACACGAACGTTGTGTTTTGCGGTCCGCAAATTGCGGATCCGCAAAAAAAAACGGATGCCGTCCGCATGGCATCCGTTTTTTTTGTGGATCCATTGTAACAATGCCTATCCTTGTCCGTTTTGCGGACAAGAATAGGACAGGTTCCATCTTTTTTGCGGGGCTACGGAACGGGCATACGGGTGCAGACAGCACACCGTATGCTCTCAGTATTTTTTGCGGACCCATAGAAATGAATGGGTCCGCATTTTTCATGTGAAAAATGCGGATCGGAGTCCGCAAAAAATACTGTCGTGTGAAAGGGGCCTAACAGTGTATTATGTCTGTCAGTGCCCCGGGCAGGGCCTAATAGGCTCCAGTAACTGGGAGCCACGTAGCCCATTGCCATAGCAACCATCAGCAATCAAGTCACGGGGGGGGTTCATAGGTTGAGAGAAGGACCCCACTCCATCTCTCTAACTATTTAGATGCCGTGGTCAGCAGTGAGCGAGGTGTCAGCTGAAAAATACAGCCGGCACCCATAAGGTATGATACGAGCGCAGCTCCTGAGCGTGCACCATCATTGCGCTGTAGAAAAATGGAAAGTTGTAGGAACCACCTCCCTACACCCATGTATTATTACAGCACAGGGTGGGAACAGGTTAAAAAAACATGGTTGCTTTGTTCTAGAAACAGCACCGCATACCGCTGTGTGTGGTATTGCAGCTCAGCTCCATGAAAGTAAATGGAGCTGCAATACTAGAAACAACCTACTGACAATGGTGGCACTGTTTATGAACTAAACACATATTAAATTGGATAATCAGACCCCCAGTGATGTTCACATTTAACCCCTTCCATGCTATACATTGCGTCCTCTTTATACATTGTATCAAACCTTCAGGCTTCTCCCTGCGGAGTCTTCTGAAAGCGTAACAGCTGATTTAAGGTGAAGACGTCTCTGGCGGCATTTACCAAATGTTAATTGTCAGTTGGCGCGAAGAATAAATGACTCAGGATGCAGACGGCGGAAAACAGACTGACATTTGTCAAGCTTAAGCATGTGTCGTCCTCCTGAGTCTACCTCCATTATATAGCATCCAGTTCCAGTTATAGATTTAAACATTTAAAGGGGAATTCCACCAAATGAGTAACAGGCCCCAATATGCAGTCCCATTGTCCACTGGAAACATTGTTGCCAATTTGACCTCATTTACACTCTGCACAGTTGCCTGACCAGATTGTCATGTACGTATTTAAAGGCAAATGCCGCCTAAAATTATTTTTCTGAGCTACCATCCTGACTTCAAGGATGATCCCTGTGGTTGGACCCAATGATTTTGGATAAAAAGAGGCAACTATGGCAAAATTTCATCAACCCATGGCCTGGTACCCATATCAGCATATAAAGAGAACCTGTCACCGCTCCTGACATGCCTGTGTTAATAGCTTCATGCATTCCCCATGTAATAACAATTCTGGAGCATCTATTCTTATGTCTCTATGTTGTGCCGTTCCTTTATTATTCCTGCTAGAAGTTATGAATGAATTGCTAGCAGTCTGCAGTAAGGGTACAGAGGGGAGGTAACCAGTTGCACAGTCTCACTCTATCCAATCAGTGCTGCCATTGTCAGACTGTACAGGGACACGCCCCCAACTGCCTACCTCCCCTCTGTACCCTTACTGCAGACTGCTAGCAAATTCATTCAATGACTTTGGCAAAGGTCTAGGAGCTCAGGCTACCAACATATGTGGATTTAAAGGGGCAGACTATTCCTGATTACTACTGCTCTAAAATTGTCATACCAGTAAATCAATGACACAACCTAGAACCAGAGAACCCTCCTGCAACTTTATCAGTTCATTTATATTTTTATTTATTTTATTTTATTTATTTATTTATTGTATTTGAATTTCTTTTGTATATTTGAGTTTTTTTAGTATAGTTTTTTGTTTTGTTTTGGTCAGACTCCATTCACCAGTTTAAAGGCAATGAAATGTCATTTGTCACGTCCGTCTCATTGAGGCTTCTCTGCCAACGAGGGCTGAGGCATTTCCAGTCTGGCGACAGATATTTTTATTAAACCCTCAGTTATCAATAAATGAGTAGGTTTTCTTATCCTTTTCCAGCTCAGGCTCAGATTGTTCCCCCATGTAGGGTTCAATGGTATAAAGCTCAGTGGGGGCGTCGCATGTAGAAATTTATTGGACTCTTATCTTCCTAATGATCTTGGAAACCCGAAGATTGCCCTGGAAGCTCGGAGCCGCCGTCTGCGCGCTCTACATTCGCTTGGCTCGGCGTTCGCCTGTTGCTGGGACTATTTCTGTGTACTTGGCTCATCCAGAGTCCCAGATGCGGGGGATGGTGGCATGTGCACGGGTGGCTGGATCCTTACATTTTTTTGGACACGTATTCCATTAGTATTATGACTAAATGTGCGATAAATGTGGCCGCGGATATCAGCTGCTATATATCATTATTTCGCCTTTTTTCATCCTATCATTTCTCTTCACCAGTTTTACAATCGAGAACTGCGGCCAACATAATGAATTAATGAAAGGACGGAAATATTATCTCGGATGCTCATTTATTATCACATTATAGAGTTATTATGTCAATTTCATTTATTTAAAGGGATTTTTTATATTGTTACTCTTTTATTCTAAGCTGTTTTTTATTTTCTAATGTAATTTTTTTTCTTTTATTTGTGGGGGGGGGGGGCACCTTGCCTGAGCTTTGGCTGCTTTTACAGCATTACGAAATTTGACAATTAAGGTGATACCTGGAGGTAACATAGTGACACAGTTTATAAGGCCGAAAAAAGCCCTCTGTCCATCCAGTTCGGCCTGTTATCCTGCAAGTTGATCCAGAGGAAGGCAAAAAAAACCCTGTGAGGTAGAAGCCAATTTTCCCCACTTTAGGGGAAAAAAATTCCTTCCCGACTCCAATCAGACATCAGAATAACTCCCTGGATCAACGACCCCTCTCTAGTAACTATAACCTGTAATATTATTACCTCCAGAAATACATCCAGGCCCCTCCTGATCTCTTATAGTGAACTTACCATCACCACCTCTTCAGGGAGAGAGTTCCATAGTCTCACTGCTCTTACAGTAAAGAGTCCATAGTCTCACTGCTCTTACAGTAAAGAGTCCATAGTCTCACTGCTCTTACAGTAAAGAGTCCATAGTCTCACTGCTCTTACCGTAAAGGGTCCATAGTCTCACTGCTCTTACAGTAAAGAGTCCATAGTCTCACTGCTCTTACCATAAAGAGTCCATGGTCTCGCTGCTCTTAAAGTAAAGAGTCCATAGTCTCACTGCTCTTACAGTAAAGAGTCCATAGTCTCACTGCTCTTACAGTAAAGAGTCCATAGTCTCACTGCTCTTACTGTAAAGAGTCCATAGTCTGACTGCTCTTACCGTAAAAAGTCCATAGTCTCACTGCTCTTACCGTAAAGAATCCATAGTCTCACTGATCTTACCGTAAAGAGTCCATAGTCTCACTGCTCTTACAGTATAGAGTCCATAGTCTCACTGCTCTTACAGTATAGAGTCCATAGTCTCACTGCTCTTACAGTATAGAGTCCATAGTCTCACTGATCTTACTGTAAAGAGTCCATAGTCACACTGCTCTTACCGTAAAGAGTCCATAGTCTCACTGCTCTTACAGTATAGAGTCCATAGTCACTGCTCTTACAGTATAGAGTCTAGTCTCACTGCTCTTACAGTAAAGAGTCCATAGTCTCACTGCTCTTACTGTAAAGAGTCCATAGTCTCTGCTCTTACAGTAGAGTCCATAGTCTCACTGCTCTTACAGTATAGAGTCCATAGTCTCACTGATCTTACTGTAAAGAGTCCATAGTCTCACTGCTCTTACCGTAAAGAGTCCATAGTCTCACTGCTCTTACAGTATAGAGTCCATAGTCTCACTGCTCTTACCGTAAAGAATCCTCTTCTATTTTTGTGTACAAACCTTCTTTCCTCCAGACGCAGAGGATGTCCCCTCGTCACAGTCACAGTCCTTGGGATAAATAGATCATGGGAGGTGACTCATTGACTTCTATGGTGGGCGTGCTCTTTGACCTGTGAAAAAGAAATTGTGCAGGGAGGGAGAGGAAGTAAGCTGTGACCACTTACAGTGATTACTGGATCCTGTGTTGTCTATAGACTGGTGTTACCTGTCATTGGAATCCTGCCTATGATGATAATAAGATTACTACTGAAAAGTGATCTCTAACTGTCAGCTGATCACGAGGCTCAGAGTGAAAATCTCAATATTTCAGAATTATTTTAAAGATAGAGATAAAGACTTGAGAATTTAAACATTTAAAATAATAACAATTTAAAGAATGTTTCTGATTCTGAAAATACATTTTTAAAGGGGTTGCCGGGCTGTACATATTGATGAACTATCCTCCAGGTAGGTCATCAATATCAGACTGGTGGGGGGGTCAGACTGTAGTCAAGTGAATGGGAGCTGAGCTACAGAACCGAACATGGCCATTGGACCCACACAGTGGACTGAACTGTTTGCTTCTGGTTCTGTCCTCTGTATTTCTTCCGGCACCTGCTGAGAACAACTGACTGATGGGGGTCCTGGTCGTCAGACCCCCCCAGCAATCTGGTATGATTACCTATCCAGACAATAGGTCATCAATCTCTAGAACCCGGACGATCATTTCATATGCTTGGTGCAAATCCAACTTGACTAAACCAGAGGAAGAGAGAGTCTTACAGTGTCCACATGAGACTTTGTTACTTTGCTTTTGCAACATTTTTACAAAAAGTGTTGGGAAAACGGAGAAGAAGCCATTAAAGTACAGTAAATTGACAATCAGGGGAAGGAGGAGAAGGAAATCTAGAACTGGCAGGGTGAGTTCAAGGGGCAGACTGGTAAACCTTGACTCTTAGCCGGGATACAGTAAGTGGCACATTAGCCCTGCAAAAGTGTACAGCCATTGGTTAAATCCCATCTTCCCGCTCAGCTTTGGCCCTCCTGAGTCCTGATATTTATCCCAGTTTAGAGACGCTAAAACTTTAATCCTTAAACGTTCCAGCTCTGAAATGAAATCGTTGCCTAAAGTGTTAATCCTCCTGATGGAGAAATCCCGATAACGGCGAGATCGCGGCTCGCTAAGCCGAAGCTAAGGAAATGCCAACAAAGATTATAGACAATTTACTTGATAATGAGCATCTAGGATTGATTAGTGTCTCTGTGGCCTTTTCAATTTTGCCCCTGATCTAACTCATGGAGCAAGAATCCATGCAAAGTATCAAGATCAACCTCTAAACGAATGCAAGCAAATTACAGACTTTACATCTTTATACGCGAAATATTCAAAATCTGTCTAGAGGGGAAGGTGGAAGCTTCTATCATGATGAATTGTTGACCATGAAGCTGCTCTGTATAGATGCTGTGACTCAATCTAATGATCAGTTAGAAGTAAGGTTGTACATGGAAGTGATACTGAATGCTTCGGTTCCCTGCTGCTCAGACTCCGCTTGTGAGCTGCAATACCACGGACAACCAGGTGTGGTGCTATTCTCTAAAAGGTGAAGCCTCCCAGTGTCCTAGTGTTTGCAGGGAAGACAACTGAGGTCATCCCTCCCAGCCCATTACAATGTCAGGGTAAAAAGTAGGGTTATGTGGAAGTTAACCCTATTAGCGGAAATAGGCACCTCCTTCCTGAAAGTGACTCTCGCAATATTAATATTAAAGAAGCTTCCGCAAAAATTTTTATTCCATGTCCTGCTAGAAATGTACATGATGTAATCTGTCGTGAATGTCATTTTCTTACCAGTGTCTGTATTTGTGAGTTATATCTCCCTGATGCTTCTCATTTGTGTCATGTGACCAGCAATCAGACCCACCAGATAACACAGCATCTTATGTGTGGACAGGAAGTCTATTTCTCTATGCATTCCTATGGGAGCCTCACTTTTAGTCTCATAGGAATGAATAGAGCAGTAACTGGCTTCCTGTCCTGGGTCAGTTGGAGGTCAGAGAGTTGGTCACATGACCCAGATACAATTAGAAGAGAGGGGATAGCTCACAAATACAGTCTCTGATGAGAAGATTGCATTCACTTCAGATTACATCATGCAGTTGATGTACCAGCCGCATCTTATAGAGCAGGAAGAGCAGAGAAGATTGATACATATTTTTGTGGGATGATATTCAGTAGAACTTGTAATTTATGGATTGAAATCCCCAAACTTTCCAAATTTAGTCCAGTGTGCGGTCCTAACCAGTGATTGACAGCAATCTTTTTATGTGGGAACTTTTGGCTGCACTTTCCTAATCAAGGACAGGTCAAGGAGTAGGGAGCGGGTAAACCAGTTATTTTTTGTCTTCCTCCATGGACACTGGATAAATTGATTTCCGTTTTCATGTTTTCATTGTCCTCCGAAGTTCCAGTTACTTTGTAGCTAAATTTTACTCCTCAAAATGATATTCATAAAATGCATTTCTGTCTGGTCACAAAACGATTAAGTGTTACTCCTGCTGTGTCACTGAATGTAATCTGGAATGAGATGCAAATCTTATGCAAATGTTCTTAAAAAAGTCTCCGATTCCTGATCGTGTGAAAGCAATGGAGCCGGGCACCGGGACGTCGCCCAGCCGGAGAAGAACTGTCACCAGTTTACTGTTTACGTAGTCTGAGCGTATATTTTCTGATTTTAACCTTGTAAAAACTGAGAATTGCTCTTTACAGCTCCTCCTGCTATGAGCTATGTCCTTCATGCAAAAGATGGACATGGTAAGGTAGGTCTGTAAGGGGGTACACCTCTGACTGGGGGGTAGGAGTGGATGAGGAGAGGGGTTCAAAGTACTTAGTGACTTGTGAAGCTTGTGATAGATTCTCACCATGAAATATTCATATTTCAGCACTGTCTCCATCACCATGATGTGAAGGGACACACATTGCCAGCGTATGACTACGTTTAGGGTTTATATATTCAGTTGTCACTTTTTTCTGTCCCCCTTTGAGGTTTAGGATTGGGCTACTTTTCATCTGTGATCATTCATCATGAACTTTAAAGGGGTATTCCCATCTCACAAATGTAGTTTGTACAGTTAGATATAGCCATACCAATATTATTACTAATAGGATGTATTTACATAAAATGTACCGTTTAGAAGATTTTCCTATTTGTATATCCATTGTCCCACACACATCAGTCAGGCCGTTGCCCCTGGTTACGACCACCGCGGCCGTGTAGTAGTGGTGACCAGTTTGTTCCTGTTCAAACCTGCTCTGAGGTAACTGCTGTATTGTGAACGTACATTGTATGATCATGCGGAGACACATCTTAGGGTACTTTCACATCTGCGTTTTGGACGCTACCAGTCCATAACACAATAGTCAGGATCCGTCCAAAACGCAGACTTTATAATCGGATCCTGCTCCATAGAGATGAATTGATCTTGGAACAGGATCTGTTTCTCTGCGTTTTGGAAGCGCAGACAAAAATACTACAACCCTAAGATGTGTCTCCGCATGTTCATGTAATGTGTGTTCACAATCCAGCAGTTACCTCAGAGCAAGAGCAAGCCGGCCACCACTACTACATGGCCGCGGTGGTCGTAACTAGGGGCAACGGCCTGACTGATGTGTGTGGGACAATGGATATACAAATAGGAAAATCTTCTAAACGGTACATTTTATGTAAATACATCCTATTAGTAATAATATTGGTATGGCTATATCTAACTATACAAACTACATGTGTGAGATGGGAATACCCCTTTAAGTCTCCTTTTAAGATTATGCACAGTAAAAGTATTGTAAGCTCCTCGGGGGTGGCGACCAATATTTAGACAAATGTTCTGTAGGTGTCTGTATGTTATGTGATGGTAACATAGATATCTCCACTGGAAAATTCTGAGGCCGACCCTCTGATTTCTGAGGACAGAGATGTCCAGTTTGCCATTACTCAGATCCACATGAGGATTAGCCCGATTTAAGTAGTTGTTTGGGCCAAATATAACCTTTATTGCAAACTCATCATGTGCCCATGGTGGACAAGTCTTGCCATATTGTCATTGACATCCACAAAGACACTAATGGTCTCAGTGACACAATGACATCATTTCATCCTCAATGACATTGGATTCCATGGTAGTGGTGGTGGACCACCATAGTGGATGTCATGCCATCACATACGATCCTTAGCAAAATGTGAGGGGGTTGGTAGCTGCTGAGGGGTTTGGGGCAGAGCAGACATGGCGCAGACTCCTTCATTTTACATGTGAATTCAGTGCATCACTCTGTGTTTACCAGACGCGTTTCACAGCAGATGAATTCTCAAGAGAAGATGTCCCAGGCTCGGCCCGAATGTATTCTGAGAGTTGCAGTAAACATTATATATTCTTTTTATTCCTTTTTTTTTATCCAGAATCACTGGAGGTGTTTTTATATCTCCTGCTCTGTAAACCAAGATATCAGTGCATAATTACGTGAAGCGAAACACCGGCGATACAATCTGTAATCTCTTCGCTGCTAGAGGGGGCGTGCGATGGGATAAAGATACGTGTGACCAAACAGAGTAGATGGATTCATAGAGACACAAAGATCCTGAAGAAATAGACATGGCGCCCTACTGGGAAACTGAATGTAAGTCAGCAGGGTTTTTTCTGAACGGTGTTCGGTCTATCTGAGAAATATCAGGTTGTGGGAACTAGTATAAATCCACAGTGTGACCGGAGGCTGAGCGCCTAACATCTTATAATTTCATTGGTATGGTCAGCTGCCTGTTTTGTCAGGTAGCAAGTCCAGGGTGTAACATCTTTTTTGCCTATGGGCAAAGGTATACAATGTAGGGCCAATATACTTCTACAATGTCTCTAACCCCCACTTCACACATTGCACCCCCTTTCTCATGTATGCCCCTGCCCTCCTGCACATTCTCCTCAGGCAGAGCTTTGTGGGATGTGAGATATTGAACCATAGAAGAAGGGGTGGAGTAGAAGAGGAAAAGGACATAATCATGAGTGCTGTGATGGGCATAAAGAATATTGGGGGGCAGCCTGCTAGACATGTAAGGCTCCTCTTCCTTATGGTCAAGGGTTCACCACTAATGAGGACAGGTGAGGCGATTGCCTCAGGCAGCACCAGGTAGGGACAAGAGAGAGGGGCAGCCGAAGAGCCATGGGCCGAAGGGGTCAGGTTAAGAAATTGGCATGGAGGGGCGCCATTTCAGTTTTCGCCTCAGGCAGCAGAAAGGCTAGGTGCATCCCTGCTTATGGTACCTTGTGAGCTGTGTATTTTGCAGTATTTTGCATAAAAAGTGCATGCACATTTTACAACTTTTAGACACTCTCAAAATGCCTGAAACACATAATAAATTCGGTGCCCATCATGTACTCTCTTGATCCAATATTCACCAAAAGTCTGGGGCATTTTGCTTAGAAAATCTCCTTCATAAATTAATGTTGAGAGATACAAAGTAACCCCTGGGGACATTAATGAAGCATTCCTAAGAGCGTTTTGGGCGGTCCCAAGACTCTCACCACAATGCATTCTTATTTCATTATGGTCCCCTTCACTGACATGTAGAGGAACGGAAGTGACAATGGCACTGCCGCACACATTTGGTCTAAATATTCAGTTGTCATTTATGGTGTCCCCAGAGGAGGTTGGGGAAGGGGTTATTTTTTGGTCATACTGCACAATCTGAATCACCTTGTTGATGGGACAATTTGAGCCCCCATTTTAAGTTATATGTATTAGAATATTACAAGCTCCTTGGGGATGGCAACCAGTATTTTGAATACTATTCTGCATGCATGTGCACTGTAGGCTATGTTAACACAGTGGATTTACCAACTTGAAAAATCCACGGAATTGATCTGCTGCAGATTCATATTTTCTCAATGGCATTAAGCTGCGTTGTCATTAGCCCTATTGTAATACAGGTGGCTAATTACCACAGGTTCCACAATTTCCTCCTTCAGTTAAAGTCTGCAGTGGAAAAATTCTGATCTGTATAAATTATGGCATGGATTCCTATTGAAATCAGTGAGAGACACCTTGTGGGTCTCGACGTGGATTATGCTTTAGAATCAATTTAGAGTAAATTATTAGCACACTTGAAGCTCCTCTTTACAGTTATATGTAGTAAAATATTGCAAGCTCCTCGGGGGCGGTAACCAATGTTATGTGTAATATTCTGTATATGTTTATATTATATAATGGCACTAACAATACGCCCTTCAGACTTGCTGCTACCATATATTGAATAACTGGATACACTTACTGCAGCTTCTATATTTCAAATAGGATTCTCCTCTAATTTTCACTAATAAAATAAAAAAAAAAAGTCATTACGTCTGTAAATAAGTTGAGTCTGTCGAGATGTTTCTCTCAATCCTTCCATGATTTCCTTAAGACCAAACATAAACTTCAATATGATGAGAGCGAACAACTGGAAAAACAAAGTTATTTCCACTAATGAGAAATAAATGAACTTCTAATATTTCAGCTTTGGGAAAAGCCAAATGAAATCAACATTGTCAGAATTATCTGTATCTGTAAACAAAGTCTCTTCCTGCGAGAGCGGGGCGGAAAAACACACGTCTGACTTATCATAGGAGAAAATTACAAGAATTAAAATAACACACTTTATGAGTGATCATTCATCTAAATGACTTTAAGAGGTTTTCTGGGATCCAGCTAGTCCAGAAACGCCACCTTAATCACACAGAACACATAATGTAAAACAAAGTTTGTATAATATATTTATGTCCCAAGTTTTGTGAATCGGCTGCATGGGAATTGGGTCTGGTGATGCTCCTCTTCTAAAAATCCAGATTCCCTTATGGCACATCCTATATCTGGTTTTGGCCTGGACTATAAATGGGATGTTAATTATAATGTGGATGGAGCCAGAACTCCAGAACTATTCATCTCTCTGTCACATGTGCAGATGGTGTGAATTCAAGAGTTTGCTCATGCACCAGGGAGAAAAATAGATTTTACACCATAAATAGCAGAAGTGACACACCATCTATAGCCCAGGCTGGAAGAGGACATGATGTTGATGGAAACAGGACTTTAAGAAGAGTAGCATCATGTTGATGGCTTAATAAGTAGCGGATCCACACAACTTCAGGATGGTAAATTATATATACAAGTATAATACAAACTTCCTTCTACAGGCAAGTGATGTATAATTAAGATGCGTTTGCTGGACTTGCTGGAACCTGGACCCCTTTAAAGGGTAATCTTCAAAAACTGGAGCATTCCATTGTGATCTTTCATAATGGAGATCACCTAAGTGATTATTTCCCAAGTATGTAGATCCCTCGTAGAGACCAATTGCAGTCAATCTCATGGAGTAAAATTATATATTATATGTATACATACATGTCACCAGCACATCTAGACCTTGTAATGGATCTTGACCATCTTTCTAGGCATTAGAGTACTGTTTAGACAACATGATCTGCTGCCCAGAAATGATAATTTAGCTACATACATAAACCGTCTTTCCCCAGATGAACAAGCTTTCTGCTCACTTATGGGACTATTTAAGGGAACTTTAGACCGGCAGATTATCAAGAATGAACGTTTGTAGGAATGTTTATCCACAATAATCTCCTCGACAATTGAACAGTGTAAACCCGCTTTAAGGAGGAGTCCACCCCTGTGACTTTATGAGGTTAATTAGTTATAAATAATTGAATGAAGAAAAGAGCATGTGATTACCTGTAAAGCTGCATGGCTCTTGGCATAACATGGGACATGTGAAAATGGCTTGACAACTGTTTATAGTGAATTCTAAGATATGAGAATAAGATAGGCTTAACAAGGCTTAGTGAATAAAAGCTTACTAAACAATATCAAAATATAAGTAACAAAATAAGTAACAATCACTTAGCCTTTAACACTGGTAAAGCCCCTGTCAACCAAAATCCAACAGGGGACATGACTGACACCCTATGGTAATAGAAGATAGAGATAGCAACAAGACAACATGTAACCCAATCAATGCCATTAGTGGAGCTGAATCCTCTGTTACACGCATAGAACTTTTTTAGCTCAAAGGACCTCCTAAAATGGTCTCCAATGTGTACTACGCATGTACAATAACCTCACCCCATAGGAATGTGGCATAAGAACAATATTGCTCACTATCTCACATTAACATTTAGTATCAATTAGTCACTACATTCAAAGGTAATAATTAAATGGAAAGAATCACTAAAATAAACTTGCCACTGCAAAACCTGCAATTGTAGCAAAATACCTGATGATTATATCAACCATCAGGGTTCGATGCATCCATTCCTTTGGTCCCTTAATTGTGAAGGCGGTGCAAAGTACAAAAAAACTAGTGCCCCATGGGCCCTATGATGGTAGCACTTACAACTGGGGAACATCCTGGTGGCTATCAACACACATCAGTCCCTTTATTTCCTGAATTAGGAAGGTGGTGTGCCTAAAGTTATACCAAACAATAGAGGGGAGACCTGCCTGATGGCTATGCCACCATTTACTCTTAGAGGGCCTATGTCGCCAATAACTTCCATCTCACTATTACAAGAATGGGGGAAGATTCAAGATGTGAGACCCCATTATGATTGCCTGCCTATGGCAATGCTTTGATACTCTTAGGTAAAGGGGCAGAAACTTTTCATACGAACCGAATGTGCAAATTTCAATTTCAATTAATTATGTGATAAGTAAAATGTGCTGATTTATTACACAGCGCACATATACAATCCAGCTGCAGCCTCCATATACCCGGCCACTCGCCAGGTTCAGTGGGGCGGTGATGATAAATCTCCGGCCGAGGCCGTATGTCTTTGCTTTGCTTTTGGTGCTCAGGTAAACAGCCCGCTCACCCACACGGCGAGCGGAGGCGGGATGACAAATTGGCTTCATTGCTGCGTCCCTGCAGCCGGCCTGTCATCTCACACCGTAAATCCAAGGCGTCATTAAGAAAAAAAAAGAGGAAGTCATTAAAAAAATCTTCATTTACATCTTTATGGCCTGAAAAAGGGAAGATTCCAGTTTAGTGTAAAAACTTAACAAGTGAATTCAGAAGTTTTCGCTGTGAGAAGCATAATCTAAAAGGAGATGAAAAGGGACATTTTACTACAATCGAGTAAAGCGGGATATTTTATTTTATAATGATATTCATTGCTTTCAGGAGACCTCAAGGGCTTGAACTCTTGTCTGTCAGACTGGAAAATGGAAATGGACCATTATTGCAGATCTCTATCGGAGAAAATTATAAAAGAGCAAGTCAGTGTATACAAGATCTGAGGACTGCTGGTGTGTTTATACCGGGCTGTAGAGAAAATACACATAGTATAAGAGCATGATAAATCACACATGGACACTGTCCTGTACTGAACCATTAACTGGAACATAGGAGCAGTATTATAGTAGTTATATTCTTGTACATAGAAGCAGTATTATAGTAGTTATATTCTTGTACATAGGAGCTGTATTATAGTAGTTATATTCTTGTACATAGGAGCAGCATTATAGTAGTTATATTCTTGTACATAGGAGCAGTATTATAGTAGTTATATTCTTGTACATAGGAGGTAGTATTATAGTAGTTATATTCTTGTACATAGGAGCAGTATTATAGTAGTTATATTCTTGTACATAGGAGCAGTATTATAGTAGTTATATTCTTGTACATAGGAGGCAGTATTATAGTAGTTATATTCTTGTACATAGGAGCATTATTATAGTAGTTATATTCTTATACATAGGAGCAGTATTATAGTAGTTATATTCTTGTACATAGGAGCAGTATTATAGTAGTTATATTCTTGTAAATAGGAGCAGTATTACAGTAGTAGTATATTCTTGTACATAGGAGCAGAATTATAGTAGTTATATTCTTGTACATAGGAGCAGTATTATAGTAGTTATATTCTTGTACATAGGAGCAGAATGGAGTAAAGTTATATTCTTGGTACCATAGGACGCAGGTATTCACAGTAGTTATATTCTTGTACATAGGGAGCAAATTGTTATTTGGTATAGGAGTTTAGTTATATTCTTGTACATAGGAGGCAGTATATAGTAGTTAATTCTTGTACATAGGAGCAGTATCAGTTGGTTATTTGTAAGGCAGGCAGTTTAGTAGTTATTTCCTGTACATAGGAGGCAGTATTATAGTAGTTATATTCTTGTAATAGGAGCAGTATTATAGTAGCTATATTTCTTGTACATAGAAGCAGTATTATAGTAGTTATATTCTTGTACATAGGAGGCCAGTATTATAGTTAGTTATATTCTTGCAATAGGAGCAGTATTATAGTAGTTATATTCTTGTACACAGGAGCAGTATCTATAGTAGTTATATTCTTGCTACATAGGAGCAGTAATTATAGGAGTTATATTATTCTAGCATAGGAGGCAGTATATAGTAGTTATATTCTATACATAGGAGCAGTATTATATCAGTTATATTTCTTGTACATAGGAGCAGTATTATAGTAGTTATATTCTTGTACACAGGAGGCAGTATTATAGTAGTTATATTCTTGTACATAGGAGGCAGTATTATAGTAGTTATATTCTTGTACACAGGAGGCAGTATATAGTAGTTATATTCTTGTACATAGGAGCAGTATTATAGTAGTTATATTCTTGTACATAGGAGCAGTATTATAGTAGTTATATCTTGTACATAGGAGGCAGTATTATAGTAGTTATATTCTTGTACATAGGACCAGTATTATAGTAGTTATATTCTTGTACATAGGAGCAGTATTAATAGTAGTTATATTCTTGTACACAGGAGCAGTATTATAGTAGTTATATTCTTGTACATAGGAGCAGTATTATAGGAGTTATATTCTTCTACATAGGAGGCAGTATTATAGTAGTTATATTCTTATACATAGGAGCAGTATTATATCAGTTATATTCTTGTACATAGGAGCGGTATTATAGTAGTTATATTCTTGTACACAGGAGCAGTATTATAGTAGTTATATTTTGTACATAGGAGCAGTGTTATAGTAGTTATATTCTTGTATATAGAAGCAGTATTATAGTAGTTATATTCTTATACGTAGGAGCAGTATTATATTAGTTATTATCTTGTACATAGGAGCAGTATTATAGTAGTTATATTCTTGTACATAGGAGCAGATATTATAGTAGTTATATTCTTGTACATAGGAGCAGTATATATAGTAGTTATATTCTTGTACATAGGAGGCAGTATTATAGTAGTTATATTTTTGTACATAGGAGGCCAGTTAATTATAGTAGTTATATTCTTGTACATAGGAGCAGTATTATAGTAGTTATATTCTTGTACATAGGAGCAGTATTATAGTAGTTATCTTCTTGTACATAGGAGGCAGTATATAGTAGTTAATTCTTGTACACAGGAGCAGTATTTTAGTAGTTATATTCTTGTACATAGGAGCAGTATTATAGGAGTTATATTCTTCTACATAGGAGGCAGTATTATAGTAGTTATATTCTTATACATAGGAGGCAGTATTATAGTAGTTATATTCTTGTACATAGGAGCAGTATTATAGTAGTTATATTCTTGTACATAGCAGGAGGTACAGTATTATAGTAGTTATATTCTTGTACATAGGAGGCAGTATTATAGTAGTTATATTCTTGTACATAGGAGCAGTATTATAGTAGTTATATTCTTGTACATAGGAGGCAGTATTATAGTAGTTATATTCTTGTATACATAGGAGCAGTATTATAGTAGTTATATTTCTTGTACATAGGAGGCAGTATTATAGTAGTTATATTCTTGTACATAGGAGCAGTATTATAGTAGTTATTATTCTTGTACATAGGAGCAGTATTTATAGTTAGTTATATTCTTGTACATAGGAGCAGTATTATAGTAGTTATATTCTTGTACATAGGAGGCAGTATATATAGTAGTTATATTCTTGTACATAGGAGCAGTATTATAGTAGTTATATTCTTGTACATAGGAGCAGTATTATAGTAGTTAGTATTCTATTTGTACACAGGAGGCGAGTATTATAGTAGTTATATCTTGTACATAGGAGCAGTGTTTATAAGTAGTTATATTCTGTATATAGGCAGCAGTATTAATAGTAGTTATATTCTATATACGTAGGAGCGAGTATTATATTAGTAATTATTCTTGTTACATAGGAGCAGTATTATAGTAGTTATATTCTTGTACATTAGGAGGTAGTATTATAGTAGTTATAATCTTGTACATATGGAAGCAGTTATTATAGTAGTTATATTCTTGTACATAGGAAGCAGCTATTATAGTAGTTTATATTTTTGGTACATAGGAGGCAAGTATTATAGTAGTATATTCTTGTACATAGGGAGGCAGTATTATAGTAGTTATATTCTTGTACATAGGAGCAGTATTATAGTAGTTATATTCTTGTACATAGGAGCAGTATTATAGTAGTTATATTCTTGTACATAGGAGCAGTATTATAGTAGTTATATTCTTGTACATAGGAGCTGTATTATAGTAGTTATATTCTTGTACATAAGGACATTGTTATAGCAGTTATACTTGTGTATATATGTGGTAGGTACATATGACATGACCATTTATGTCAGTATTTCGTTGCCATTGACAAACAGGGTTTACATTGAATGTCTTTCATCAGGTGTGATATTAATGTAGATATATTCTGCTATATTTGTTTGCTGTAATAAACATATTTAGGTGACTTTTCTTGGCTAATAGCTGAATGTTTCTAGTTTATCTTCCATTTCCACTTATTATTGAATCCACGTGAGCTCAGATTATGCAGCATTTCCCGGACTATGATTATTATTTGCAGCCATTCTATAATATGTCACCACGCGTTCTGCAGTCATCACTGATAAATTCGTGTCTGCACCGCAGTGAGTTTAGCAAAATATCCTGATATAAGCATTTAAGGACAAGATTAGTTGTGAATGTAGAGCAGCAGCATCGACCCTCTATGCCCCTCCGTCCAGACTCAGCAGATTTATCATGCTCACTTCTGAGACGTCTCCAGGACTTCCTGCCTCCTCTGCAGGTGTCCTGATTACTGGAAAACAAGAAATCTTTTATGTTCTCTTTATATCAAAGAGGACAGTAAACATCTAAATAAATCGAATGGTAACACAAACTTTCTTTACTGCTGACCCCAAATTTAGTCATTCTGCAACTTTGTAGTAGTCTTGCTGCTCAGGCTAAAATCTTTCCTTGCTTCTTGAGGATGAGAGGGCAGCGCATGACTCTGAAATAATTCCTATTTGTTTTATTCTGTGTCATGCTCCACCTCTTTATCCCGTATACTAGGAATGATACAATAGATTAGTTTTGCTTGGAATGTTCCTTTTAAGGAGTCCATTGCTTTCTGCCTTTTATGTCTGTGCAAAGAGGCTTGACCAAGACATCTGACTCAGCCTAGGAGGTTCTCTGCTAGGTTGGTTGACCACCTTTTAGAGATGACACATGCAAATGGACAGCCCAGCGTGAATTATCTCCATCTCTTGTGCAAACAGGTTTTTAGGAACCAGTATTGCACTTGCTGTCTAGGAGCTCAATGAGGAGATGAGGACTGAAACTCCCTCTCTACAGGACACATGCAGATTCCCTATAATTGCTTCATTGTTGTCATTGCACAAACAGAACGGATCATTAATTGGATCTAATAGGCTGTGAGTGGTCACCCCTTAAGAAACAGACCCAAGTGGAAACTGATTTCTCCATAATCAACTGCAATCGGGGTTGTCCACTCAACCTATGGGGTCCATAAAACTCTTTTGGGTCATTCTGACCCCATGTTTTAACCAAGTGTAATTAAACTTTTCCATCATGTGTCCATACATTACATGAATTACTGTATTTCTGGTCATTATATGATTTGTATTCTGCTTTTTGTAGCAGTTTCTCCTCTGCAGGCTCCACCACTAAATGTTAGTTTCCAAGGAGCTATTGATGTAGACTAGCTGCTATGATGTCTCCCATATACAGCACGCAGAGAAGAGGAGATCCTGTCCTCCTGTCATTCGGCTGCATAGCAGTGCTGAGTGGTGTAGCTATGAATTCAGCACTGGGTGAGCATCTGTATATGTCTTTGTCTCCGCTGCTCGTCCTCCTTTCAACCAGGGTCAGACCGGGCCACCAGTGGCTCCTCCGGTGGTCCAATGCTCCAACATAATAATGGGTCCCTTAAAAACATAGGGCTTCATATAAAACATGGCCCCTAAACTCTAGCAGAGGATGATGTGTAGCTGACCTTGGAACCAGTAACCACCAGATATCCTGCATTGATAATAAGCCCTGAATGTACAGTGATAAAAAAAATAAAAATCTTATATGTGAACATGCATATGTCCTGTGTACATAAAGGGTGGATCCTCAGAATCACTTTGTATGTGGGCCCAAGGACATTCACTCTGAGGCTTTCCTCACCTCTCCCTAAGGTGGCAGCTGTAACCTGATTTCTCAGTGCATGCAGATCTGTGCACAGACTTTATCAGTAAATTCAGAGTGAGTGATCAGTGCAGGAGGCACAAAGAGGCGAAGAAGCAGCTGATAACTGGAGAAAGAGGTGTTTTTTCTGTAATAAACTACATAAATCAGTTTCTTAAATAATTGATTGATAGGAAAAATTAAATTTAGTTAACTTATAACTCCTTTAACTACACATTGTTACAACTCTTAGACAATTGATACAAAGTAGCCGCGGATCCTCCCACCTGCTGTCATTACACAATATCTTCAAACTGCAGACAAAGCACTAATGCTTTCTGTTACCATGGCATCTTATGTAAGGAAGCCGAGGGGAAAGTTTTCTTCTTTCTTTAAATGTCACTTTTTGCTTTGTTGATATGTTTAAAGTTATTCCCTTTTTTATTATTTTAAGAGGCATCTATTATAAACTGTATGGAACGGGAGCTTATTTTGCCGGGGCGTGTAATTATTCACATCAGCCCTGGCTCTGGTGGAGCCGACGCTGTAATTTTCCATCATGCACATCATTGGGACATTTATTATGAGCAGCCAGTTGAGTGGATATAACGAGTCTTTGCAGCATTGAAGGAGATGGAGGAAAATGGAGCCACTGAAGGCGTTTTCCAATATTCTGTTTAGTATGACATAAGGAGAAGTTCAGCAACGTTCTCTTTTACTTTGTATTTGAGCTCCCCATCATTTTCAGGATCTTTGAATGGAAACCTATTTACAGTATATGCAGAGGCTTAAATCACACCCTTTGAAGTCATGCAGCTTTTCAGTCTCTGATTGTAAGGAAAGTTTATATTCACTTACAGCAAGCGGTGATTTTGGAAAAAAAGGAATTAGAAACTTGCAAAACTTTTCAATGTGCAACTTGAACCTGGAAAACTCCTTTAAGAGCTGTTCTCATCTTGTAAAGTGATGATAACATATCACAAGTCTATGCTATTGCTTCGTAATCAATGAGGGTTTGCACCCACGTGGACCATAGGAGCCTATAGTCTGGAGACAACTTATTAACTTCAATGGGAGAGTGTTGTCAGCATGATCTATCACCTGTGCATAGATCAATGCAGAAGGAGGAGGTGAGCTGTGGCATCATCTATTGTGTTATCTACACATAGGTGTTACCTCTCATTGTAACCCTGCCCGTAATGATAATGAGATGACTGCAGAGACGAGACCTCTACAGAACAGGAATTGTAAAGACTGCAAGAATTTAATAAAATAGAGAGTGGCATGGAATATTAGAAATAACATCACCAACAATTCTTTATACTATGTTTAACCTAAAAACTTGACTTAAACAATAGCTTGTTTTTTTGATGACATACTCTCTTTCTGGATAACGACCTTCTGCAAGAGCAGCGCTCCTACTGCGCACTGCATAGTCATTCTGGATGGATAGCGCCATTACATTGGCATCCGGGCAATGCTAGTAAATGCCCTCTTGTGATGCTGCTCTTTCTGGTAATCTCTGCTCTTTCTTGAAAGGGTCTAAAAAGAATATTAGAAAAGTCTCAGATGTTTTTTGTTCTGTTTTACAGCCGTTAATCGTGAGTTATGATCCTTCTGGCGCTATTAAGTCTCTCGTGGTTTCTAAGGATTGCAAATATCCCGCTGTATATTTTGCAGAACTGTCATGTGAGCACTTGATTTGTGTCTTGAGGATTACAGCCTTGTCCCTCTGGCAGACTATGGATGATTTGCTGGAAGTCCTTCTGTGTCACCAGGAGCCTCTGTAGAAAGAAGGATGAGAGTGATTGGTCTACTTAACAGAGATTCTCAAGTGTCTGTTGGGCATGACACAGAAACCCGGCTCGACCTAGTGATAAGTGATAGTGTCTGCTGAGGCAGTGGTCTCCAAACTGTGTCTTTCCAGCTCTCACAAGCCGGCATGTGTCTGTCAGGGCATGCTGGGAGTTGTAGTTTTGCAACAATTGGAGAGCAGTAGGTTGAATTTTGATAGATAGGATTTATGACATGCACAAGATATGCCATAACTGTCTGGTCTCAACTCAGGGAACCACACTTTTTTGGGGGTCCCCGACCTCCATCCCACCTGGTGAGATGATCGCTGCAATAATTAGACGTGGTCACACATTTGCCTCCATGGGAGTTAGCTAAGAAAGCATGCTTGGCTCATGTGCGACCACTTCTCCATTCAGTCTCTGCCTGAGTGCAGTGGCTAGAGGACATCCCACCAAACTGGAAGGGGTTGGTGGAGCCCAGTTCTGGAGCGACGGTCCAGGAGGTGAGTTCCGCATCTACTATATCAGATATATGGTGTCAATCCAAGAGCCAGGAAATTGCCAAAATGACTTCCCACATTGTCCTTACAAATTGAGAGGCTGCTTTATTTCCTTAAAGGGGTTATCCCATGACTAAAGTATAACATTAAAACCATACATCATATAGAACATGACAACCTCTTTCTAACAAAGTTAGAACCAGCCCTGTACCTCACATGGGTCCAGAGATCTCCCCATTCATTGCGCTGCTAGATTTATATCAAGCAGAAAGCTCAGGGGCGTGTCTTTTCTGCTGCAGCTAAGGTGGCGTGTCCATGCTCTGCCTATCACAGCTAAGGGGGCGTGTCTCAGCTCTCCCTATCTCAGCTCAGGAGGCGTGTCTTAGCTCTCCCTATCACAGCTCAGGAGGCGTGCCTCAGTTCTCCCTATCACAGCTCAGGAGGCGTGTCTCAGCTCTCCCTATCACAGCTTAGGAGGCGTGTCTCAGCTCTCCCTATCACAGCTCAGGAGGCGTGTCCATGCTCTGCCTATCACAGCTCAGGAGCTGTGTCTCAGCTCTCCCTATCACAGCTCAGGAGTCATGTCCAGGCTCTGCCTATCACAGCTCAGGAGGCGTGTCTCAGCTCTCCCTATCACATCTCAGGGGGCGTGTCCATTCTCTCCCTATCACAGCTCTGGAAATGGTAGGAAATGCCTGCCCAACCAGTCACTGGCTGAAACGGTGACCCAGTAACTAAATTAGCCTCTCGTATCATTTTGTATATGTTGAGACTGGATCACAAAGGAGAGACCAGTGAGGACCCAGTGAGCATTGCAATCGGAGTGGTGAGGGATCAATGAGAGTTACTAAAAATTGTACCAACCTGGACAATCCCTTTAAGTGATTATATTACCACTTTCCTTCCTTGACCTCAATGCAAAATCTGCAACAGCCTCTCCCCATCTATCAAGTGTCTTCAACCATGGTGGTGACTGCAGTTTACTGCTCTCTGATACATCTGGAATTTGACCCATGGCATGCATTGGTCTACAGTCATGTCCTGGGTCCTAGGACTTCATGTCAGAGTGCAACCACTGTCATAACGTTTGGCTGAGAGGGTTGACAGTAACATCCCACCCCCTTTCCATAGACCACCACTGACCAAGAAGTTGTGCAGATGCAATATCAGGAAATTGCAGTATGTTCTGCCATTACCTCAGAAAACCTTTAGTCTGTCTGGAGACTGGTCCCCCACCCCCAACCTGAACTAAGAGCAAAGTCAGGAACTTAAGCTTTCATCTTTCTTCGCGGCTTCCAAACTCTTTTTGTCTTGCAGAAGCAAATATGTGTTAAATGGGGCAATCCTTGATAAAATAACCATTGAGGATACCTGGGGAATCTGATAGTCGATGAACTAAGTGAGCATTTGCATCTCGCTGCTATATAAGCCATGCATATTTTATAGAAAGATGCCATCAAATAAGCGCTTCTTGTGCGGGGCGACATGCATTTCCATACAGATAACCATTTAGTGGCAGTGCACATCAATGGGCCCGTCATTTAGGAAATAATATCTTGTGTGCGCAGAAAGTTTGATTAGGTTGGCGAGATGCAATAAAAAGTTCTGCACATGAATAATAAAAGGGAAGATGGCACCGCAGCAAACAGATAACCTGCTATGCTGCAAATAGAAGGTTTGAAGTAAGTGCGAACTCAGTTTATGGGGGCGGGGGGGGGGTTAGTCCAATTGGAGTAGGACCGTGCATTAATCCATGTCATGATTTCTTTAGTCTTCTGTGCTTCTATCCCTTTAAAGGGGTATCCAGTTTAGAAAATCCATTTTCATACATGTTATCAGAGGATTCTTGGTTAATATTAAGGAAGGGGGGGTCCTCTGATCAGGATTCTCATCTCTTGATCCTGGGTTGTTATAAAGAGAGTCTTTCACCCTGTAGAGTCCTGTCCCGCATTACACAGACAACCCATTGATGTGAATGGACATTGTGTAATACTTCATTTCCCCTGTGGTGGCGCTGCAGGGACACATTGCTAGGTTTTCCCACAGATCACAGATGATTACTGGGGGCCCCAGTAGTGGCAAATTTCACAATCCATTTTGTCTTGGTACTCTTTTAATCAATAGGAATTGCCTAAAGTGGAGAACACCTTTAAATGGGTTGTGCACCCTTTTTTTGGGGGGAAGGGGGTAGCAATGGATCCCTGCTCCTTTTCTCCCCAGCCTCAGCTGCTCCACTGCGCTCCCAGGATGTAAACTTCCTTTTTTACCTGGCTGCAGCCAATCCCTGGCTGCAGTGGTGATCTGCTCCTCTTGAATCATGTCAAATGGTCACATGATGCAAAGGGGGCAGGTCAGTGATTGGCTGCAGCTGCGTCAAAATGGAAGTTTACATCTGGGAATGCAGCCGAGCAGCTACAGCTGTTGAATCTTCCCAATACGACTTCCTTTCCTTTACAGTCCTGACCGTGGCATCAAAATCTGTATGAAGCTTTGGGGAGGGGCTGTGACAACCACAGGGTGAAAGATCAATGGCTGCAAAGGCAAATCTTAGATCATAGGGGCGGGGCCGTGACAACCACTTGTTATCATGACAAAGAAAACTTCAAGAATCTGAGGATCGCCCCCAATAAACATCTACAGTGAATGCATGTGCAATCTATGGATTATAGGGGCGGGGCTGTGACAACCAGCCTTATAATCAAGGCTTGTAAACATGAGATAAAGGATCACGTCTGGTAAAGGGAATATATTTCTTACAATTTTTGGCCTGCAACCAGATACTAGGGATGAGCGAACCGGAACTGCAAGGTTCGGGTTTGCACCGAACTTTGCAAGTTCAGGTATCCAGACTCGAAACCCGGACTTTTTCACTGAAGTCCGGGTTCGGTGTTGGGGAAATTTTTATATTTTCCGTTATAACATGGTTATACTGGAAATAATAGCATTCTTAAGACAGAATGCAAAACAATAGGGGTAAAAAAATAAATAAAAAACAACTCACCTCACCCACTTGATTACGCTGCTGCTGTGTCTTCTATCCTGATTCACCAGGACCTGCAAAAGGACCTGCAATGACGTCACCAAGCTCACCACCTTATGATTGCAGTGATGTCATCGCAGGTCCTTTGGCAGGTCCTGCTGATTGAAGATAGAAGGACCTGAGATGACATCACTGCGCTAAACCATGTTATGAGCGCAGTGACATCATCGCAGGTCCTTTTGCAGGTCCTGCTGAAAGAAGATAGAAGACACTGCGGCATTGCAGTTTTTTTAACCCCTAAATTCCCATATTCTTTTGCATTCTGTCTTAAGAATGCTATTATTTTCTACTATAACCATGTTATAACGGAAAATAATTACGTTAAGTTTGGGTCCCCATTGACTTCAATGGGATCTGGGTTCGGGGTCAAGTTCGGGTCCTGAACCCGAACTTTGACCTGAAGATCGTCCATCTTTCCTGAACTGCTGGTAACAGCATACCAAGATTTTCTTTACAGTAGACACATGGATCCTGAAGACTGGAGATAACTTGTGTGTTGTGGGCAGGACCTATGCAGAGGTCACAGAGCATGCCCACAACTGGGTATATAGATGTTACTTGTCATAATAATCCTACTTGTGATGATAATGAGACGGCTGATGAGAAGGGATCTCTATGGAACAGGACGTATCAACTGATTTGTAACTATAGACAATGAGGTGGAAATTAAACAAAAACTTTAAAACATGTTTTTATATCAAAAACAATTGATATAAACTCACAGGTCATTTCCTGATAAAACATTCCCATTAAGGCAACAATAGAGGGCTTTTTTTAGCATTGCCTCCTTTTAAATCTTAATGCATCATTAGCTGAGACAGGTTCTGAGTAGCCGCCCAACATGTGGCGCAGAATACCAATAAGGGGCTTGCGGAATTTATGCTTAAATATTTCAGTGCAGAATGAATAAAAATTCATCTTCCCGGAGTCAACAGCACTTTACTTTCAGCTTTATTTGGTGGGGATTTGATAAATATTCACCATGATAGCAGTGAAAGCCTTTATTCCGAACTCCCTGGGTCCGCGCCAAGAAATTACTTACATGATTACCTCCCCGCCGTTTACAGGACGGTGGAGCCATTAGACGATTATGTGAGACAGGTGAGAGGAATTCAGCATCGAGTGGAAACTTATCAGCCACCGGCCAAAAATGTCACATTAATTGAACGTTTCATTCCTGGTGATGGATCCTGTCGGGTCTGGCAAAGGAAACAAGGATCCAAGCAGGGGCGTAAGATTACGAGAGATTACTAATCAGGTGCAGAGGAAGAGCAAGCGCCGGGCAAAAAGAGGCCGACATAGAAATACACGTTACAAAAGGGGCTGTGAGAGGCCAAGGCAAACCTGACACCCTAAACAACAGCATCAACTCCAGCTTAAAGGAACTGTCCGTTGGGGTCTGAGGTAGTCCACAATCCACCTCCCATTGCATCAGAGCTTTAAGTTGTTCCACTGTCAACTCTCATACTTTAAATGGAATATCTACCTGTATATATCGGCTTGTATACAGTGATATGGAGCATGCTGGTATAACCTGGGTATCTCCTGTATATAATTATATATGTACAGCTGGTATAAGTTATACATCTTCTGTATATAGTGATATGGAGCATGCTGGTATAACCTGGGTATCTCCTGTATATAATTATATATGTACAGCTGGTATAAGTTATACATCTTCTGTATATAGTGATATGGAGCATGCTGGTATAACCTGGGTATCTCCTGTATATAATTATATATGTACAGCTGGTATAAGTTATACATCTTCTTGTATACAGTGATATGGAGCATGCTGGTATAACCTGGGTATCTCCTGTATATAATTATATATGTACAGCTGGTATAAGTTATACATCTTCTGTATTTAGTGATATGGACCATGCTGGTATAACCTGGGTATCTCCTGTATATAATTATATATGTACAGCTGGTATAAGTTATACATCTTCTGTATATAGTGATATGGAGCATGGCTGGTATAACCTGGGTATCTCCTGTATATAATTATATATGTACAGCTGGTATAAGTTATACATCTTCTGTATATAGTGATATGGAGGCATGCTGGTATAACCTGGGCATCTCCTGTATATAATTATATATGTAGCAGCTGGTATAAGTTATACATCTTCTTGTATATAGTGATATGGAGCATGCTGGTATAACCTGGGTATCTCCTGTATATAATTATATATGTACAGCTGGTATAAGTTATACATCTTCTTGTATATAGTGATATGGAGGCATGCTGGTATAACCTGGGTATCTCCTGTATATAATTATATATGTACAGCTGGTATAAGTTATACATCTTCTTGTATATAGTGATATGGAGCATGCTGGTATAACCTGGGTATCTCCTGTATATAATTATATATGTACAGCTGGTATAAGTTATACATCTTCTGTATATAGTGATATGGACCATGCTGGTATAACCTGGGTATCTCCTGTATATAATTATATATGTACAGCTGGTATAAGTTATACATCTTCTTGTATATAGTGATATGGAGCATGCTGGTATAACCTGGTATCTCCTGTATATAATTATATATGTACAGGCTGGTATAAGTTATACATCTCTTGTATATAGTGATATGGAGCATGCTGGTATAACCTGGGTATCTCCTGTATATAATTATATATGTACAGCTGGTATAGTTTACATCTTCTTGTATATAGTGATATGGAGCATGCTGGTATAACCTGGGTATCTCCTGTATATAATTATATATGTACAGCTGGTATAAGTTATACATCTTCTGTATATAGTGATGATGGAGCATGCTGGTATAACCTGGTATCTCCTGTATATAATTATATATTACAGCAGCTGGTATATAGTTATACATTCTTCTTGTATATAGTGATTATGGAGCATGCTGGATAACCTGGGTATCTCCTGTATATAATTATATATGACAGCTGGTATAAGTTATAATCTTCTTGTATACAGTGATATGGAGCATGCTGGTATAACCTGGGTATTCCTGTATATAATTATATATGTACAGCTGGTATAAGTTATACATCTTCTGTATATAGGATATGGAGCATGCTGGTATAACCTGGTATCTCCTGTATATAATTATATATGTACAGCTGGTATAAGTTATACATCTTCTTGTATATAGTGATATGGAGCATGCTGGTATAACCTGGGTAACCTGTATATTATATTATTATATGTACAGCTGTACATAAACCTGCTCCTGTATATAATTATATATGTACAGCTGGTATAAGTTATACATCTTCTTGTATATAGTGATATGGAGCATGCTGGTATAACCTGAGTATCTCCTGTATATAATTATATATGTACAGCTGGTATAAGTTATACATCTTCTTGTATATAGTGATATGGACCATGCTGGTATAACCTGAGTATCTCCTGTATATAATTATATATGTACAGCTGGTATAAGTTATACATCTTCTGTGTATAGTGATATGGAGCATGCTGGTATAACCTGGGTATCTCCTGTATATAATTATATATGTACAGCTGGTATAAGTTATACATCTTCTTGTATATAGTGATATGGAGCATGCTGGTATAACCTGGGTATAATCGTGTTGATATTTGTATATACAATGTTAGATACATATTTGTTACATATGTTTGATGTACAACACTGTATATAATTGTATAATCAGCATTTCCAGCAGTACAGTTAGTTCTGAGTATTGTTACTCATAGATAAGAACCGTATTTGTGCACATTCAGTCTTTTCCACATTATATCCTGTAGAACGTATTTTCCTTTGAATATAAGAAAGTCATTTTATTTGCATTTTCAGCTCATCAGGAGGAATCTGCTTATCGAGCCTGAAATTCACATGAATCATAGCGGGAAAAATATGTTCTGTGTGAAAATGCTGCTTCATTTGTGTTATTTTTAGCTTTTTAGACTCTCTTTTTTCTCAGCCTTGGAAATACTGTTATTGTAGTAAACACCTAATTTCTCCGGGGAGTGATAACTTCTTATCAGTTGTACAGCAGCCAACAGGTGTTGTCTGTGCCGACTGCTAATGTAATCCTTTAGTAACAGCCAGAGTCTCAAACATACGCCCTTCCTTATACTTCTTTGAAAACTATTTCGTACTTTATGAAAGGAAATCTCACAAGACTTGATTATGCTAACACAAGCATTATCTGATTGAATATTTCAAGTGTGAAATCCATTTGAAGCATGCCCACATCTTGCACCGGAGACTTAAAAGACCCTTCACCATATGTATTGGAAAGATTGGGAAAGGATTAAGCTGGGGGATACAGATAATTTAAACCGCACCAGCTCCGGGAGAAGCAGAATGGTGTCCTCGCGGATGCGCCTTGACTCGCGTTTATTGTGAGGAGCAGGAGATTCTGCAGAAGAAAAGGTTCCTGTTCTAAGAGATGCCAACTGGCGCCAACACCTGGAAATATCCTCCTGTTGATAGGGGCAAGGAGTTACCATTTCTGAGGAGGCAAAAATAACAAAAAATATTAATAAAATAAAACGTTACAAATTTATTGTGTTGACTGATGAAGTCTATGAGTAAAGAAAGAGAATGAATGACTTTTTATATCTATACATGGCGACAGTCAGCATTGGGCCAATGCAAAGCAGATTGAAACATTATATACGTGCATCGAAACATTGTATATCTGCAACAAAATATTGTAAATCTGCATTGAACCATTGTATATCTGCTAAGGAACATTGTATATCTGCAATGAAACATTGTATATCTGCTAAGGAACATTGTATATCTGCAAAGTAACATTGTATATCTGCATTGAATATTGTATATCTGCATTGAAACATTGTATATCTGCAAGGAAACATTGCAATTCTGTATTGAAACATTGCATTTCTGCAATAAACCATTGTATATCTGCAAAGGAACATTGTGTATCTGCAAAGAAACATTGTATATCTGCATTGAATATTGTATATATGCATTGAAACATTGTATATCTGCAATGAACCATTGTATATCTGATCTAGGAGAGCATTGCTTTATGGTATATGGATTATAGTGTTGTTTACATTACTGTTCCTCCTGGTTCATGAATAGAATACCAGTTCTTAAGTGAAGACTGACACATATGTAGAGCAGATAGATGGAGGAACAGGTATATACAGGTGTTATGTTATGAAAAGCTAGAAAGACATGACCCATAGAAAAGAGATATTGTCCATCATTTTTGTCATTTGGACTGCTCAGAGGAGTGTGCTACGCGGTGGTTCGACTTTAGAGACCACCCCAAAAACATTCATCTAAAACATGCTTTAGATCTGCCTATATTTGGGGGGGGGGGGTTTCCTCTCAATTGGATGGGGCTTCTGTACTGATCACCCCCAGCCCCCGCCCCTGTATACCGCTATAGGTGAATATGTTTTGCGCTGACTTGTCCTTCAGACTAGACCTTCAGTGTGAAGCAGTTTACAGCGTGCCGCGCAGCGAGGCTCCTGCTCACCTGGTGGGCGCTGCGGACGGATAATGCGCATTTCAAGGAACATTAATGTTAATGAACAGTAAGTAAGAGATTTGTTAAGTAAATTGGGTTAGTGAGATGTGATTAACACCTGGAATGATGCGGCTAAGGGCAGAGGAATGGCGGCTGCAGTTCCCAGGTTCCTGGGAAATAGATTTAGGATCCCGGAGAGAACCCGAACGTACAACCAAGAAGTTTTATCTCTGTCAGATTCAATTTAACTGAAAGTTTTTCTACCGCAGTGTGTGAGATATCAGCCAAAAGGAGAGCGAAACTAAGAGAAACAAAACAGTATACGGTAAATAAGTAATAAGAGGACACAAACCGTCCAGATAGAAAGAAACTGTAACTCACATCAAGATACAAAGGAGCAGTGTTATAGCAGTTATATTCTTGTACATAGGAGGCAGTATTATAGTAGTTATATTCTTGTACATAGGAGCAGTATTATAGTAGTTATATTCTTGTACATAGGAAGCAGTATTATAGTAGTTATATTCTTGTACATAGGAGCAGTATTATAGTAGTTATATTCTTGTACATAGAGCAGTATTATAGTAGTTATATTCTTGTACATAGGAGCAGTATTATAGTAAGTTATATTCTTGTACATAGGAGGCAGTTATTATAGTAGTTATAATTCTTGTACATAGGAGCAGTATTATAGTAGTTATATTCTTGTACATAGGAGCAGTATTATAGTAGTTATATTCTTGTACATAGGAGGCAGTATTATAGTAGTTATATTCTTGTACATAGGGCAGATTATAGTATTATATTCTTGTACATAGAGAAGTATTATAGTAGTTATATTCTTGTACATAGGCAGCAGTATTATAGTAGTTTATTCTTGTACATAGGAGGCAGATTATAGTAGTTATATTCTTAGAGTAGGAGCAGTATATATAGTAGTTATATTTGTACTATGTACAGTAGGAGCAGTAGTTTATAGTAGTTATATTCATTGCAGTATTATAGTAGTTATATTCTTGTACATAGGAGCAGTATTATAGTAGTTATATTCTTGTACATGGAGCAGTATTATAGTAGTTATATTCTTGTATAGGAGGCATATTATATAGTTAGCAGTATTATAGTAGTTATATTCTTTGTACATAGGAGCAGTATTATAGTAGTAGTTCTTGTACATAGGAGAGTAGTTGTATTCTTGTACTAGAGCAGTATTATAGTATTATATTCTGTACATGGAGGCAGTATTATAGTAGTTATATTCTTGTACATAGGAGCAGTATTATATTAGTTATATTCTTGTACATAGGAGCAGTATTATAGTAGTTATAGTCTTGTACAAGGAGCAGTATTATAGTAGTTATATCTTGTAATAGGGCAGTAGGATATTTCTTGTACATAGTATATATAGTAGTACATATATATATAGTAGTATTCTTGTACATAGTATTATAGTAGTTATATCATAGGAGCAGTATTATAGTAGTTATATTCTTACATAGGAGCAGTATTATAGTAGTTATATTCTTGTACATAGGAGCAGTATTATAGTAGTTATATTCTTGTACATAGGAACAGTATTATAGTAGTTATATTTCCTGTACATAGGAGCAGTATTATAGTAGTTATATTCTTGTACATAGGAGGCAGTATTATAGTAGTTATATTCTTGTAGTAGGAGCATTATTATAGTAGTTATAGTCTTGTATATAGGAGCAGTATTATAGTAGTTATATTCTTGTACATAGGAGCAGTATTATAGGTAGTTATATTCTTGTACATAGGAGCAGTATTATAGTAGTTCATATATTCTTGTACATAGGAGCAGTATTATAGTAGTTATATTCTTGTATATAGGAGCAGTATATAGTAGTTAGTTATATTCTTGTACATAGGAGCAGTATTATAGTAGTTATATCTTGTACATAGGAGCAGTATTATTAGTAGTTATATTCTTGTACATAGGAGGCAGTATTATAGTAGTTATATTCTTGTACATAGGAGCAGTATTATAGTAGTTATATCTTGTAACATAGGAGGCAGTATTATAGTAGTTATATTCCTTGTACATAGGAGCAGTATTATAGGTTATATTCTTGTCATAGGAGCAGTATTATAGTAGTTATATTCTTGTACATAGGAGGCAGTATTATAGTAGTTATATTCTTGTACATAGGAGCAGTATTATAGTAGTGTATATCTTGTACATAGGAGGCAGTATTATAGTAGTTATTCTTGTACATAGGAGCAGTATTATAGTAGTTATATTCTTGTACATAGGAGCAGTATTATAGTAGTTGTATTCTTGTACATAGGAGGCAGTATTATAGTAGTTATATTCTTGTATATAGGAGCAGTATTATAGTAGTTATATTCTTGTACATAGGAGCAGTATTTATAGTAGTTATATTCTATTGTACTTATAGTATATTATAGTACATATATATTAGTACAGGAGGCAGTATATATAGTAGTTATATTCTTGTACATAGGAGCAGTATTATAGTAGTTATATATTCTTGTACATAGGAGCAGTATTATAGTAGTTATATTCTTGTACATAGGAGCAGTATTATAGTAGTTATATTCTTGTACATAGGGGCAGTATTATAGTAGTTATATTCTTGTACATAGGAGCAGTATTATAGTAGTTTATTATTCTTGTACTAGGAGCAGTATTATAGTAGTATATTCTGTACATAGGAGGCAGTAGTTATTATAGTAGTTATATTCTTGTACATAGGAGCAGTATTTATAGTATTATATTTGTGTACATAGTATATATGTTATATTCTTGTACATAGGAGCAGTATTATAGTAGTTATATTCTTGTACATAGGAGCAGTATTATAGTAGTTATATATTACTTGTACATAGGAGCAGTATTATAGTAGTTATATTCTTGTACATAGAAGCAGTATTATAGTAGTTATATTCTTTGTACATAGGAGCAGTTATTATAGTAGTTATATTCTTGTACATAGGAGCAGTATTATAGTAGTTATATTCTTGCTACATAGAAGCAGTATTATAGTAGTTATATCTGTACATAGGAGGCAGTATTATAGTAGTTATATTCTTATACATAGGAGGCAGTATTATAGTAGTTATATTCTTGTACATAGGAGGTAGTCTTATAGTAGTTATATTCTTGTACATAGGAGCAGTATGTATAGTAGTTATATTCTTGTACATAGGAGCAGTATTATAGATAGTTATATTCTTGTACATAGGAGGCAGTATTATAGTAGTTATATTTTTGTACATAGGAGGCCGTATTATAGTAGTTAATATTCTTGTACATAGGAGCAGTATTATAGTAGTTATATTTTTGTACATAGGAGCAGTATTATACTAGTTATATTCTTTACATAGGAGGCAGTATTATAGTAGTTATATTCTTGTACATAGGAGGCAGTATTATAGTAGTTATATTCTTGTACATAGAAGCAGTATTATAGTAGTTATATTCTTGTACATAGGAGCAGTATTATAGTAGTTATATTCTTGTACATAGGAGCAGTATTATAGTAGTTATATTCTTGTACATAGGAGGTAGTCTTATAGTAGTTATATTCTTGTACATAGGAGCAGTATTATAGTAGTTATATTCTTGTACATAGGAGCAGTATTATAGTAGTTATATTTTTGTACATAGGAGGCCGTATTATAGTAGTTATATTCTTGTACATAGGAGCAGTATTATAGTAGTTATATTCTTGTACATAGGAGCAGTATTATAGTAGTTATATTCTTGTACATAGGAGGCAGTATTATAGTAGTTATATTTTTGTACATAGGAGGCCGTATTATAGTAGTTATATTCTTGTACATAGGAGGCAGTATTATAGTAGTTATATTCTTGTACATAGGAGCAGTATTATATTATATGAGTGCAGCGCCTCCTTGTGTTCTTGCCTATAACAGCACGCACAGGCCCCTTCTCTTATCCCTCCTGGTATCACATACGCCTGTAGATGTAGCAGGTAATTCTGAAGCCACAATGTTTTTGCAATCAGTGCAGTCTCCGCTCGGCTTCATGTCGGGTCAATCTTAGCAGGTAGCTGACATATTCATGGCACATTCTGTAAATATACTTTCTATTTCATAACGAGCAGTAATTAATGTCCCTGAGCAGAAGTATTAATTAATCATTCAAAAACAGTTGGAGAAAAGCCAATTAGTGCAGGTTTCAAAGTTATTTTCAACTAATTTAAGTTTTGAGTCTCATCAGGAAAACGTATTCAACTTCCGTTTCTCGTTATAATTTGTGGTGGGGAATGCAAAAACCAGTGATTCTCTGATACTGAATGATACGTGGCTTAGATATACAGCTCATCAGCAGTGTATCACACATGGCATTTTTAGATAGAAGAGCTTTATATTATAGTATCCCTTATGACAGGCTTAGAAATAGCAACTTAGTACATATGACTTAGATACAGCAGCTTTACACATGCCAGGCTTAGATACAGTGGCCTAGAGAACAGTGTTGCACATGCCAGGCTTAGATACACGGTTTGGTGTACAGTATCCCACATGATTGGCTTAGATAAATCAGATCTTTACGATGCATGATATTCTTGGGTACACAGACTGAGCAGCATACCTGTCCTCGAAGATTATTTTTTAATGAGGTTTATAATACAGTATATTATATGATGGGTGATGTATTATATGTATAAACCTGATCGGATGTGATCGTCCCATTATTTTGTGATGATCTGAGGGTAAAGACAAGACAAGCAGAAGGATTTCCACTAATACTCTGTCATTGTAACAATGTATCCATGTAATGTTTCTGTTTCCTTCCGCTGTGATGTCTTCCATGAAATGTCACAATGTAACCTGCAGAACATAAATTCCGTCTTCTTCACTGTGTTTATTTATCCTCAGCATCCTCGGCCATAATGAGAATCCCATTAAACCTTTGAGACGCAAAATGCCAAAGCAAATGTTAATGGTATTGACCAAGGCAAGCCGCCCATGAAACGCGTTGTGCGCTTTATGTATAATTTTACCGTATGGCCAAAGGCTATAAAAACCGGCTCTTCAATCAGTTTAATCTCTCGCTGATTCCAATCTCTCCTGCAATCATGGCTTTATATGTTCCAGATCCCAATTCCAATGGGGCTCTATAGATCAATATTGCGCCACCAGAACACCCAGGCCTGGGTGACACAATGCTCAGACACTGAAGCACATTGTTACATTGTATCAGGCATCTCAAAACAAAAGTTAACTTTGTATTGTTATGAGGGGCGTAATAATGATCCATGAGGCTCCACAGCAATATTTAGAATTGGACCGCTACCCCCCCTAAGATCATTTCTGCAGCAGATGAGTTCAGGACTTCACTTCTGCCAAGTCTTTCCCTCCTTTCCTCTGTCTCTGAGTGTTCTCCATTTCACCTAATACCATCATCATGTAATAACTACACTTGACCTCAGAGTAAAGTTGGGCCCCTAATTGTTGGGGCCAATCACTGGTTGCACACTGGTAGCAGGACCAGAATTTGGCTATGATGAATGGGGTAAATGTCTCACGGCCTCCAATGTTTCCTTCAGCATTTTCAGTAAATTTCAATGCAAAGATTACTCATCACTACACATTTCTCAGGATATACGGAGCCAAGAGGACAGGAAATGAAGGGCACATCTGTAGAACCTTGTACCGCTATCTATCTATCTATCTATCTATCTATCTATCTATCTATCTATCTATCTATCTATCTCCTATCTATCTATCTATCTATCTATCTCATATCTATCTATCTATCTATCTCATATCTATCTATCTATCTATCTATCTATCTATCTATCTATCTATCTCCTATCTATCTATCTATCTATCTATCTATCTATCTATCTATCTATGTATCTCCTATCTATCTCATATCTATCTATCTATCTATCTCATATCTATCTATCTATCTATCTATCTATCTATCTATCTATCTATCTATCTATCTATCTATCTATCTTCCTTTCCAAATAGCAGATTTTCTGCAAACATGGCTTAAATATATCAATATGTTTGTGTGAAGCTCAAATTCAAGAAGACAGGGCATGCCTAAGACTCAAGTAAGACCAAGACTTCTGATGCTTTACATGCAGCCACCGATCACTAGATGAGCAGCGTCTCATCTCATATTGTCAGATGCTTCCAAACATCACTTGGAATATCTTTTGCCTACAGCGTCCTTTCTGCACGACATCAATGGTTGGTTTCTCATGATAATGAACCGATTTACACTTTTATGGGCTATCATGCTCTTCTCCGCAGCACAAAAGGCTTCTCGGCTCTCTGAGATATGCATCCCTATTATTGGCCACTGAGATGGATTTCAATTGACTCCCATACAAGTGTTTGTTAGGACTTTGCCAAGGGAAAATTAATAATTCCCCAGCTTTAATGAAAGAATAGACTCTTGGTCATAAACCCGTGTTTTGTGAACATTTAGATTGGGCTGTAGGTTAATCAAATAGGAATTTTTCAATTACTTTCTATCTTGATAAGGACTCGGCGTGGTTTGCACCAGGTTCTTCAGTAAATGGACAGACAGAGAGAGTCTAATTCATTCCAGCGAGCGCCGAGCCACAATGGGATCAGCTTTGCTGGATGAAAAGCTGCTGAGATGTAACAGACCAAAACCCCTTTGCAAGAGCGTAGTTACTTTTTTTCAAAGAGCCATTTTTGTGACACCCTGGATGTTCATAAGTGACCTACAAGTGACGAGCCTCATAAAAACACGCCTAACACACGCTATGGCGTCCCTTCCATATGTTAACGTGACTTAAAAGGGTTCTCCCTTGAAAAACATTCTACAGTTTTCAAACCGGCACCTGGATCTGAGTTCTTTTGTATTTGCATGTAATTACAAATTTTGTATAGCTAGTGACTTATTTAGTAAAATGTATCTGTATATGGCCACTTAATTTATTTCTTTGACCTGCTCACTGAGAGGGCCGCACATGCTCAGTTTAATCTTTCAACTGCCTCCTGAGATGTGATAGGTAGAGCTGAGACACGCCTCCTGAGCTGTGATAGGTAGAGCTGAGACACGCCTCCTGAGCTGTGATAGGGAGAGCTGAGACACGCCTCCTGAGCTGTGATAGGGAGATCATGGACACGCCTCCTGAGCTGCAGCAGAAAAAACATGCCCCCTGAGCTGTCAGCTTGATATAAATCTAGTAGAGCAATGAATTGGGAGATTTCCTGTTCCATGTTAGGTCCAGGGCTGGTTCTAAGTTTGTTACAAAGAGATTGCCATGGACTATATGATGTCTGATTTTCATTTTTTTTTTTACATTTTTCATGGGATAACCCCTTTAAAGGGTGTGTACACTTTTGTAACCAATTTCAATGGCTCCAAAGCATCTAACATGTATATTTACAAATAATATTGACTAAAAGTATAATTTTTTTTATTTAGCTCTTAGGCAAATCTAGTTGTCACCATGGTTACGACAACACAAGTGTTGTTGAAGTGGATTTCTCGCAGAAATCACGATGACTCCATGGTGCTTCAAACTGCAAATCCATGACCGGAACCTGGGGGTCAGACGCTGATTTTTGTCACAGCTTCCATCAGGAAAATCCAGCATCTGAACATGGGCTTAGGGGTGGGAGGACGGTAGACGATGGGTTTGTCAAGGGTTTGTCTTCAGGCAAGTAGTTGGTATTTAGAGATTTGCTGTGATTTCTTGCCAGGATAGAGGCAGAAAGAGCTGCTTCATGTAATGTGTTGTCACGGAGCATGTTATGAAAAGTATCTTGTATTTCTATGGGAAGGCAGCTTCTGTTACTGTTTCCATGCGTTGTCTTAACCCCCTAACTGTTTTGCCCGAGTCCATCTCCAGCAGTGGGAAAAGTAGCTAACTGGAAGGGGGAGGGCTGCTTTAGATGCTGCTACCTCCTGAATGAAACAGAAACATGCAACTGACCTTGTTTGAAAGCAGACATTCCAAGCTTTCAGAAAATACCAAAAATGTCAGCA
>ONZH01002995.1:0-14436 GCA_900303285.1 Rhinella marina
TGTTCACCAGCAGGCCTCAAAAATAATGTTTTCAAGGGTCTGTTCACCACCAGGCCCTCAATGATAATGTTTTTTCAAGGGTCTGTTCACCAGCAGGCCTCAAAAATAATGTTTTCAAGGGTCTGTTCGCCACCAGGCCCTCAACCATAATGTTTTTTCAAGGGTCTGTTCACCAACAGGCCCTCAAAAATAATGTTTTCAAGGGTCTGTTTACCAGCAGGCCCTCAAAAATAATGTTTTCAAGGGTCAGTTCACCACCAGGCCTTCAACCATAATGTTTTCAAGGGTCTGTTCACCACCAGGCCCTCAAAAATAATGTTTTCAAGGTCTGTTCGCCACCAGGCCCTTTAAAATAATGTTTTCAAGGGTTTGTTCACCACTGGGCCCTCAACCATAATGTTTTTTCAAGAGTCTTTTCACAACAGGCCCACAAAAATAATGTTTTCAAGGGTCTGTTCACCACCAGGCCCTCAAAAATAATGTTTTCAAAGGTCTGTTCACCAGCAGGCCCTCAAAATAATGTTTTCAAGGGTCTGTTCACCACCAGGCCCTCAACCATAATGTTTTCAACGGTCAGCTCACCAGCAGGCCATCAATCTTAATTTTTCATGGGTGTGTCTTATGTGTACTAAAAGGTGTATCGGAGTGCCTGTTCCTTGTAATTTTTGGCAGTCTTGTCCCTTTGTGCATAGGATTTATGAGTGTATGAGTCCCACAACAAGAACAATTGTTCCACAATGTGAATGAGGCCCTTATTTATACCCGTTGTATTGGAGTGCCTGTTCCGTGTAATTTTTGGCAGCACTTGCGCTTTACGTATTGTTATGTTTCATAACAATATTTCTTCACAGTATGTCAGGAAGGGGTTAAAGGTTTAAAAAACTATCAAAACACAGGTTTTAGAAGAATTATTTAACTAATAATAATAACTTAGGACTTTTAACAAATAATAAATAAAAAGAAAAAAAAGAAAAGAAAAATTATGCAGGCCTTTGGCTTGCAGCTCTCCGAGCTCCAATTGTAGCCCGCGAATCAGGTGGGAGGCTGCATGGAGCTGTGTGCCAAATCGCCGTAAGGCAGCCTCCAGCTCGAAGTCAGTGGGGATATCTATAGGGTTGGAAACAGATAATTAGTATTATCGCGTTAAAGGGGTTGTCCCACAAAAAATATTCAAAACTTTCAAACCAGCACCTGGATCTGAATACTTTAGCAGTTGCATGTCATTAAATATTTTGTATATCTACTGGAACTGACTCGGTTATTCAGTGAAATGTATATTTATTGAGCCATTTTTTTTTCTTATTTCTTAGTACTGATCACTGAGAAGGCCTCACATGCTCAGTTTAAATCTTCAACTGCCTCCTGTCCTGAGCTGTGATAGGGAAAGATGGACACGAGTCCTGACATGCAGCAGAATAGACACTAGTCACACTACCCTTGAGTAACCAGCTTGATGTAGCAGAGTAATTGGGGCAGATCTCTGGATCTATGTGAGGTGCAGGGCTGTTTCTCCCTTTGTTAAAAAGAGATTGCCAATGTACAGTCATGGCCAAAAGTTTTGAGAATGACACAAATATTATATTTTCACATGATCTGCTGCCCTCAGGTTTTTATGTGTGTTTGTCAGATGTTTTTATCACATAAAGAAATATAATTGCAATCATATTATGAGTAACAAAAGCTTATATTGACAGTTAGAATGAGTTAATGCAGCAAGTCAATATTTGCAGTGTTGACCCTTCTTCTTCAGGACCTCTGCAATTCTCCCTGGCATGCTCTCAATCAACTTCTGGACCAAATCCTGACTGATAGCAGTCCATTCTTGCACAATCAATGCTTGCATTTTGTCAGAATTTGTAGGTTTTTGTTTGTCCACCCGTCTCTTGATGATTGACCACAAGTTCTCAATGGGATTAAGATCTGGGGAGTTTCCAGGCCATAGACCCAAAATCTCTATGTTTTGTTCCCTGAGCCATTTAGTTATCACCTTTGCTTTATGGCAAGGTGCTCCATCATGCTGGGAAAGGCATTGTTGATTGCCAAACTTCTCTTGGACGGTTGGGAGAAGTTGCTCTCGGAGGACATTCTGGTACCATTCTTTATTCATGGCTGTGTTTTTAGGCAAGACTGTGAGAGAGCCGATTCCCTTGGCTGAGAAGCAACCCCACACATGAATGGTTTCAGGATGCTTTACAGTTGGCATGAGACAAGACTGGTGGTAGCGCTCACCTCGTCTTCTCCAAATAAGCTGTTTTCCAGATGTCCCAAACAATCAAAAAGGGGATTCATCAGAGAAAATGACTTTACCCCAGTCCTCAGCAGTCCACTCCCTGTACCTTTTGCAGAATATCAGTCTGTCCCTGATGTTTTTTCTGGAGAGAAGTGGCTTCTTTGCTGCCCTCCTTGAGACCAGGCCTTGCTCCAAGAGTCTCCGCCTCACAGTGCGTGCAGATGCACTCACACCTGCCTGCTGCCATTCCTGAGCAAGCTCTGCACTGCTGGTAGCCCGATCCCGCAGCTGAAACACTTTTAAGAGACGGTCCTGGCACTTGCTGGTCTTTCTTGGGTGCCCTGGAGCCTTTTTGGCAACAATGGAACCTCTCTGCTTGAAGTTCTTGATGATGCGATAGATTGTTGACTGAGGTGCAATCTTTCTAGCTGCGATACTCTTCCCTGTTAGGCCATTTTTGTGCAGTGCAATGATGACTGCATGTGTTTCTTTAGAGATAACCATGGTTAACAAAAGAGAAACAATGATGCCAAGCACCAGCGTCCTTTTAAAGTGTCCAGTGGTGTCATTCTTACTTAATCATGACAGATTGATCTCCAGCCCTGTCCTCATCAACACCCACACCTGTGTTAATGGAGCAATCACTGAAACGATGTTAGCTGGTCCTCTTAAGGCAGGGCTGCAATGATGTTGAAATGTGTTTTGGAGGATAAAGTTCATTTTCTAGGCAAATATTGACTTTGCAAGTAATTGCTGTTAAGCTGATCACTCTTTATAACATTCTGGAGTATATGCAAATTGCCATTATAAAAACTGAAGCAGTAGACTTTGTAAAAATTAATATTTGTATCATTCTCAAAACTTTTGGCCATGACTGTACTATAATTAGAGATGAGCGAATCAAAGCTGACGAAGTGGAATTCGATACGAATTTCATGGAAAATTCGATTTGCAACAAATGTGAATTTCCTGGCGATTCATAGTAACAAATCTTTTTTTTTTTCCTAAAATGGCCGCAAGCACATGGCATGACATGGGGGAAGGATCTCTGGGACAAAGAAGTAAACACCCACAATGCAATCACATGCAGACATGTAGCCAATCAGCAGCCAGCTACGTCCTGTGATGTCACAGACCTATAAATAGCTCTGCACCGCTGGAAAGCGCCATTTGCTATTCATGTTAGACCAGAGGAGAGATAGGGCAAGCGATAGGAAAACGTTTCAAAATACAAGAAAAGAGATCAGGGATAGATAACCTGAATTGCAGGGATAGGAGAGGGACGATTTGTGGACAGAAAATCAGGCAGTGAATCGCTATTCATATAGACTGCAGCAGCAGTGCCTCTTGTATAGCACTGCACAGTGTTCTGAAGGCTGTTTTGGGGTGCTTTATGCAAAGAAGCACCACTAGTGTCACTTTTTTGCAGTGCAGTGAAAGAGGGTCAGAGCCTTGTTTAGGGGTACATAAAAAATATATAAATATATATATATATATATATATATATATATATATATATATTAGTGAATCTCAGTTTGTGGGGTTATTAGTTTTAGTTTCAAATAAGTATTTTAGGCCTCATTTGCCCTCCAAGCAGAAAACTGTGACATTGTTGTAAGGTAGCCAGTGAATATCATTAATATATATATATATATATATATATATATATATATATATATATATATATATATCAGTGTTTAGTTTTAAAAAAGTATTTTAGGCCTCATTCGCCATCCAAGCAGAAAAGCGTGATATTGCCGTAAGGTAGTCAGTGAATATCATTAAAAAATAGGGATTCTGAGTTTGTGGGGTTGACAGTGTTACTTTTAAATAAATATTTAAGGCCTCATTCGCCATCCAAGCAGAAAAGCGTGATATTGCTGTTAGGTAGTAAGTGAATATCATTAAAAAAAAAATAGTGAATCTGAGTTTGTGGGGTTGTCAGTGTTACTTTTAAATAAGTAGTTTAGAACTCATTCGCCATCCAAGCAGAAAAGCATGACATTGTTGTAAGGTAGTCATTGAATATCATTAAAAAAAATAGTCAATCTGAGTTTGTGGGGTTGTCAGTGTTACTTTTAAATAAGTATTTTAGGCCTCATTCACCATCCAAGCAGAAAAGCGTGTTATTTCTGTAAGGTAGTCAGTGAATATCATTAAAAAAAAAAAATATATATATATATATATATATATATATATATATATATCTCAGTTTGTGGGGTGGTTAGTTTCAAATAAGTATTTTAGGCCTCATTCGCCAATCAAGCAGAAAAGCGTGAGTGACATTGCTGTAAGGTAGTCAATGAATATCATAAAAAAAAAATTGTGAATCTGAGTTTGTGGGGTTGTCAGTGTTACTTTTAAATAAGTATTTTAGGCCTCATTCACCATCCAAGCAGAAAAGCGTGACATTGTTGTAAGGTAGTCAGTGAATATCATTTAAAAAATATATATATATATCTCAGTTTGTGGAGTGGTTAGTTTCAAATAAGTATTTTAGGCCTCATTCGCCATCCAAGCAGAAAAGCGTAACATTGTTGTAAGGTAGTCAGTGAATATCATTTAAAAAATATATATATATCTCAGTTTGTGGGGTGGTTAGTTCCAAATAAGTATTTTAGGCCTCATTCGCCATCCAAGCAGAAAAGCGTGATATTGTTGTAAGGTATTCAGTGAATATCATTTAAAAATATATATATATCTCAGTTTGTGGGGTGGTTAGTTTCAAATAAGTATTTTAGGCCTCATTCGCCATCCAAGCAGAAAAGCGTGACATTGTTTTAAGGTAGTCAGTGAATATCATTTAAAAAAAAAATAAAAAAATAAAAAAAAAAAAAAAAAAAATATATATATATATATATATATATATATATATATATATATATATATCTCAGTTTGTGTGGTGGTTAGTTTCAAATAAGTATTTTAGGCCTCATTCGCCATCCAAGCAGAAAAGCGTAACATTGTTGTAATGTAGTCAGTGAATATCATTTAAAAAAATATATATATATCTCAGTTTGTGGGGTGGTTAGTTTCAAATAAGTATTTTAGGCCTCATTCGCCATCCAAGCAGAAAAGCGTGACATTGTTATAAGGTAGTCAGTGAATATCATTTAAAAAATATATATATATATATCTCAGTTTGTGCTGTGGTTAGTTTCAAATAAGCATTTTAGGCCTCATTCGCCATCCAAGCAGAAAAGCGTAACATTGTTGTAAGGTAGTCAGTGAATATCATTTAAAAATATATATATATATCTCAGTTTGTGGGGTGGTTAGTTTCAAATAAGTATTTTAGGACTCATTCGCCATCCAAGCAGAAAAGCGTGATATTGTTGTAAGGTATTCAGTGAATATCATTTAAAAAAATATATATATCTCAGTTTGTGGGGTGGTTAGTTTCAAATAAGTATTTTAGGCCTCATTCGCCATCCAAGCAGAAAAGCGTAACATTGTTGTAAGGTAGTCAGTGAATATCATTTAAAAAATATATATATATCTCAGTTTGTGGGGTGGTTAGTTCCAAATAAGTATTTTAGGCCTCATTCGCCATCCAAGCAGAAAAGCGTGATATTGTTGTAAGGTATTCAGTGAATATCATTTAAAAATATATATATATCTCAGTTTGTGGGGTGGTTAGTTTCAAATAAGTATTTTAGGCCTCATTCGCCAATCAAGCAGAAAAGCGTGAGTGACATTGCTGTAAGGTAGTCAATGAATATCATAAAAAAAAAATTGTGAATCTGAGTTTGTGGGGTTGTCAGTGTTACTTTTAAATAAGTATTTTAGGCCTCATTCACCATCCAAGCAGAAAAGCGTGACATTGTTGTAAGGTAGTCAGTGAATATCATTTAAAAAATATATATATATATCTCAGTTTGTGGAGTGGTTAGTTTCAAATAAGTATTTTAGGCCTCATTCGCCATCCAAGCAGAAAAGCGTGATATTGTTGTAAGGTATTCAGTGAATATCATTTAAAAAAATATATATATCTCAGTTTGTGGGGTGGTTAGTTTCAAATAAGTATTTTAGGCCTCATTCGCCATCCAAGCAGAAAAGCGTAACATTGTTGTAAGGTAGTCAGTGAATATCATTTAAAAAATATATATATATCTCAGTTTGTGGGGTGGTTAGTTCCAAATAAGTATTTTAGGCCTCATTCGCCATCCAAGCAGAAAAGCGTGATATTGTTGTAAGGTATTCAGTGAATATCATTTAAAAATATATATATATCTCAGTTTGTGGGGTGGTTAGTTTCAAATAAGTATTTTAGGCCTCATTCGCCATCCAAGCAGAAAAGCGTGACATTGTTTTAAGGTAGTCAGTGAATATCATTTAAAAAAAAAATAAAAATAAAAAAAATATATATATATATATATATATATATATATATATATATATATATATATATATCTCAGTTTGTGTGGTGGTTAGTTTCAAATAAGTATTTTAGGCCTCATTCGCCATCCAAGCAGAAAAGCGTAACATTGTTGTAAGGTAGTCAGTGAATATCATTTAAAAAAATATATATATATCTCAGTTTGTGGGGTGGTTAGTTTCAAATAAGTATTTTAGGCCTCATTCGCCATCCAAGCAGAAAAGCGTGACATTGTTATAAGGTAGTCAGTGAATATCATTTAAAAAATATATATATATATCTCAGTTTGTGCTGTGGTTAGTTTCAAATAAGCATTTTAGGCCTCATTCGCCATCCAAGCAGAAAAGCGTGACATTGTTGTAAGGTAGTCAGTGAATATCATTTAAAAAATATATATATATATCTCAGTTTGTGGGGTGGTTAGTTTCAAATAAGTATTTTAGGACTCATTCGCCATCCAAGCAGAAAAGCGTGATATTGTTGTAAGGTATTCAGTGAATATCATTTAAAAAATATATATATCTCAGTTTGTGGGGTGGTTAGTTTCAAATAAGTATTTTAGGCCTCATTCGCCATCCAAGCAGAAAAGCGTAACATTGTTGTAAGGTAGTCAGTGAATATCATTTAAAAAATATATATATATCTCAGTTTGTGGGGTGGTTAGTTCCAAATAAGTATTTTAGGCCTCATTCGCCATCCAAGCAGAAAAGCGTGATATTGTTGTAAGGTAGTCAGTGAATATCATTTAAAAATATATATATATCTCAGTTTGTGGGGTGGTTAGTTTCAAAATAAGTATTTTAGGCCTCATTCGCCATCCAAGCAGAAAAGCGTGACATTGTTGTAAGGTAGTCAGTGAATATCATTTAAAAAAAAAAAAAAATTATATATATATATATATATATATATATATATATATATATATATATATCTCAGTTTGTGTGGTGGTTAGTTTCAAATAAGTATTTTAGGCCTCATTCGCCATCCAAGCAGAAAAGCGTTACATTGTTGTAGGGTATAGTAAGACAAACTCCGGCTTATAACCATGGAATGCAAGGTAGTTGTTTTTATTGTGCGACAAAATCACTTAGTGACGTTTCGGCTCAATTTTAGAGCCTTCTTCAGACTGGTGCCGCTGGAGGAGAAGGGTAAGGATAGCAGGGGCCCATATAGGGCTAGGAAGTTTGCGCTAAAGAGAGGGTACAGACAACGCTGTGGCTCAGGATAAATGCGCATTTATCCTGAGCCACAGCGTTGTCTGTACCCTCTCTTTAGCGCAAACTTCCTAGCCCTATATGGGCCCTTACTATCCTTATCCTTCTCCTCCAGCGGCACCAGTCTGAAGAAGGCTCTAAAATTGAGCCGAAACGTCACTAAGTGATTTTGTCGCACAATAAAAACAACTACCTTGCATTCCATGGTTATAAGCCGGAGTTTGTCTTACTATATGAATCTGGGGTGGGAACCCTACTCCGAGCTACAACAGTAGTACCCGTCAAGTGTATCTACTATTGTTGTAGGGTAGTCAGTGAATATCATTAAAAAAAAATAGTGGGGGCGTGGCCAGCTATGGCGGTGTGAGGACGCGTTCTTTTGGAGCTCCGGCGTCTCCTTGTATTAAATTTGGCAAAACCTGCTGCCATTATGGTGAAAACCACCAGAAAGGGTAGAGCCAGGCCATCGGCTCGCCTTGACACCATGCAGGGCGACCTCAGCAACTTCTTCGCCCGGCATGCTGATTCATGAGCGGACCGCTCACAGCGCGGGAACAGCCCGCCTCATAATGGCTGCAGCTTCCTGACTCCACGGCGGGAACTCTCCCCGGCCCGCTCAACAGGAGCAGAGCAGTGGCCGGACAAACATTCACCTGACCTGAGTAGGTCCCATTCTGTTCCTCCTGCGTCCACCCGAACCACAGCTTCGCTCTCCGCTCCTCACAGGAGCACGACTGCGGATGACATGACGCGGCCTGCTCCCTCACCCTCAGGCGACAGAGCCGCCCTTCTTCTCCCTCAAGGCCCTCCTGCAAGCCTGCCTCTCACCCACCTGCCTCCTGTTGTGATGGATGGCCGAGCCGGGACCCAGCTGCAGCACCAGTTACAGGCAAGTCCCCTCCTCATCTCTTCTCCTGGATCTCCTCCAGCTCCCTTGCCTCATCCTGTAGCCGCCTCTCCTGGAGGCTCCACGCTAAGGCCCACTGCCCAGGCCTTTGAGCCTCATCACATGCCTCCAGTGCCTGTCCAGCAATCTCCACCAGCAAACCCTGCCCTAAGTCCACCACTACGGTCTCACAACGCTGGGGCTCATAGTACAAACCACCCAGACCCCACGGGCATTCAGGCGCCCCCATTGACCGAACCCTGTCGTGGCGATCAGGTGAGGGGTCCCCTCTCCCCTCCTCATTCTCCTTCTCCCTCCCTGACGGCATCGCCGCATTGGTCTCCCGGATCCTCCTCTTGGGACGGCGGCAGTCTCCAATGCCCTGATCCCTCTCAAGGGGCCACCAGACACCTATCATCTCCTGCAGGGGTCCCTGGACTAGATCACCATCTCCCACAGGTCCTGGTCCCATCTCTGGACCCGCTGCGCCAAATTACATCTGACACTGGTGATGATGCTAGACGGCCCACTCTTGCCGACCTACGCATGTTGCTGTGTTCATTACCTTCTAAGGAGGACTTTTCCGTCTATGCGGCAAAAATATTGCAGGAATATAAGCAGGAATTTACCCAGTTCCACAAAGACCTAAACACTCTTTCTGTTAGGGTGGACTCTGTCTCTCAAGATCACTCAGAGATGCTTTTAAATATTAAGTCTCTTCATGATATCACTCAAGCTCATGATACCCAAATACAGGCCCTACAACATCACCTGGATGATTTGGAAAATCGGGGACGTCGAAACAACATTCGTATCCGGGGAATCCCTGAAACGGTGGCCCCGGCGGACCTGTTCTCCACTCTCCTTTCAATCTTCAATAACATATGCTCATCGGGCTCTACGCCCCCCACCTCCGGATGGCGCTCCGCCCAGAGACATTATTTGCAGAATCCATTTTTATGCTATAAAGGAGAAAATACTCCTCAAGGCACGACAACACCAATCCCTCTCCTATGCGGGGTCGCCTATTCTGATACTTCAAGATCTGTCACGCTATACTCTGGCCCAAAGGGCGGTACTAAAACCAGTGCTCAACTTGCTTCGTGAACGGGGGATCCCTTATCGATGGGGCTTCCCCTTTGCACTAATTGCAGGCTCCAGAGGCCAGTCTGTCTCTCTGCGCAATGTCAAAGACCTGCCGGAATTCTTCTGCAGTCTTGATCTACCACCAGTGGACTTAGACCAATGGCCTTCTTTCGTGCCAGCTAATCTGGCTCCTCCCAGCTTTCCTCCAGAAGCTCCCAAGGCCTTCCAACGTGCTCTACAAGAAGCTGTCGCCGACGTCCAGAGGGTCCACCACGACATCCTCAAGCCTACTACCTGGACTTTCTTCTTGCCTCCTCTCTTTGCTTTTTTTGCTACTTGTCAAAGTTGCTCTACCGTTTTGTAACTCCTTTACTCTGGCAGTATGTTCAGCCGATCCAGTTACTTCCACATTTTGTCTTTTTCTACAGGGATGGCCACCGGGCCTCTGCTTCCTGGCTGTCACTTACCCCACATAGGTTGAGACACTTCCTTGAGGGCACCTCCCTCCTGAGTGATTGTCTCCTTGGACCCGTTGGTCCAACACACTCTCACTATCTTTAACTTCTCCTACCTCAGGAGAACCCTCTCCACTCCCTCCACTACTCCCAGGTTTACCTTCTTTTTCCCCTTCCCTCCCTCCCCCCTCCTTAAACTTTAAGGTTCTTTTTTTCCCCTTTTTTTTTCTCTCTCCCCTTCCCTATACACCGTTTCCTTTCCTCCTTTCTTCTCTCCATTCTTCTTTTCATCCTACAGGGCTCCCTGACTGCTGACCGATGTCTTCTCTCAAAATCGCCTCATTTAACGCCAAGGGCCTGAACTCTCCTCAAAAGCGGAACCAGGTGCTCTATCACTTCCATAGACAGAAGGTACACATTGTTTGTTTTCAGGAAACACATTTTAACCCTTTCACCCCCGGAGGTTTTTTCGGTTATGCATTTTCATTTTGCGCTCCCTGCCTTCAAACAGCCATAACTGTTTTATTTTTCTGTTCACATAGCTGTATGAGGGCTTGTTTTTTGCGGGACCATTTAATATTGCATATGGTGTAGTGGGAAGCGGGGAAAAAAATTCCAAATTGGGTGAAATTGCAAAAAAAATGCTATTCCGCTACAGTTCTACGGGTTTCTTATTCACAGCGTTCTATGTTCATTAAAACTGAACAGTTACTTTCATTCTACTGGTCAATACGAATCCGGCGATACCTAATATGTATAGTTTTTCCTGTGTTTTGATAGTGATAAAATAATTATAAAGTTGGCCTTTTTTTTTTTTTTGTCATATCTTGACTAGAGATGAGCGAGCATTAGGGTACTCGTAAGTGCTCGATGCTCGGACGAGCATCTCGCCATGCTCAAGGAAATGGCATCTCCCGCCTTTTGAATTTTTGGCTGCTATAAACTCAGCCAATCACAAGCCAGGAGACTCTGCGGTACCCCCAGCATCACGTGGGGCCTTACATGTCGATAGCAGGGGTTGGCTGGCCAGATAAGGTGACCCTGGAATATACCAGTGACGTCCGGCGGTGCTTGGCTCAGAGGCTGCCTGGATGTCGTTAGGGACAGATGTGCTGCGTTTCAGGGAGAGTGTTAGGTTCTGGATTTAGTTCTCTGTTAGGCAGGAGTGATCTAAAAAGAACCCAACAGCCCTTCTAAGGGCTACAAGACACTTTTTTTGTCTCCTTCTGGCTGGGCTGGCTGGCACTAGTAGTGCAGCTATCGCCATATTTGCAGCATTTTGCAGGGAGATTGCAAATAGCTTTTTTTTTGCTCTCAGTGATATAGAAAAATCTGAGTGTGACATTTTTCTGGGTTGCAGTGAAAATAGCCACAGTCAGCAGGGGCTGAGTTTGCTCTCTGATATTCGACGTGATATTCTGCACGTCACTTAAAAAAAATCACTTTTTTTGTTTTTTTTTATCTCAGTGATACAAATCCATTTCATACAGCTGTGTGGAACCATTCTGTGTGTGACAGTTCAGCTGTCCAGTCACCACAAACCACAATCCGTATTTTCTGTCCAGGTGACCCATACTGTACGTCAAATACGGTCATTTGCTCTCACTGATACAGCTACATTAGAAAAATCTGAGTGCGACATTTTTCTGGGTTGAAGTGAAAAAAGATAGGGGACATATACGATTTTAAACTGAGAAGAATCGATACCACACATGCCCCACAAGTTCAATCTCAATGTTGACAGCCGTACCAGTTGATGCCAAATTTTTAAGTGGGGGTTCCACCACTACCAGCCTAACCACCACCAGCATGTGCAGGTATACGAGTGTTAAGCACTATGGAACCAAGGCCGTCCGTTCCCCTCATGCGGGTCCCACCACTGCTCCTTCCCCTGTGTCACTCGCTGCCTCTGCGAGTCAACCCCCAGCCCAGGACCCCGGCACGAGCGCCTCCCGCCGGAACCACCCCTTCGCCTCCATGATCCTCCACACTGTCCACCAATGTGTCCCTGTGCAACGTTCAGCTGTCATTACAGCAGACGTTGGAGCGCAAGCAGAAAAAAAGTTCAGCCCACCTACATGCACAAGCCCTCAACGTCCACATACAGGGCCACGCTAAATTTTTCCTGTGCTCTACCTGCTACCGTTGTGTAGCTCGGTCAATGTGTAGTCACAGCCATACATGGCGACGCTAAATTTTTTATGTGCTCTACCTGCTCCGTCGTGTAGCTCGGTCACTCTGACCGAGTCTGACCCTGGGGCCGCTCATGTACTGCCCACTTGGAGGATTTCGGGGCCTACCTCGGTCACGGTTTCTCAGGCTTACTATGCCTCTTCCTCCAACCCCTCCTCCTTCGAATTACCATCCGTGCTTCACCTCCTGCTACCTCAGTCTAACTCGGTCACTCTGTTGTCACTGCCATGCTGCGTCAGGTTAAATTTTTGGGTGGCTCACCTGCTACCTCATCTAACTTGGTCACTTGTTGGTTTCACCGCCATGCTGTGTCAGGCTTATGCCTGCATCGTGTGGCTGGGGATAGGAGAGTAGTGCCAGCATGGGCATGGGTGATGGACCTTTGTTGCACTTAGTTGGGTGCTTCATGTGATGGGCATGTGCCTCGCCTTTCTTGGTCTGGGTGAGTACAATTGCCATGAGGGTAACCACCAGGCTGTTGCAGGAGAATTTGGGGTAATGGTGGGATTAGGCAGCTTCAGAGGCATCCATGCATGCTGCCCCTGCTGTTTCCTGTCCATTTCCGTGATGTTTCCATCATTTTCTGATGTTTCCAGGTTTTCACCCAGCCTTCCCTAGGCAGAGCTTTGGTCCCCTGCAAAAAATAATCGAGTCTCCCATTGACTTCAATGGGGTTCGTTATTCAAAACGAGCACCCGAGCATCGGGTGAAAACAGCTAGACTTGCCGGCCAACAGAGACTTGCCGGCCATGACGGCGGGCGTTTAAAGGTTCTAAATGTTTATGCCCCGAATCAGAATCAGGTCACTTTTTTGGTCGACTTAGTCGACAAGGTTCTTCCCTTACTGAAAGGCTCTGTGATCCTATGTGGGGAGCTGAATCTCACCCTCGACCCCACTATGGACAACTCTTCTGGGAAGGCATCCATATCTTATGGTGCAATTAAAAGAGTTAAAAAAGCCTTTGCACGTCTGCAACTCTGTGACCCTTGGCGCATACAACATCCTGCTGATAAGGATTATTCTTATTACTCGTCTCCACATTTCTCCTATAGCAGGATAGATTACATTCTTCTCCAACACCATGCCCTTACATGGCTGGACTCCACGCATATAGGATCCATTTTGTGGTCAGACCATGCCCCAGTCTATTGCGCCTTACAACTCCCCTTTTTATGCAAATCTGAATGGTCCTGGAGGCTTAATGAATCTCTCCTGCTGGACTGAGTGTGCTCAGCAGAGGTGTCTCAGACAATATCTTGTTACTCACTATCTTGTTACTGACTTTCTTGTTACTCACCAAACTGATACCACCCCCCTACCTACACAATGGGAAGCCCTTAGGTGTGTTATTCGGGGCATTCTGATAAAAAATGGGACCAGACTTAAAAGGGAAAAGACCCACAACCTTTCTGCCGCGCTTCGTAAAGTAACTTCCTTGGAGCTGGCTCACAAACGTGCACTTTCTCAAGCCACCCTTTGAGATTTACAGGAAGCTCGCCTGGCGGCTAAACGCCTCTTCGATCGCTCTTATCAAAAAATGATCCAGAAGTGTCGTAGCACCTTCTACGAGTTTGGCAATAAAAGTGGGCGTATGTTAGCTAGAGCTCTGAGGGAGCGAATAGCAGCATCTCACATCCCGATCATTAAAACTCTGCAAGGTCCCTCCGTGCATACTACTCCGGAAATTCCGGCCACTTTCCATTCCTTCTATTCTGCTCTGTATAACCTGCCGACCCCCTCCGACCCGGTGCACACACCATTGTCTAATGCTTCAAGTCTCAAAGCAGATCAATCTGCCTCTTTAGAGCTCCCCTTTACTATTGAAGAGCTACATGCGGTAATCAAGTCTCTCCCTGGGGGTAAAGGCCCGGGTCCGGACGGTTTCACGGCACGGTTTTACAAGGAATTTTCAGACAAATTATCGCCTTTTCTCCTTCAGGTCTTTAATAGAGATGAGCGAGTAGTGAAATATTCGAAAGTTCGAAATTCGATT
>ONZH01002996.1:0-66565 GCA_900303285.1 Rhinella marina
TCTCTTCTCAACTATACTGGCCTGGGTGTTATCAAGTGCTGCCGCCTCCTCCTCCATCAATTGTCTCTTCTCAACTATACTGGCCTGGGTGCTATCAAGTGCTGCCGCCTCCTGCTCCGTCAATTGTCTCTTCTCAACTATACTGACCTGGGTGCTATATAAGTGCTGCCGCCTCTTCCTCCGTCAGTTGTCTCTTCTCAACTATACTGGCCTGGGTGCCATACAAGTGCTGCCACCTCCTCCTCCGTCAATTGTCTCTTCTCAACCTATACTAGACTGGCTGCTATACAAGTGCTGCCGCCTCCTCCGTCAATTGTCTCTTCTCAACTATACTGGCCTGGGTGCCATACAAGTGCTGCCACCTCCTCCTCCGTCAGTTGTCTCTTCTCAACTATACTGGCCTGGGTGCTATCAAGTGCTGCCGCCTCCGTCAATTGTCTCTTCTCAACTATACTGGCCTGGGTGCTATCAAGTGCTGCCGCCTCCTCCTCCGTCAATTGTCTCTTCTCAAACTATACTGGCCTGGGTGCTATATAAGTGCTGCCGCCTCTTCCTCCGTCAATTGTCTCTTCTCAACTACACTGGCCTGGGTTCCATACAAGTGCTGCCACCTCCTCCTCCGTCACTTGTCTCTTCTCAACTATACTGGACTGGGTGCTATACAAGTGCTGCCGCCTCCTCCTCCTCCGTCAATTGTCTCTTCTCAACTATTCTGGCCTGGGTGCTATCAAGTGCTGCCGCCTCCTCCTCCTCCGTTAATTGTCTCTTCTCAACTATACTGGCCTGGGTGCTATACAAGTGCTGCCGCCTCCTCCTCCGTCAATTGTCTCTTCTCAACTATACTGGCCTGGGTGCTATCAAGTGCTGCCGGCTCCTCCTCCTCCGTCAATTGTCTCTTCTCAACTATACTGGCCTGGGTGCTATCAAGTGCTGCCGCCTCCTCCTCCGTCAATTGTCTCTTCTCAACTATACTGGCCTTGGTGCAATCAAGTGCTGCTGCCTCCTCCTCCGTTAATTGTCTGTTCTCAACCGTACTGGGTCCAATACAGTACTATTAATGCTGCTGGTTCCACTGTCAAATGTCTGTTTTCCACCCTACTGTGTCCAAGGCAATGCTGCCGGTGTTGCCAACTTGCACTTTGTGTCCTGTGTCTCGTGTAATCACTTACACTTTGGCTAATGTGTACCTGTTCTGGGGTGCACAAGGTCTAATTAAATGGTACGCCTGTCTGTCTTCTGACCTGTGATGTCGCTGAGACCGCATCGACTTCAACGTAGCCTATTCCTGGGCTGGTGCCACGATCTACCGTGTGTTTTTTGTGCTCTGGCATGACATGGACTGCTTCAGCGGACATCTTCAATGCTGTCAAATGTTGTCGACCTGGCTGTCGACGACTATTTTTGCACTTTTTTCATTGTAATGGCAACTGCAACTAAACAAAACTATACCCTATCAGACTCCCACTATTGTAGCTGCAATTATTCAGCTGTTATAGCAAGGTTCATTTTAGGTTCGGTTCGTACGAATCCGAATTTCATGAAAGTTCGCCGAACCAAACCGAACTTTTCAAAAGTTCGCTCATCCCTACTGCTAACTAGTAAGTAATGCAACTACTTTACCAGACAATTGGTCTACAATGGTTGGATCTGAGTCTGAGGCATTGTATGTTGAGTCTAGTTTCAACATACTATGGGTAAGAAAAGAACATTGTATGTTAAAAATATTGTATCCTGAGGCCATTGTATCTTGAGGGATCACTGTACTTTATTTCAAATGTCAGTAATATACAGTATAAATGGCAGCGCTATGAGGGCCTAATAAAAATATAAGTACCTACATGACACATGAATACACACATACATTCATATGTAAATTCTCCTTGCAGCAGATCTCCATTCCCCAGGGACAGGTATCATGCCAAGCTCTATTTTGGTATCAATGGCAAAGGTTTCAGAGTAGAGATGAGCGAATCGATTCATCGATTCGTATCGAATCTTGGGATTTTTTAGCTGCGAAGCAAATCCGAATATTAGATGATTTGCTTCGGCTTTGTATGCATTCGCTACGTAGTTTGTCCTATAAATTATACGCTATTGCTACGTATAAGTTTCTGTATACGCTGTTGCGTACTATTTCAACTATTTCAATTCATTAGCAAACTTTTACTGTTAGTTCGTTTATTGTGCGCAAAAGTCCAGGAAGAAAGCGGTCACCTGATCTAATGGGCAGGGCTTGCTCTGAGTGGCTCAGGCTCGGTAAGCCAGTGACACATCACTTCTGCTGCGACTGCTGAGACAAGCAGAAGCACTGTGTGTAAAGTACTGAGACTCTGAGACCTGTTTTGTAAAAATTGGGGTGTAATTGCTTTGGGAATCCATATCCAGCCAGACTTTGAGCTTTAAAAAAAAGGAGAAGGTGGGACAGGGCAGCAGTGCCAAAAGACCTGTAGCTGGAGCAGCTACTAGTAGTATTTGCAGTACTTGGCCGTTGTTCCACCAGGCTAACCCACCGAGGCGCAAAATTGCAGTGGATGAGAAAGTAGATGAGGTAGTGGAGTGGATGGCACGCTCATCTCAGTCTCAGCCAGATTATCTGCTGTCATCTGCTGATACAGTATCCATATGTAACCAGGGGTCAGACTCGTCCTGCTCCACCATTCCACTCAAACAAACCCCTTCATTTTCTGCCACCTCTCGGGCTTCAGTGCTCCCTCCTAGTGGTGTCCCTTCTGCAATTTCTAAAAAAAGAAGCCACCGATGCCCACCTTATAATCCGGCGGTTATAGAGGACAGCCTTCCTGAGGATTTCTTAGAGGGCAGTCAGAGTTTGGACTGCCCGGAATTGTCAGTTGGAGGGGAACAGCCTAATTTGCATTCCCAAAAATATTTTGTGGAGGAGTCTGATGATGAATCTGATCTGTTAAACAGGAGGACTTGGAAAGCGGATCGGGCAGGTGAGGAGGATTTGAGCTCAGAGGAGGAGGGTGGTACTAGTAGTGGCAGCAACAGAGGGCAGAGGCGAGTTAGGCCCAGGGCTAGTGCTTCCCTGGGAACTAGCGAGACTCCAAATATAGTGGGGCCGGCAGCAGGGTGTAAGCGTGCAAGGGCTACAAGCTTGGCCAGCTGTGGAGGGCGCACGTCGGGTATGTGGAAGTATTTTACCACTCTGCCGGGGGATAGCAGTATGGCCACGCGTAATTTGTGTAAACAGAAATTGAGCCGTGGGAAAGCCACAAATGTTGGGACCACTGCTCTGTGGAACCATTTGAAGCGGCGTCATGCTGGCAATTTAGAGCAGCCCATTAATACTAAAGAGCTGGTTACTTCTCCCGGGGTCCCTTCTATCAGGCAGGCCGCATCCAGGGCCATAGCTCAGTCCGCATCCCGGTGTGTAACTAGTACATCCAGCTCATCGTTGGCCAGTGCGTGCATTTCTCCACCTCCTCTCATTCGGCAGCCGTCCATTGCCGAGTGCGTGGTCAGGAAGCAGTTTTACGCCACAAGTAATTGCGCAAACTGAATGGTCACCTGACAAAGTTGCTGGCTGTGCAGTCTTTGCCGTACCAGCTGGTTGACTGCCCAGCTTTTAGGGAGCTAATGTTACGAGTGGGCTTGCGTCTGGTATCAGACGTTCTGCGCGGCTTTCAAGAGTGACATAATTTGACATGCTTTTCCCTTGGTTTGGTTGCTGTTTACCACACCCCTTCCCCTCAGCTGTTGCCGCTGTGGTAATTATCTTTCTCCTATTTACCCCTTCCTCTCCCAGTATCCCTTGCGGTTTATACTTTCTGCCTACTTAGTAGTGTGTGGTGTGGATCTCGGCTGAGATCCGGTTGCTGCGATATCTGCTTAAAGATAAGTGACTTTTTCCCTTTTGTGGTTTTCCTTTTGGAGTCTTCTGTTCGTCCTTACTCTTGGAGGAACGGGTTTACTCTTTCTTGTCACTAGCTGCAGGGTTCTTTAGGGTGCATTTATTATTAGGTTCCTGTGTATGAATCTCCTACTACCCAGGATTGTTCATACTGGTAGTCAGTCAGGGCCTAGTTTCAGGGTTCCCTGTAGGAGGTGACCGTTTCCCTGGTTTTGGTCTGTTCCTTTCCCTCGTACGCTCGTTGTGGCTATTCCCTCCACACCAGAGCGTGACAGCTAATGGCTTGCGCTCAGCCACGCTGGCAGGTCCCTAGCCGGCATTACTTCTCCAACAAAGCTATCCCCGCCCATTACTCCCACGTGGCTGAGAATATTGGACGCTCCCTGCAGCTGTCTTTCTGCAGCACGGTGCACGTCACTGTGAACACCTGGAGCAGTGCTTATGGCCAGGGGCAATACATGTCCTTTACTGCCCACTGGCTGAATGTATTTAGTGGCAGCGAGGCAGGTACACCCCAGCAACCTGGTCAATTGCTGTTGGCACCGCCAAGTGCTTTCCAGCCAGGATTGCAGCAGACCACCCAACAACTATCCACTTCCACCTCCACAGGCAGTCCACCTGCTGGAGCGTCAGGGCAGCGAGTTACCCTCGCTCCTTCATATCACATGTGCCAGGTGAAACGCTGCCATGCAGTGTTAGACTGAGTCTGTCTTGGCAGTAGCAGCCACACAGGCCAGCGCTTGCTGCATTACATGAAGCAGCAAATAGCGCGCTGGCTGACTCCATGGCAGCTGGAAGTGGGAGGTAGGAATACTTTGGATATCGCCCACTGACAGTAGCTGCAGCATGGGCACGTCTTTCAGTCTGTGTGTAGGAGGAGGAAGCACTAACTATGAATGGGCATATATCTAAGGGTACTTTCTTTCACACTAGTGCATTTGCCTGACACAAACGGGAGAACGGCCAACACCATTAACAATAATGACTAGAATATCTTCACTTAAGTTGTTTGGGTCGAGAGTTAGAGGCGTTGCCTAGCATGAAACAAAATTACTGCAGCACACTACGCACGACTACATTGTCCTTCTATACTTTTTTTCATTATTCGCAGTGACTGCTGGTATATATACAATACAGTACACTATTTTTTTTACATGTTTTTACTCATCAAATATTTTGTTACTCACCTTGCCATATCTCTGCGCGGATCTCATTAAGCCGCTCTGGGCATTTGAATTTCAGATCGGACCATTTCCGCTGGATCTGGCCTGGGGTCCGCACGGTGTGGAAACGATGGCGAAGGCCTTGGATCACCTGCTGGATCACCTCCTTCTTATGCTGGTTTGGATGGCGGTGTGTGCCATCGTAATCCTCTCTGTCCATTACCCGGATCAGGAATTTCAGCTCTTCAGAGCTAAATGATGAGGATCGCCTGGATGCCATTTTCGAATATTCGCTCTGCCTCTGAGGAGTGCACGCCGCAGCCTCTCATCGTACGTGCCTGCTTATTACGTAATCGCGTAGACAATAGTACGCTGAGTATTTGTACGTCTTCTAAGAAGTTGCATACATTTTTTAAATGAACGTTCGTTATTAGTGCGCGAATGTTCGCTAATAGCACGTAATAACGTATATTTTGTACACAAATACAACAAGTCTATTTGTCGAATATACGAATCTTAGGAAAACTTCGGCGAATGTTCGGCGAATAATTTTTTGAATGATTCGCTCATCTCTATTTCAAAGTTATGGATTCCTTAAACTCAATGATAGCACATTATGTACAGAGTTGTCCAACATTGTCATTATTGTAAATATGTTAAGGACTACAATTTCCCATGATACAAATCCAAGACCATGACGTGCTAGCAAAGTCCTCACCAGGCTGCATCACACTTTGTTTCTGGTCCAATTCATCACAATTGGCCAAAATTAATCAGCACAAAAGTTTGGACCTAAAAACAACAGTAATTTTACACACATAGGTCTAATTGTAAAATAAGATCCATAATTAGGGGACTGGGAAGTGGTATTTTTTGTGACTGGTGACATCCATGAAAAATAAGAGTTTTTAAAAATAAATGAACTCACTTTTTGACAACCTCGCCATTTCAGTGCAGTGGCTTCTTCACCATCTTCTGCACCAATTCTGGTCTCTGCTCGAGTGAAAGTGAAAACAATGGGACCATTGTTTGTCGATCAATGGTTTCAGAGATGACATGTGCACAAACTGAGCTAGACCACTGAGGCTCAGTGGAAACGGAAGTGACAGGGGTTGCAGAGCCAGAACCAGGGATGTTTTTTTTGGACACTGTCCAGCTGGACTCTCATCTTCAGACGGTACAAAAAAATTAATAAATATTCTCATCTCCTATTGCAGGTGCCTCTACTCTTAAAGGGAACTGTAAAGGTGCCGTAAGTCTATGTGACTTACAGCACCTGGTTATCATATGCTTTGTTTCTTTTTTTGGGGGGGGGAGTTGGTAATTGGGTAATTCTTATTTAAAGAAGTTATCCCATGACTCTCTTTCTCTTTCTTACAAAGCTAGAACCAGCCCTGTACCTCACATAGATCCAGAGATCTCCCCATTCATTGCTCTGCTAGATTTATATCAAGCTGACAGCTCAGGGGAGTGTCTTTTCTGCTGCAGCTCAGGGTGTGTGTCTCAGCTCTCCCTATCATAGCTCAGGAAGCAGTTCAAAGAAATAAGAAAAAGAACAAACTGTAGGTGGCACTATACAGATACATTCTATTGAATAACTCCACTGAGTGAAGTCTATAGTTTTGAAACCAGCACCTGGATCTGAATACTTTTGTAATTGCCACTGCTATGCTAAAGTTTTAATTACATGCAATTACAAAACTATTCAGATCCAGGTGCTGGTTTCAAAACTATAGAATATTTTTCATGGGACAACCTCTTTAATGAGATGCAGGATGACCCATTCATTACCTTCTAAATCTACATTAACCAGACCAGAGAGCGGGTACAAAGAGCTTCTCTCTCTGTAGGACCTGACATATTTGTATATGACATAGACATTACATTTAGGTGGCAATCATGTGAAGTTTCATCTCTCCTGTAGCATTTCATGACAATTGGACCCTTGTTCTCTATCTTGCCACAGATTTTAGCTGCTTGCTGGATGTCCCAGTGGAGACCTATCCCGTGATTGACAGGGGTTTTGGTTTCTATTTTAAATTCATTACCTTCTAAATCTACATTAACCAGACCAGAGAGCGGGTACAAAGAGCTTCTCTCTCTGTAGGACCTGACATATTTGTATATGACATAGACATTACATTTAGGTGACAATCATGTGAAGTTTCATCTCTCCTGTAGCATTTCATGACAATTGGACCCTTGTTCCCTATCTTGCCACAGATTTTAGCTGCTTGCTGGATGTCCCAGTGGAGACCTATCCCGTGATTGACAGGGGTTTTGGTTTCTATTTTAAATACCTGATTATGGAATTTTGGAGAGATGTGAGGAACATAGTCAATTAGCAGAGAGCAGTTATAGAAAAATACCTATTCTGAAGAACCCAGCATGTCTTTGCATTACACAGACATAATTTTTTAATTTCGTAAAACGTATAATGCTTCTTTTTTCTTGTGGTGGCGCTGCATGGAAATCATACACACACTGCTGGTTTCTTCCACAGTCCTAGAAATGAAATACTCTGTGACTGACTGTTTGAATGAATGTTCTAATAAAAATTGATTGTCCAAAGTGGGGAATCCCTTTAGCTTTGCAGCCTGAAACCAGGAAAGCTGCAATGGATTTACAGTTCTTGCGTCTCACTGTATTGGTTTGCTCCTGCTTCTAAAGGCAGCTATTAGATGGCTATAATAGGCAAAGGTTTTAAAGCATTTACGCCATATATAATAGTATAGATCAATAATAATTACAGTAAAAGTGAACCTACACTTGAAATCACATTAGACAGATGCCTTTTAGTAATTGCTCAGCAGATGGCGCTGTTTATACAGTAAAAAAAATCAGACTCTTAATAACTCAGTTGTTCTACAAATAAATCTTACAGATTAGGTATGGTATTATCCAGGATTAGACATCACGGCTACTTGCCACTTGGAAAAAAGGCAGTTAAATTGCTTTGGCTCTTTTTCCTAACCAAAACTATGTTAAAAATGAATGAAAACTGACAAGCAGCTGAATTAGTTTACATAACAGACATCTGAAATAGTAGGGTATGAACCAGTTACAGTAGCAGAGTAAAGTAGGGCACTGCTCATGCACTAGAATTGATCATCTAAGAATTTAATAACTCTCTTTAAAACTGTAATTAATGTTTGGTGTCTTTGTACTATCTCAGTAATACGTTGTACATATTGTTAGCGTCATTAATTAAAGTGTCAAAATATTAAAGTAAAAGCTAACGCACTGCCAATGCGATCATATGCATATGCGATCATATATCTATGGTCTATATCTATGAACTGTTCCCAGCCATTTCTGGGTTATTCTATTTTCTTCCACAATCTCCAAATGCTGTCTTTACATACCTCATACAGTAGTACCTATAGAAGTGGTCTCCACAGACCCTAAGCGATGCTCAGTGTGTTATGTTGCACTGTAACTTTGGTACTCAAACGGTAAATTGGGAATTAAGAGGAAGAACTAGGGATGAGCGAATCATTTCTAAAATTCGTTATGCGTTTCACAAAAATCCTATTGACAAATAGATCCGAAGTTATGGTGATTCTCTTGGGACGAATCATGCAAAATGGTGCCCCAAATATTTTGATGGGAAAATTGGCAAGGAAAACAACAGGGAGGGTCAAGAATCACATGACCCTAGGAGCGAGGAGGCTTGCTCTGATTGGCTCAGAGGTTGACAGACAGCTGGAGAGATACCATTCTAAGCGTGGCTTGCAATCTGAGAGCATATGTGTTGGCTGTGTCTGCCAATAAGCAATTAGAGACACAAGCCAGTAATCTAGGTGTGGCAGGGAGAGTATAGGGACAATGTAGGGAAATATTTTAACTAGGTAGATCAGGGTTTTATCAAGGAAAACATAGGAAGGATGGGACTGGTCACTCAGAGTTCATATAGCTGCTAGCAATTGAAAAGTTCATGTTGCTGTCACAAAGTTACCTGTCCGGGCTGAGAGCTGCGAGATCTCCAGCTTCAGCGCGACCGCGTTCGGAGAGACCTGCTGCGAAGCCACACACCTTGGTGACACGACAGCATCCCGAGCAACAGGATGCAATGCTCTGTTTCTGTCCACAGCAGGCGTGTGATGGAGAAAAACTAGCAGTGCTTGATTCAGCTGTTCTGTTGTGTGCTATGTCTGACTAATGGAGCACTGAGTCATTGCTCTATCAGGTTCTGATCCTGGGACTCGGTTCTCTATTTAAACCCCTTCCCGGCCTTATACCAATGTCAGTGATAACTTCAGACTCCCTAGTTGTGATCCTGGTTCTGTGTGCATATGGATTGCTATTATTGTTATTGACCTTGGCTTGCATTTGACCACTATCTGTCTAGTGTATTGGTACTGTGCTTCCTGTCTGGTTCTGAATGTGGCTTGGCTTTGTGACTACCCTCTGTCTTGTGTTTTGTACAGTTTTATCCTTCCAGTTCTGACCCTTTCCCACAGTCTCTGTGTTGTTCTGTCTTTGTGTGTGTCTGTCCTGCACCATAGCAGAGTAGGGAATTTAGACTAGTTGCAGACTTGTCGCTCAGGGCTTGCAAAGAAAGAGGCTTTGTATCACATCAAGATACCCTGCAGTTTTAATTAACATATTGTGCTGCAATAATTGCATTAATCAAGCAGTTTCATTCATCACATTTTATTGCATTAGTATAGCTTGCTGTTTTAGTGAATTAATTCTGCTGCAGTAAGTGCATTAAAATGCCAGTTTCAGTTAACATATTGCATAGATACCCATAGTTTTAGAGAAATTGTTGTACTGTTATAATTACATTAATATACCAGTTTAATTCCACATATTGTATTGCAACAATATACTCACAGTTTTACTGAATGCATTGTGTTGCAGTAACTGCATTAATATGACATCTTATAACCATTCTAAATTGTCAATACCCGTGTGCAGTGTGTTTGTAGAAGGGGAGGGACATTTAATTTTCACTCTCTTTAAATTACAGAAAAAATCCTTGCAGTTTTGCTATTAACATTTAATAAACTGTTTGCCAAACGAGTGACCTGTTCATATATAGGACTCATAAATAGGAGAGTAGAAAGTGAAAGACCCTCATCTTGTCATTGAGAGTTGGTATATGAGTGGCTGTAGTAATGCAAACAGCAGTAGAAGCACCAGCCATCCAGCCAGTAGAAGCAGTAGTAGTAGCAGCAGGCCACATTATTAGTGAGGACAAAGTGGATGATATTATAGACTGGGTGTCTCACTTCTCCTCTCAGTCACAGCAAGATGATGTCAAGGTCAACTCTGGGTCTGACACCATGCCTTGGAACCAGGGGTCACAGCATTTCTCCTGATCCTCATCCTTGCAGACCTAGATAAGCCTTTCAGTTGCATCATCTCTTTCTTCACTGCCCCCTCCTAGTGGGACACCTTCTTTTTCCCTAAGAACAGGCAACCTCATATGCTATGTAAAACACTTGTAACACCCTAGAGTGGTGTTACCACTCTTGGCATCCAGCTTCTATCTCTTTGCTACCCTAAATGTCATTCTATGCATTGTATTCCCATACCTGTAGTACTGTGTATGCCTATCTAATGTTATGTAACTGTTGCAATGCTGTGTACCTGGTGGACCAGCAGGTGTCAGTAATAGTGTGGAAGATTTAGTTTGTAGTTTTCACCAGAATGGAATGTTCCTTATTCCATTCTGACCCCCTCTGCTGGAGAGAAGTAGTTACTTCTAACTTCCTGCAGTGAGGAGGAAAAGGCAGATTAGGCAGTTTTTACCCTACCCCCTGCTAGGGGAAGGAGGTGTTTAGGACAGCAGAGCACCTTCAGCTCTGTTGATCCACCAAGACTGAGTACTAAAGCCTGAGACAAGGCACCAGCTAAAGGAAAGCCAGACTTAATAGAAAAGCACAGCTTAAGACAGAAATTCAGAAATCTTTATCTGCCAAGCATCTGCCAAGTATATAAAGCTGCACTTGCTGGAACATCAAGATAGAGCCTGAAGTGAATTTCCTATATGTAAATTGAGTTAATAAAACTGCGTTGGATCATCCATAAAGGTCTGGACTTCATTTCCACTCGACAACCCTCAATTATTCCACCTATTAATGCAGCCAGAGCCACCGCCTGGGGCCTATCCGTCTAACAAGGTAGGAACACCGTGACACATGCTACCAAGACATATGTGGCCTAAACTACCCTTGGCACTCCTACACTGGGACGAGAGGCAGATCACCTTAGAGGGCCCTGGAGGGAAGGGTCGTCCATAGCAACTACAAACAACTGGGCTCTTGCCCGCTGCACACTCTAGTCTGTGTGACTTATGTGAGAAAAGTCATCGTTTGGACTTTTATGAGGAGTAGGTTAGCAGAACATATGGGGACTTTTACCTTTCTCCAGCGCATAGCATGTTTCCTGAACCTATGGGCAGCCAGACTGGAACAGTGGCCGGAACTGGCCCAGTTTCACTCACAGTCAAACGGACAAAGTTGCCCGCCACAAGTGTACAAAACATCATATTTATCAAAATAAATGAAGCATAAATCTGTGAGGATTTTTACACACCTCTGGCTGAGGTCAATGAAGAGATCTGTCATTGCTGGCCATGGCTATTTATTGCCTGCTTCATCATGCCATTGTTGCTGTCTGCCTGGCTACCATAATGTTCTATCATATATGGTTGCTGTTGCTGCCACCACCCCTACTGTAACTACTATTACCTTTACCCAGACACCACTACTACTACCCCTAATCAGCCATACATATATTTACTGCCTTGTCTGTTGCAAGGCAGCCGGAGCGGGGAAAAAATTAGCCTAACCCTTTGAGCCCCGGATGTTTTTTCAGTTTTGCGTTTACGTTTTGCGCTCCTTGCCTTGATACAGCCATAACTTTTTTATTTTTCTGTTCACATAGCTGTGTGATGGCTTGTTTTTTGCGGGACAAGTTTTACTTTCCAACGCCACCATTTAATATTGCATATGGTGTAGTGGGAAGTGGGAAAAAAATTCCAAATCGGGTGAAATTGCAAAAAAAATGCAATTCTGCCACAGTTTTACGGGTTTTTTAATCTATGGCGTTCAATGTGTGTTAAAACTGACCAGTTACTTTCATTCTACTGGTCAGTACGAATCTGGTGATACCTAGTATGTATAGTTTTTCTTGCATTTTGATAGCGATAAAAAAATTATAAAGTTGGACATTTTTTTTCCCCCCACTTCTTGACCCCTATAACTTTTTGGTATTTTTGTGTACGGAGCTGTATGGGGGCTCACTTTTTGCAGGGCGATCTGAAATTTTTATTGATACCATTCTGGGGTGTGTATGACTTTTTGATCGCTTTTTATTTAATTTAAAAAAAAGCAACAAAAAATGGCGAATCGGCCATTTTGACGCTTTTTTCCGTTTCGCTTTTTACCGTATGGGAAATATATATAGATTTTTTTTTATAATATGGGCGTTTTTGCACATGGCGATACCCATGATGTGTATTTTTTTTTTTTTTTTTTAATACTTTAATTTTTATTTTCGGGAAAGGGGGGTGATTTGAACTTTTACGTTTTTTTTTTTTTTTTATTTTTTTTAAAAACTATTTTTTTTTACACTTTTTTTTTTATTTCCCATAGGGAACTATAACTAGCAATCATCTGATTGCTTATATCATAGACTCCAATGCATTTACATTGGTGTCTATGAGGATTTCAATGCTTTCCTATGGAGCCCTATTACAGGCAAGGGCTCCATAGGGAAGCCTAAGCAGCAGCCTCCTGTCATTGACTATGACAGGGGCTGCTGCAGGCACGCTCCGGCTCCTCCGATCGCCATACGGGGGAGCCGGAGCATTAATGCCGGTCGCGGACGTTAGCTGCGGGTGCCTGCTAGTAGGGTGTGCATCTTGAAACACGCGCCCAGCACCGTACTATTACGGCGCTGGGTGTGAAGGGGTTAAACCCCGCAGCAGGAAGTAGGTAAGTATGCTTCCCTTAACAGGTTGAGCCACGTGGGGGGTCTTACAGAGAGGTTCCCTGAAGATGAACAATTTTTTTAAATATTAAAAGGACTAATTGTTTATCTGTCCAGAATTCTCCAAACCCAGCATAATTTGTCCCATATACAGTACCTGTTATTTCATATTAGCGCTTTCCTTGCCCTGTTGTTAGCATCACTGCATCCTGGTAGGTTTTCTAACCAAACCAAGCAAGCTTTGCTCTGTAATAGGGTTTTCTCCATCTAGCTAACATGGATATGGGCGGTGTATGGGTGTGACTTCTGCTGAGAGAACAGTGTGACAGGCTGAGTAAACTCTGAGAAACATTGCAGAGCAGAGCTTGAAGGTTTTGGTGAGAAACCCCCAGCAGGAAGCTGATGAAAACAGGATGTTCTGCATGTAAATATCCTGCTAGGATGCAGTGATGCTGAGCAAAGAGGAAGAAAAGTGCTGACATGAGAAGAGAACCCATTAAAAGGGGTTGTCTCACTTCAGTAAGTGGCATTTATGATGTAGAGAAAATTAATACAAGGCATTTACTAATGTATTGTGATTGTCCATATTGCCTCCTTTGCTGGCTGGATCAGTTATCCCATCACATTATACATTGCTCATTTCTATGATTACAACCAGGGCCGGCCTTAGGGTAGATGGCGCCCTGTGCGAAACTTTCTCTCGGCGCCCCCCCCCAGTATAGAGCTATAAATACAGTGCAGAGATATATAGAGTGATATAGGTAGGTAGAGTAAAGCAGTATCTATCTATATATATATATATATATATATATATATATATATGTATTTATAGCTCTCTATACTGTCCTATATCACACTATATATCTCTGCACTGTATTTATAGCTTTCTATATTGAAATGTAACCTAATATAGCGCACATACCTCTTACATCCAGTGACGTCTCCTCTAATATAGATCTTCTCTTTCCTCATCTTCTCCTTTCAGACCAGACGCCATTTTTCAGCCATTTCTCATCTCTGCAGTTTGACAAAAAAAAAAATCTTAGTTTACACAGTGTCCTAAAATAACTGCGCCCAGCAAATAGTGTTCCGTAATAGTGCGCCCAGTAATATAGTAAACATAACGCTCCCCAGAAATAACTGCGCTGATACTGTGCCAGGGTGCCCCCACAGTAATAGTGCCCCCCACAAGTCCCAACTAATAATTCTCTGCCAGAGTGCACTTGTTAGTAATAGTGCCCCCAACAATACTAATGTCCCCACTGTGCCCCAGAAGTAATAATGCTTCCAATGTGCCAGTAAGAAGTGCCCCCCAATAATGTGCCAGAAGTTCCCCCCAAAATCATGTGCCAGTAAAAAGTGTCCCACCCCCATAGATGCCCCCCAATTTATGTGCCAGTAAGAAATGCCTCAGTGCCCCCATGTGCCAGTAAGAAATGCCCCAGTGCCCCCATGTGCCAGAAAAATGCCCCCAATGCCCCCATGTGCCAGTAAAAATGCCCCCAGTGCCAGTAAAAATGCCCCCAGTGCCAGTAAAAATGCCCCCAGTGCCCGCATGTGCCAGTAACAATGCCCACAATACCCCCATGTGCCAGTAAAATGCCACTATGTGCCAGTAAAAATGCCCCCAGTGCCAGTAAAATGCTCCCATGTGCCAATAAAAATGCCCCCAGTGCCCCCTTGTGCCAGTAAAAATGCCCCCAGTGCCAGTAAAATGCCCCCAGTGCCCCCATGTGCCAGTAAAAATGCCCCAGTGCCAGTAAAATGCTCCCATGTGCCAATAAAAATGCCCCCAGTGCCCCCTTGTGCCAGTAAAAATGCCCCAGTGCCAGTAAAATGCCCCCAGTGCCCCCATGTGCCAGTAAAAATGCCCCATGTGCCAGTAAAAATGCCCCAGTGCCAGTAAAAATGCCCCAGTGCCAGTAAAATGCTCCCATGTGCCAATAAAAATGCCCCCAGTGCCCCCCTTATGCCAGTAAAATGCCCCCAGTGCCAGTAAAATGCCCCCAGTGCCCCCATGTGCCAGTACAATGCCACTATGTGCCAGTAAAAATGCCCCCAGTGCCCCCTTGTGCCAGTAAAAATGCCCCCAGTGCCCCCTTGTGCCAGTAAAAATGCCCCCAGTGCCCCCTTGTGCCAGTAAAAATGCCCCCAGTGCCCCCATGTGCCAGTAAAATGCCCCCATGTGCCAATAAAAATGCCCCCATAAAAAAAAAATAAACATTTACTTACCTCCATGGAGCCGGCAGCGATGCGATGCAGGCCTCTTTCGGCCTGTGTCCCGCGCTGTACGGCTCAGGCAGCGCGATGACGTAATCGCGCCGCCTGAGCTGGCCTCTGATAGGCTGCAGGCCTAGGGCCTGCAGCCTATCAGAGGAACGGGCAGGGGAGACGCCTCTCCCTCCCCTGCCCCGCATCTCCAAAGGCAGACTATGGAGATGAGCGCTTCCACAATGGAAGCGCTCATCTCCCTCTGCCCCACCGCCGCCCCCAAGTGTGCGGCACTTGCAGGGCACGGCCGGGCCATTAAGGGGGCGCTCTGGCAGGGCGCCCCCTTAAGTGGCCGGGAGTGAAGCGCCCTGTGCAACCGCACGGGTCGCACACCCCAAAGGCCGGCCCTGATTACAGGGCCGGCCCTGATTACAACCACCCTGCAATCCACAGTGGTGGTCGTGCTCGCACAGTATAGGAAAAAGCATTGGCCTTTCTGGTGGCCAGGACCATGACAGCGCATGCAAGCACAGCTACTGCTGCTGGATTGCTTGGTGGTCGTAACCATGGAAACAAGCAGTGTATAATGTGATGGAAAAATGATTCCAGCCAGCAAAGTAGGCAATATGGACAATCACTATGCATTAGTAAGTGCCTTGTATTAACTTTCTCTACATGATGTCATTAGGTAAAGTGAGACAACCCCTTTAACTATAAATCCCCTCTTATCCCTAGAACATATTTGAAGTGGTAAACTGGACATTTTGAGGGTCCACCAAGGACTAAATCTCCACTGTCCTGGACAACGAGAAATTTTAACCGCGTTTGCTCACTAGAGACTTTACTACTAAAGGAATATTTTCTATTTGTGGCACATCGCGAGATGTGCTATAAATGTCTGATAGGTCCAGATTCCACCTCTGAAACCTGTTCCTACCCATAGAATGGGACCCCGAAGCAAACAGCAAGCCACACATGCGCAGCCACCCTCTATTCACTGCCAATAATGCTGGCTCAGCTACTTTCGAAGTCCCATAGTAGTAAAAGGCAGGTTTGGCAGCATTTGCATTCCTTTTTCTCCATTTGCTGTGATGGGACAAAAGTAGTTAAGCATGCATACTCAGCTATTTTTGTAATTCCTATAGCAGACAATGTAGAGAATACCACGTTTGCACAGTGAGCTCCCCATTCACTTTCCATCCACATTCTGAAGATAAGTGGGACCCACACCTATCTGACGTTTATGGCATATCCAATGTCAAATATGTCTATGATGGGACAAACTCTTTAACCTTTAACTATGTACAGTGGCGTAGCTATAGGGGTCACATCGGTTGCAGTTGCGACCGGGCCCCTAAGCACAGCCAATTAGGCAAGGTCTGCAGGCCTGCAGCCTATAAGAGGCCGGCTCAAGCGGCGTGATGACATTATCGCGTCGCCTGAGCCGTACAGCGCGGGACAGAGGCCGGAAGAGGCCTGCATCGCATCGCGGCCAGTTCCATGGAGGTAAGTATTAGTGTTTATTTTTTTTTTATTGTTGCAATCACGGACCGGAGCTCTATTGGGGGCATTTGTTACTGGCACATGGGACACTGGGGGCATTTGTTACTGGCACATGGGGGCATTCGTTACTGGCACTGGGGGCATTTGCATTTGTTACTGGCACATGGGGGCACTGGGGGGCATTTCTTACTGGCACATGGGGGCACTGGGGGCATTTCTTACTGGCACATGGGGGCATTTCTTACTGGCACTGGGGAGCATTTCTTACTGGCACATGGGGGCACTGGGGGCATTTGTTACAGGCACATGGGGCACTGGGGGAATTTTTTACTGGCACATGGAGGCACTGAGGGCATTTCTTACTGGGACTGGGGGCATTTCTTACTGGCACTTGGGGGCACTGGGTGCATTTCTTAATGGCACGGGAGCACTGGGGGCATTTTTACTGGCACTGGGGGCATTTATTACTAGCACATGGGGGCACTGGGGGCATTTTTACTGGCACATCGAGGCACTGAGGGCATTTCTTACTGGCACATGGGGACCCTGGAGGCATTTCTTGCTGGCACATGGGGGCATTGGGGGCATTTCTTACTAGCACATAATTTGGGGGGCATCTATGGGGGTGAGACACTTTTTACTGGCCCATGATTTTGGGGGGGGGGAATCAATGGGGGGAACTTCTGGCGCATTATTGCGGCGTTTCTTACTGGCACATAATTTGGGGGGCATCTATGGGTGGGGAGCACATTATTGGGGTAAAATTTTGGGGGCACTTTGTACTGGCACATTATTGGGGGGCACTATGGGGGCACTTCTTACTGGCACATTATTGTGGGGCACTATGGGGACACTTCTTACTGGCACATTATTGGGGCACTTCTTACTGGCACATTGGAAGCATTATTACTTCTGGGGCACAGTGGGGACATTAGTACTGTTGGGGGCACTATTACTAACAAGTGCACTCTGGCAGAGAATTATTAGTTAGGACTTTGTGGAGCACTATTACTGTGGGGAGCACTATTACTGTGGGAGGTACCCTGGCACAGTATCAGCATAGCACAGTTATTTCTGGGGGACGTTATGTTTACACTATTACTGTCAGGGACACTATTTGCTGGGCGCAGTTATTTTAGGACACTGTGTGCCAATCATTATTGAAGGACACTATCTGTGTGGTACTAGTGGCACAGTACTGGGGGTGGTAGGATGATTTGTCCAGAAGACGGGAGAATGATGGAAAAGTAGTAAACTAAGATTTTTTTCTGTCAAACTGCAGAGATGAGAAATGGCTGAAAAATGGCATCTGGTCTGAAAGGAGAAGATGAGGAAAGAGAAGATCTACATCAGAGGAGACGTCACTGGATGTAAGAGGTATGGGGCGCTGTATTACCCTGGATGTAAGAGTTTTGAAGTCTGCAAATTGCGGATCCACAAAAAAAGGATGATGTTCCGTAAGGCATCCGTTTTTTTTTGCAGATCCACTGTAACAATGCCTATCCTTGTCCGCAAAATGGACAAAAATAGGAATGGACATACAGATGCGGACTGCACACAGTGTTCATTTAAGTGAATGGGTCCGCATCTGAGCCGCAAAATATGCAGATCGGAGGCTGCAAAAACGTGTGAATGTAGCCTTACCCTGTATGTTCTGTAGTGATATATGTAATGTTAGGAGGGAAAAGGTTAGACATTGATGGGGATCTTAGTGTACAGTGATTATTACACATTCTCTCCCTACCCAAGTCTGATATTTGGAATATTGAGCCTTTGTCTACTTTTACTACAGGTACCTGGTAATCTCTTTTGATTGTGCCCACTTTCCAGGTTGTTAATGTCTTGTATGCTGTGTGTGCTCATATGTAGTTTGCAGGTGTAGCATAGCATCTTCAGATAAGGATATGTAGTACCTATATTGTACTCTTAGGGCTCATGCACATGGGCAGTGCTGGCCCATGGCCGTATTGCGGCCCTCATATGCCAGGACCGCAATACACGGGCACCGGCCGTGTACAGCCCGCATCATGGATCCCGGACCCAGTCACTACTTTTTTGCGGTGCGGACCGTTGGATTCGGATCGCGGACCCCATTCAATAGAAAGGGTACGCAATCCGAATGCGGCGGCCCCACAGTCAGTGCCGTGCATTGTGGACCTCAAATTGCAGTCCACAGCACGGGTACTGAGAGCACACGTTCGTGTGCATGAGCCCTTAGTGGAAACCAGGGTAAAACAATCAGTATTTTAGCTTATTATCATCAGTGGTGTAGCTTCAGCTACTGTGAACATTTTGTGATTTAGTTCTCCAGACATTCTGATCTGCTTCCCTTTAGGTTTTCCACTGTCTGATGAACATGACCATTGAAAAATCACGTAACTAAAGACATTGGAGTGCTAATCAGACAACATTCAATTTGCTTTAGTCTTCTCTCGCCACTGAGGGTGATTACATTAAAGTATTCATGCTGCAAATTCTTGCTCTGTCCTCCACTGCAGATATCATATGGCCCAGTGTCCTCTGCTGCCAGTATCCTACTGCACAGTGTCATGGATTAACTGCAGTGATATTATTTGTGAAGCAACTTGTGGATATATTTTCCAATGGCGGTAGCACAAGAGTGATCACAGGATGTAACTGCACTATGGAAGAAGCATCAGTGCACCCTACCAGTAAAGGCCTTGGGATAACAGCGGTGAATGCAGTACAAGAATTTTAATGGCAAGCATGTTACAAATGAATCAATACATGTGAAGGTGCTCACCCACCGCAAATCCAATGGATGTGTCAAGCAGACAGCTTATCAATAGGTGAAAGAAGATAAGAATTCTAGCAGTAATGGTAATACGTGCCATGCCTGAAACATGTAAAAGACTTCCTGGCATTTCCATCTGGAATCTGAATGCATGTTTGAAATAAAGGAGGTATATTATACCAGCAAGTTCTGGACCTATTCTCTCCTTTCTCTTTGATGGGATGTCTAGTTTAGAAAACTCATTTTCAAATATATTAGTAAAGAAATCTGAATATTTACCCTTGCTTTCTTAACTCATTATTTAGCCCAATTTGAAAAAAATCTACAAAGAGCTTCTCTCATTTTCATGCACACTGTGTAATAGCATTGCAGGGAAATAGAGCATCTGTTACCAGGTTCCCTTACCCATGGTATTAAAATTGATTGTTCTGGGTCTGATAAGTTGAGCACACTGATCATCTTATCATTGGCAGAATCTTCAGAAAAAAAGGTAAAAAGGGATTCAGCATGGGGGAAACTCTTATTTTGGGTTCCTCACGCTCTTTTAAAGGGAATGTATCACCTATTTATATCTTGTTTTTACTAATTTAAACCAGGTTGTAAAACATATTCCATTTTGTAATCTGTTTTTATTTTCTTATTGTACTTCTTTTTCCTATTTTCTGTACAAAGTTATAGAGTTAAGTTATCCTGCCAAATAACGTTTAGTGATATAGTTTTTAACATCCACATGGACCATAGTGTCTATGGACAGAAGAGCTTCAATGGCAGAGCTTTCTAGACATGTTCAGAGGTCATTGTGCCAGGGGGGAAGAGTAAATAAGCTATTGCATCACCAATTTTAATCTTTCCTGTGATAATGAGATGACTACTGAAAAGTGATCTCTACAGAACAGAGATTGTCAGTCTTTTAATGAGACAGTTGACAATGTGAAAACTATGGGATTTTAGGACTTATTTTAGTCCTATGGAACGTTAAAAGAATCACCAAAAATATGTTTAACATAAAAAGGCTTAAAGAGGTTGGTTCAGCTGGGACATTGATGGAATATCGCTAGCATATCGATGAATGGAAAGCATACACTCACGCACAGTTTGGTCTCCTTAACTTGAGAGGCCCCGTTCTCGAGATACTAGTGGGTCCCAGAAGTAGAACTCTCATCTATCTAACATTAATTACATATCTTAGTATTATGCCATCAGTCACAGATGGGCCAACCCCTCTTTAAAAGTATTAACCCTAATTCAGTCATAAGCCAATGTACATATAATTATGTATGTATATTTCACCAATGACAGAAATTTTGTGTCAACATAGGATAAATGCTTAACTGAAGAAAAATTGTTGATCCAGTCTGATCTTCTGGATCAACCAGGAATATCAATAATTAATTTTCCTGTTGAACTGAATATATTTTTAAACCATATTGTGTAACTATCTGTGTCACAGGGACTCCAAAATACCAGTGACATCCACAGTGTGGCTGTGAAATCAGTGAAACTCACAGTGCCTCCATAATGGTGACAGCAAGTGGTCCTCTATAACTGAGGATTTTTTTTTCTAGATAGACCTTGTTAAAGGGTATTATAGCATATGTAGTATAGTATGTAAGCTTTACCTAGTGCAATACAGTACATTATGCTCTCTGCTGTGTAGCATTATGATCAGCTAGTAGTTTGATTGGATTATTAGTAAAATGTAAAGTGATAAATCCATTGTCTACTTGTGCCCGAGAAACTCACAGTCTGAGGACCCTGTAGAACTTCTGAGCCCTGGCCAATTGATGGGTTTCCTATTCAACTGCAGCTACATACGTCTTACGGATACTTGGTTCTGGCATTGAAATTGTTAATACCCTGTGTATAAAAGCTATATTTAAAACTGTGTCATGTCATCTAAGTCTGAATGCAGGTACAGTATACTTCTACTATCTGCTAAAACATCAGTCAATTATTGATTGCTTTTCTGTAGCCTTCAAGGTTACTCTTTTTTTTACACAGAACATCTCCAGAATCTGAGTGGTTAGAATTTTTATATTATGTTGAATTCCATAAACCTAGTTTCCTGCTCTGTCTCAAAAGATGGTCAAATAATCTGGTTTTGTTTTGGGGAACTGTAGCAGATGTTGTGAAGTACCTTGAAGTTAGTAGCTATTAAAACTACTATATAGGAAAGGTTAGAAGGTGTGGAGTGCTAAATGAGCACTGTGGCCCTTCATTCTCAGGATTGGGCCCCCTACTGATCATAGTGATATCTGATCACTTTATAAAATTGGGGTATGCATTTAATATCTACTTTCAATAGATACAATGAAACATTAGGTCAAGTAAGTATAACTGGTAAATAGAATTCAAGATACTGTAATAGGATTAAGGCACAGTTGTTTTGTCAAGTTTCATATAATTTGCATGGGCATCTTAACGGAGAAGTTAAAGCATACCTTTTCAGATGCCTTTTCAGGATTGGCTCCCATTTACGCATACAAGAGTAATGCATTATTTATGGCCATTGTTTAACTTGTATGCTGCATTTTGAGGCAGCTTTACCCTCTGGAGGTTCCATCTATAATATTCAGTTCTCTCTAAGCTAGTGGTAGAAGCTAGCTACTATGGTGTCTCTCATAGACTACATATAAAGAAAGCCAGTGATTCTCTTAGAATCATTCACATGCACCATATATTATGGTGTATAGTACCAAGTAGTACTGATGTGAATAAAGCACTTGGGGTGAGATATACAGTACAGACCAAAAGTTTGGACACACCTTCTCATTCAAAGAGTTTTCTGTATTTTCATGACTATGAAAACTGTAGATTCACACTGAAGGCATCAAAACTATGAATTAACACATGTGGAATTATATACTTAACAAAAAAGTGTGAAACAACTGAAAATATGTCATATATTCTAGGTTCTTCAAAGTAGCCACCTTTTGCTTTTATTACTGCTTTGCACCCTCTTGGCATTCTCTTGATGAGCTTCAAGAGGTAGTCACCTGAAATGGTTTTCACTTCACAGGTGTGCCCTGTCAGGTTTAATAAGTGGGATTTCTTGCCTTATAAATGGGGTTGGGACCATGAGCTGTGTTGGGCAGAAGTCAGGTGGATACACAGCTGATAGTCCTACTGAATAGACTGTTAGATTTTGTATTATGGCAAGAAAAAAAGCAGCTAAGTAAGGAAAAACGAGTGGCCATCATTACTTTAAGAAATGAAGGTCAGTCCGGAAAATTGGGAAAACTTTGAAAGTGTCCCCAAGTGCAGTCGCAAAAACCTTCAAGCACTACAAAGAAACTGGCTGACATGAGGACCGCCCCAGGAAAGGAAGACCAAGAGTCACCTCTGCTGCGGAGGATAAGTTCTTCCGAGTCACCAGCCTCAGAAATCGCAGGTTAACAGCAGCTCAGATTAGAGACCAGGTCAATGCCACACAGAGTTCTAGCAGCAGACACATCTCTACAACAACTGTTAAGAGGAGACTGTGTGCAGCAGGCCTTCATGGTAAAATAGCTGCTAGGAAACCACTGCTAAGGACAGGCAACAAGCAGAAGAGACTTGTTTGGGCTAAAGAACACAAGGAATGGACATTAGACCAGTGGAAATCTGTGCTTTGGTCTAATGAGTCCAAATTTAAGATCTTTGCTTCCAACCACCGTGTCTTTGTGCGACACAGAAAAGGTGAACGGATGGACTCTACATGCCTGTTTCCCACCGTGAAGCATGGAGGAGGAGGTGTGATGGTGTGGGGGTGCTTTGCTGGTGACACTGTTGGGGATTTATTCAAAATTGAAGGCATACTGAACCAGCATGGCTACCACAGCATCTTGCAGCGGCATGCTATTTCATCCGGTTTGCGTTTAGTTGGACCATCATTTATTTATCAACAGGACAATGACCCCAAACACATCTCCAGGCTGTGTAAGGGCTATTTGACCAAGAAGGAGAGTGATGGGGTGCTATGCCAGATTACCTGGCCTCCACAGTCACCAGACCTGAACCCAATCGAGATGGTGAAGACAAAAGGGCCAACAAGTGCTAAGCATCTCTGGGAACTCCTTCAAGACTGTTGGAATACCATTTCAGGTGACTACCTCTTAAAGCTCATCAAGAGAATGCCAAGAGTGTGCAAAGCAGTAATCAAAACAAAAGGTGGTTACTTTGAAGAACCTAGAATATAAGACATATTTTCAGTTGTTTCACACTTGTTTGTTAAGTATATAATTCCACATGTGTTAATTCATAGTTTTGATGCTTTCAGTGTGAATCTACAATTTTCATAGTCATGAAAATACAGAAAACTCTTTGAATGAGAAGGTGTGTCCAAACTTTTGGTCTTTACTGTATAACACTATTAGCTACTGTAGTCTATGAGTCTCTTTCACTTCAGATTACTGCTCTACCACTTCTTTGTCTGCATAGACTTCAAATGGCAGCAGTAATTTTATCCTTCAGTAAGCAGTCTTCAGTCCTGTCTTGGTCTCAAAAGACAGATTCAGCAGAGAACTCAGAGCATATATTAGTTGAGGAAAGGGGATACAAATGAGCTCTTGACAAGCTCTGCCTCTAATACCACCAGATGTAAGGCAGCCATCCTATAAGTCAATGTTCAGCTCTTTAAATAAGCCTTGAGACATGACTCGGATACTGAGGGGCAATCACCTTTAGTTGAGGAAAGGAAGGGAGAGCTGAAAAGTGGAAAAAAAAAGGATTTTTTATGATAAGACACATATATTACAAAGTTTCTTATACTTATTCAACATTGTGTGGAAAGTCAGTATTAAGAGTTTTCTTACCATTTGAAATGATGGCATATTAGTAGGATGTACCATCACTTTCTGATCTGTGGGTGTATGAAAGCCAAGACATAGTACATAGCCATAGTACTCAGAATAAAGGGATAGCTGTCCAAGGAAATGCAACACCGCTGAGTTCACTTGAAGGGAGCTACTGTATGATGCAGTTTCTTAACATCTTAGGTACAGTTCTGCAAATTATTAAGGTAACCACTGTGTGTAAATTGTATTCTTATTTTACAAAAGTCATTTAGAGTCTATAACGGTGACGGTTTATTTAGTATCTAGTTCAGGAGTATGTAGAGTATATCAGCTTTCTTCATTACATTTAAGAACAAGCTGTTGATTGGCAGAAGAACATAAAGACACGTAGTTTAGTAATGAAACTGTCAGCGTTCTATTCTGCTCCGTGCTGGCGATGAAATCTCTGCGTCAATCTACTAAAATTACAGAGATAGACACATCAAGTAAACAGTGACACGAGTCAGCCGCAATATGTACGTTTGACTAGAACTTCCTGAAGCTATGCTGAGTGAAAGCTATACTTAATCATTTTAGGGCTGACATCTCTATTTTCTCTGCTGCTAAAAAAAATACAAAGCCTAAAAAGCATCATGAAATGAACACCAAAGTCGGTTATCAAGGAGTAGGTTCTTCCTGTAATGTCTACAGCGAGCGCACAATTCTTCCCAGGATGCTTTTAACGTAAGACATCAAGACGTTACTTCTCCCTAATAAAGGCAGGCATTGCAGTTTTACAATGGTAAATTTGTGTTAATGAACCTCTGCCCTGGGAGGCACTTGTTATATTCAGGAATGAAAATTAATTCCCTAATCTGTATATTGTAGAATGACAACATTTAGTCATAGGAACATTTAGATAATATCCAGCAACTGAAGAGACCTATTAACAGCATGGAGGGCAGATATACTGTATATTGTCATAAAATTAAGCATTTTCTGGTTGACAGGTCTGCAGTTATAGACTCTGCAGAGCGCCAATCATTGCTTTTAAGCCCTTAAGGGTTTGCGCTGCAATTTGGGGTTTTAAAATAGTGCCTTCTCAGCTCCTTACACAGCAGACACCCAAAGGCAGAGTAGTTGATCGTCGATATCATATAATATTTAAACCCTCATCCACTTTTCCCCAGATTAAAAATACAAATAAACAATTAAAAAAAAGATTGTAGGAATCACAATGTCCCAAAACACCTGAACTATTAAGATATAAAAGTATTTATCCTGTATGGTGGACAGCATAATGATAAAAAAATACCCCATTCACCTTTTTTTGTTTGGCTTACCTCTCCCCAAAATTAATAACAAGTGATCACTAGTCATCACTAGTCATACACACTACACTGGTATCAATAAAAAAAAAAAAAAAAAAGCCCTTACACAGCTTTATAGACATAAATTACAACACAAAGTTATTGGGGTCAAAATATAACAATTAAAAATTAAAAAAATTTTTTTCAAATTTTTTAAAGTATTAAAATACAAGAAAAACGATAAAAATGTGGTATTACTCGTACTGACCCAGAGAATGAAATCATCAGGCCAGTTTTACTACAGGCCAGAACGCCGTAAACAGTATACCCATAAAACAATTTTTTTTCCAATTCCACCCCATATGGAGTTTTTTTGCCAGCTTTCCACTATATCATATGCAATATAATATGGTGCCATTAGAAAATACAACTTGTACCCCCCTAAAAAAAAATCCTCATAGGAAAAAGTGAATGGAAAAAAAATTGTGGCTACAGCAAGGCAGGGGGTAAAAAAAAGAAAACACAAAAACTGACAATTGCTTTCTTCCAGAAACAGCACCACACCTGCCTATGAGTTGTGCCTGGTATTGCAGCTTAGCTTCATTGCAGTGAATAGGACTAAACTGCAATACCACTCTCGACCTGTGGACAAGTGTGGTGCTGTTTTTTAAAGAACGTAGCCATGCTTTGCAAAAACTGTACAAACCCTTTAAAACTACATTGGGGATAAAAATAGGGAAGGTAATTCTCATTCATGTAGGGTCATTAATGCAATACAATACGCTATAAAGCAAAAATCGCACTTAATTTTATTAGGAACCGATGCTGAAAAAGCATTTGATAGAGTCGACTGGACGTATATGGTTCACACCTTGAGTAGATTCGGGATCCCTGACTCCTTTATCAAATCAGTAATGACATTATATACCAACCCGAGCGCTAGAATTAGAGTTAATGGCACTTTGTCTAATACATTCCAGATCTCCAATGGAACGCGCCAGGGATGTCCCCTATCACCCACCCTGTTCATATTAGTTATGGAAACACTTCTGCAGGCATTCCGGGACTCTAAGGAGATATGTGGTCTGAGAGTGGGTAGGAATGAACATAAATGTGCTGCATTTGCAGACGATCTTCTTTTACTTGTCACAAACCCCCTTCAAGCTTTCTCCCATATAGCTGCTCTTATTGAAAAATTTGGTTCTTTATCGAACTTCAAGATCAACTATTCCAAGTCGGAAGCGTTAAACATTACTCTCCCACAGAAAGATGTCTCCCAACTGTCCAGCTCTTACCCATTCAAATGGCGTCAGGACAGCTTGCCCTATTTAGGGATTTCCTTAACTAAAGATCCTAACAAACTATTTTCCGCCAACTATTCTCCCCTTCTTAAGAAGATAAAAAGGCAATTGTCATCACTTGTGGTACCGTTTATGTCTTGGATGGGGCGTAAAAACCTTTTACAAACGTACATTTTACCAAAATTTATATATTTGTTACAAATGGTGCCAATACATGTCCCCAGGTACTTCTTTCAACAAATTAGATCTCTCTTTATTTCCTTTTTGTGGAATGGAAGGCGTCCTAGGATAAAATACTCCAGACTGATAATGGACCGCCTCCATGGTGGCTTTGGCTCACCAGATGTTAATTATTACTATAAAGCGATCCAGCTGAAGAGGTGGATACAATTATGTATTCCACGCTTTAGAACATGGGGTGGGGAAATAGAATTAACCATGTTGACAGATGGTAATCTAGCAAATTTATGGGGCATTAAGACATCCCATAATATATCTTATGGCCTAACAAAAGGGGTGACCCAAGTAATACAATCTCTCTCACCCAACATGCAACTATTTTCTAAACTGCCATTATCGCTACCTGCATCACTGACTCCATTCCTTTTGGAATCAAATACTCAAAATATTCCCTCTTTTTGGTCCTCATTTAAGCATATCACATCTACAAAGCTCTTAGAAGAGCTAAGGAAGGGAGACGATACACATATTATATTCTCTAAGTATACTCAAAGAAACAACTTCTTAGAATTAGCCGAATTCAACAGAACCTGTAAGTTATTACTCTCTGCCTATAATACAACTACAGATTGCACATGGTTTGAAAAACTTGTAATAGCTGAGAAAATGCCCCAACGTGCTATATCCTTATTGCATAAATCAATCTTTTCGCAATTACCAGCTACCACACCAGCATATATCAAAAATTGGGAAGCTGACTTAGGCATAACATTCTCAGAAGCTGATATAGCTAAAATTCATCTACACTCCCACGGTTTCTCTAAATGCATACGTATACAGGAACACTCGTACAAAACAATGACAAGATGGTATAATGACCCATGCAAACTCAAACAAATGAACCTGAGTGATTCTAATGTATGCTGGAGATGTTCCGAAGGAGAAGGTTCACTGGGCCACTTGATGTGGCACTGCCGACTGATTAAACCATATTGGACTCAACTTGAGAAAAACATAAATGACATATGCAAATCATCTATTAAACTATCTCCACAATCAGTCCTTCTTTGGTTACCATCTGACACATGGCACCCAAAACACTTAGATTTACCCACACTGTTAGTTCAAGCTGCTAGACTCCTAATCCCACTCAATTGGTTAAGCAATGCCCCTCCGAGTATAGCACAGTGGAGGAATAAAGTAGATCAAATTTATCTTTTAGAAGAGTTAGCCAGCTGGGCAAATAGGAGACATTCTCAATTCGTTAAGCTTTGGGAACCGTGGAAAACATATCGCCAATCCTCAAATTGATTGCTAGATTAATCACATTAATCACATCTACAAATGACAAAAGGCCTCTCCCCCCCCCACCCCCTCCCCTCCTAGACGTTATTAAGATCTGCTCACTGATAAGCCATTATCACGATTTGCCCCCTTTTAAGACTCTCCCTCGCCGTATTTTTAACTATTGCTTCATCTTAACCCCTCTCATTTTGGGGTTAGCTTGTATAGGATGTCACCGGCAATTTTCATGTATACAACTTACTAGGATGTGGTCAATAAAACACTCAAACCATTATAATCCATTTTAATTTGTTTAATGCTACTATGTTGTTATGCTCATAAAGGTTGCATAGTACAGAATGAAGTGTTAACCTTTCCTTCACTTACCTCGATGCGAGCTGTTATTCTTATGTACTTATTAAATCTGATCTAATCGAGGATAATTAGAATACTTTGTTTATAGTTCACTGAACCCATCATCTTGGAAATTCATCCCTCTGACTGTTATACCAGGGGGTGAAAATCTAGATGACTACTCATTACCCCCCCCCCACAACCCTTTTACCCTTCCCATCCATCCTTCCTACCCTTACCTTCCCTTACCTCTCACCACCCCTTTCTACGATCCTATATTTCTCTGAATGCATACTATGTGTCATTTTCTCATTATGTTACTAAGTACGATGTTACATGTATGTATTATGTTGCTTTATACAAAAAAACAATAAAAAGAGATTTGTTAAAAAAAACTACATTGGGGAGCAAGGATGGAATTGTGTAATGTGTTAGTTTTCAAGCTGTACAATTCATTTCAGCAATAAGAAGTAATATTAATAAATGATAATAATAAACTGTAGTTTATAAATGTGTATTATATGCAAAGGGAGTGCATACTGCATTCTTATCAACATTTAAATAGTAAAAATTAGGGTATTTAAATCCCACCCCTTGGATCAACTGGAAATACTTCAAAATGCCAAAAAACCTGCTTTGGGTTGAGCTTTACGTAAGCTTTGCCCCAATTTATGCAACTGCCCTGCAAAACCAGGAGTCTTGGCAAGTATGATACCATAGAGGCAGGTATGTGATACTGAGAAACCTTTAAAATGGCCCCTTTACTGATTGGGAGTTGGAGGTATTAGGTGACATATAGGGGTTTTAATTCAGCAAACAAGAAAGCAAGGAATTATCTCAGGGGTAATGGAAAACAAATAGTAGTCCTTGGTGACTTGACGGAGGTCCCAGTTTGATCGTCCTGTCCTCCATGGATTATATGTACATATAATGAATGTGTGTTATTTGTTGGTTTATTCTAACAGGTAGCAAAATGGGAGAACAAAAGCCTGGAGGTAAAATATCCTGTATGGCCCAGGATAACTGGGGCACTGGACAGCGAACCTGATGACAACCATCTTAGTGTTGTTACTTTGGAGGAGGCTCCATTCGTTATTGTTGAGAACATGGATTACCACACAGGAACATGTGTAAGGAATACTGTGCCGTGTCGAAAATATATCAGGTTAAAGTAAGTAAGCATAAAAAATATGCATTCTTCTCTGTGCAATCACTGCTAGCACTGACTGCTGTCTGTACAACTGTCATAGAATATATTAAGGCAAATTGCGCACAACCACAATAGGAGAAATATAGATTTACTGTAGTTATAAAATAACTAGTTCTTAGGTAAAATACAGCATTTCGCTCCCAAACTCAACATACTGGGGCAAATTTATGAAAATTATCTATAAGAAAAGCTGTCTTTGTTGCCCATAGCAAACAATCACAGGACAGCTTTCATTATTTTAAGAGCAGATCATGAAATGAAAAATGAATTGTGATTGGTTAGAACTAGTGTTGAGCGAATCGAAGCATTCAAGCAGAATTCAGTCCAAAGTTTAGGAAAACTTTTATTACAAATTAATCCCAGTTTTCTCCAGCTTAGAAGTAACAAATTAGGTTTTCCTAAAATGGGGGCTGCAAGATCACCCATAATGCTGTGCAGCCAGCCAATCTGCATTCCGTTTTGATCTGTCATAATACACGTCTATGGCCATGCATAACGGATCCGTCTGGTTATGCAGGAATTTATTTTCCTGCATAAAGGAAACCAGACGGATCAAAGTACAGGCACTTTCACCACAAAGCTTGGTCAGGAGTGTATGAAGATATAATTCCTTTATCAGTCAACAGATTTAGAGGGCAGACTGTGATCTTCATCAGGCACAATTACAGAGACTGATACTTATTTTTCTCACTTACATATGCTGACATATTCCATAGCACTTTACAGAGAATTTCATTGCTTGCTGTCTCACAATCTAAATTCCCCTATCTATATCTTTGGATAACCGGAATACCCATAGGAAACCCACATAAACATGGGGAGAACATACAAACTCCATGCAGATGTTGGCTTTGGTCAGATGTGAACCTAGGACCCCAGTGCTGCAAGGAACCAGTGCTAACCACTGAACCACCGTGCTGTGTGACAAAACTGCATGTGTTTGTTTTCGTCCCCCAACGACACACTTTTTTTTTTTTTAATGGCATCAAAATCGCCGCAGATAAAAAAACACGTTGGAAAGCTGCAGTACACAATAATTGGCCAAGCTCCACACAACTGAAATATGTAAACCCAGCCATACTATGAAATGTTCTGCTAAAACCTGTAACAATCAAAATCTGATCAAACTCAACTGAGAGTGGTCTAAATATATGGTTCACAGGAGGAATCTAGGCTGGATTCATAGATCACTTATTTGTTACATTGCAATTCTGCAACAAAATACAGTAAAATGTAAGTGAATGGGGTTTAACACTTACAGATTTAATTAGGGATATCTAGACTGACTCAGCATAAAATTTATGCTATGTGAGAACCTGGCCTTAGGAACCCAAGGAAATCTGACCTTTTTTTAAAAAATATGTTAACTTGGGCAATGCCATAAATTTGCTTACATTTAAGATTGACCTAAAAACAGATTATTTGCTTCAAGATTCACACGTTAAAAAAAATAAAATAAAATTACAATTCTGGATATTCAATTAGATTTCAGACATTTGGACCTCAATTAGATAGGACATACTTTATATATCTCATCGTCCTCTGTTTATACAAATCATTTAGTACTCCTTTTTATTCTACATTTTTCTTTGCTTTCCATGTTGCAGCAACTCTACGACTGAAGGCACGTATGTGAAAAAATGCTGCAAAGGATTCTGCATAGATATCTTGAAGAAACTTTCCAAGACTGTGAAATTTACATATGACCTTTACCTCGTAACCAATGGAAAGCATGGCAAAAAAATCAATAACGTTTGGAACGGAATGATTGGTGAAGTAAGTTCTGTTAGGTAAAAGAACTCCTTAGTAAGAACTTGTCACAATAAGTATTAAGCCTTGTGTTTTCGAAGATGGTAACTAATCCATTTTTTTTTCCTGTTCTCTTCATTGTCATTAATGGACCAGGTGGTCTATAAGCGAGCAGTTATGGCAGTGGGTTCGCTCACGATTAATGAAGAGCGCTCGGAGGTTGTTGATTTTTCAGTTCCATTTGTCGAAACTGGAATTAGTGTTATGGTATCACGTAGCAATGGCACCGTTTCTCCTTCTGCTTTTTTAGGTAAGATATGTCTTATCACAAGATGCACAATTCAGTTATGTTTATGTTTGAAATGAGAACTGAAAGTCTTTATTCTGCGACAAAACATAAAGCAGCGCTTCAGGAGTACCCCTAGAGTACTAGGTGCTCCAGAACACTGACTAAAATGGGGGGACCTAGCATTTGTTGAATGCCTTAGTGATGAAGGGCTGCATGACATATAATATATTTGCAATTGCTATGATTGGGAGTTGGATGTGCATTGTGTCCCCATTCTGTTCACTATGGTCTACATCCATAGTATGTATACACTTTTAGTGGCCCTGTTATTTGGAAATTTCTGTTGACTTTATAGAGCTACAGGACTGGAATTCAATGTAATAAAATGTTTGCATAAAAATAGCAGCAGTTTTCATGTAGCACATGAACTGTCCCACAAAATACTTCACCCTTGAGTTCCTTGTGTAAATGGATCACTGATGAGCATGCACAATCAAAACTAAATTAACTTCTATGGGACTGATGAAGACAGCTGTGCTCTTCAATCCCATAGAAGTCAATTGAGCAGCAGTGGGTATGTGACCACAAGGGACTTGGGAACCCACATTCTCAAGATTGATGAAGGTCCCAGTGGTCAAACTCGAACCAGCTATACATTCATTAGCTATACTGTGGATAGGTGATAAATGTTATTAGTGAGAAAACCCCTTTAAGGAGAACCTTTAGCTCTCCTGAATTAAAGGAAATGTGTCATCAGAGAAAGAGGCATTGCTTAAATCACATTTTTATGTTAACCATATTTTTAAATAATTTTTGGTGATTTTTTTTATTTCCCATGCCAATAGCTGTATTAAAAAAGACATAAAAACCTGAAGTATTTGCATTGGCGACTAAACCTAACAATAGACGCTACTTCTTGGTCTGTACAGGTCACTGTACTGCAGTTATTTGCTTATCATTACAGGCAGGATTGGAATAACACATATTACTTATATACACAGCCTTCACAATAGTTGATTGTCAAAGCATATCTACTTACTTCCTCCTGACCTCTGCATAGATCAGAGAGCATGCCTAGAAAACATTCCCATAGAAGTCAATGAGGTCAGCTCTTGTCCATTGTGTCTATCACCCATGTGGTTGCTGTAAAGCAATTTTCAAAATGCTGTTGAGAACAGCTCAGGCAAGAAAATTGGTGACATGTTTCCTTTAAGTAAATACTTTAATTTGCCATAAAATGGCAATTCTGCGACATTTTTTGCTCGAACTTTGTGCTGTAAAAGTAAATGGGATTGTAGCTGCAGTAACCTGACACAGCCACTATACAGTGGACAGGGCTTTCTGTTTATGGCTCCATTGAATGCGTTTTTTCAATGCCAGGTGGCTGCTAAGATCAGATGATTGGCGGGGGTGCCAAGTGTCGGAGTTCCACCTAGCTGATATTGATGGCCCATCCTGAGGGTAGATCATTAATATCTAGAACCTAGAAAACCCCTTTAAAACCTGCTCACATAGCCTATTCATCCTTGGGCCACATTGGCGCATACTGTACAACGTTGGCTTTTTTTAAAAACAATAGCATGCTGTTAAAAGGAGCAACCTTGTTTGCTTTGATTGCCAGGTGAGTTTCCAATGTATCACTATATAGCCCAAATTAGGTATAATATGAGTAAATTGAATTATTCCAACTCCTGTATCTAAAAAAATCAATTGGATAAATGTAACAGACATTAGACAATGATGAGTTGCTTTGTGGATTTTTTGGGGAGATAAGGAGTGAGGCTGGTACATGGTATTTCTTTCCTTGATGGTTATCTGTATACAGTAATGTAAAAGTGCCATTCCTCTAAGAACATAAATCTCCGCTCTTCTGACATATTTCATGAAGCATCCTCCGTATAATATTGCCATCTATTACCTTGTAGACTATGTATTAGCCTGAAGGTGTTGGCGCCATCAAATATTCCATATGACTCAAGCTGTAAGTCTTGTTGTTTTACAACTAATGATTGGACATGTTTCTCCTGTATGTCATAAAGATGACACATATGTCTGGGTGGTAGCTAAAGGCCATCATCATCTCAGCTCTTTAAGTAAATAGTTTGGATGAAATGTACATGTTTCAAGCTGTCAGTTTAATAAATTGTGTCTGTTTTTCTATTTTGTTCCCATCTTCCTGCAGAACCGTTTAGTGCATCTGTCTGGGTGATGATGTTTGTGATGCTTCTAATTGTGTCCGCCATGGCTGTTTTTATATTTGAGTACTTTAGTCCAGTAGGATATAACAGAAACTTAGCACAAGGGAAAGGTAAGACATGAAGAGTCTCATATATTATATATCAGCTGATTCATGATGATGTTTTCATGTCTGTTCGTATCATCTGATCTGAAATGTGTGTTTTTTATGTTTGGACTACTTTCTAAATGTCTATGTATTAAACAGATGTTCCTGTTTGACTACTTTATAGCTTTAGGGGCTGCAGGGTGCAGGATACATTTGCACTCAGACTCTAATACCTAAGCAGGACCCTAAGAGATTTCTGCAACAGAAGAAGACACTAGTATTATTGCACATGGCAAATTATGACTACGTTACAGGTTTTACATTAGGGCCTAAGAACTTCATATTATGCCCCTGGCAAAGACAACGGATTACCTACAGGTTTCAAACCTTATGGGGTTCTAATGCATTGTTCCAAGGTTTTTCCAAGATCAGAAATAATTGGTCATAAAATACGAAAAGAACCATTATTTACCTGATAAATCCATCAACACCCTAGTGCCAACTTGTAGTGGTTCCTGCCAGTCTTTTTTACTTTACTGCAGCAGTGACATACTGTGCACCAACGTGACCACTGACAAGCATCATGGCTAAGGCCAATAATTCAAGATAACAGGCTGAACTGGATGGACAGTTGTCTTTTTTCAGCCTTATAAACTATGTTACTATGTTACTATGTAATTGGCTGCAGACGTTACATGGGTATATGGCAGGCAATCGCTGTAGGAAAGTTGACAAAATTTGGTGGGGACAGCACCACTAGAACAGCGGGGAATTAAACTGGTAAACCATGGTTCTTTCTTTTATGACATTTTTGTAGTTTTTTTTTCCAATATCAGAAAACCCTTCTAAGAACAGTTCATTTTTCTTATTTTAACCATATGATTTACTTACAAATGTATGTAATGTGGATGAGAAAATATGTTAAGTCCCTGGTTTCATGAGGCTCTATGGCTGCCTTTTCACACACAATTCTTTCACAATTCTAACTTCTCAAGGATGCAAACATGTTTCAACGTACAAGCAATGCATCTTTACGGGCCAGCTGAGAGCTACATGATATAGGATATGTTTTCTCCGAAACATATTACCTGTCATTCTACATTTTGTTGCAATATTACTTTTAATTTCAGCTATAGGTATAGCCTAACTATATAAAATTATTCCATTGTGATTTTTAGAGATGAGCAAATTGATTCTATAGAATCAGAATTCAACTCAAATGTTTTAAAAAAATTTGGAATTTATAACAATTTTGCATAATTCTAATTCCATAATAGCTTTTCATAAACTTTCCTATATGTGTTAGCCAAAGAACACACATCAGAGGCTGATGTACACTTGATAAAGTGCTGGCTGAGTTGCATGTTTCAAATGTTTCTTCATCTTATGCTAAAGTTCACAGGTTACATATAACATTTTCTAGCCCAGTCAGTCAAATACAAAGAAATGACAGATGTCCACAAATATGAACTTTTATGTTAACCTTAGGTTGGTGGAAATGTTTACTAAGCAAACAAACCTTCTGTTCTATGGCTTAATGGAATTTAATAAAACATCAGTGACTGGTGACATCGGGTTGTTTTTCCTCAAATTGACATTTCCAGAGACATTTTCTAATTTTGGATTTCGTGTACTGTTAGAATTATTTTCTGAAAATAAAGAGTATATTAAGATTCTTAAGAATGTTTTCTCCTGAAGGCAACCTGTGTTCATATGCCCTATCAGGGCATACAGACATCAAATAGAGGGGTTCCCACATTCAGGACCTTTCTAAGCAAGAAAGGAAACCAAGTCTGTAAGTGCGCCTCCTGTTCAGTAATAGCAATTTAGTGGTGGCCTTGTAAATTTGTATTTCTGTCTTTGCTGGGAGTTTATGAGAGCTGAACATGTGGTAATCAGCTGATCACCATGTTGGCTTCTGTTTGAATGAGTGATGAGACAACCCCTTTAATTTGGATTTTCTAGGAGCATGGTTGAATGTGCCAAGTGAAACTTGGAGTGAAAGTCTCATGGAGGATTCTAAAAGAAGAGAGTAGGACATGTGGATTTCAGTGAAGATTGACTAAATGACTAGTATGTGACTAGGCTACATCATTTAACCAAAAGCCAGGACCAAGAAGAAGACGATGTCAAGAACATATTTGGCTGACACAGGGAAAAACACAAAACATCATGATGAACAGGGAGCATTCATGAATAAAAACTGCCCTAGTCAAAATTGTCACTGATGTTGATAGCAATAAGACATATTCCAGTTTTTCTGAGTTGGAAAGTTTCAAAGTAAATGAGGCCCAAAAAGCTCAACAGGATGAAGTAACAGGATCACCTAAACATTTTCAAGGAGTATGGTGGAAGGAGTAAAGTGTTCCATTAAATCCCACAAATAGGTCCCTTCTTCAAATCAATAATGTTTGTCTGGAGAAATGGCAGAATGTCAAAAATTTCTTTAGGCTGCTTCAGATGATTTCTGCCATACACGTGAGTATCTCCATCCATCTTTTACATGCTTCTGTTTTTGTTATGGATATTGTAGTGTAAGCTCTTTAAAAGGGGTTTTCCGAGACTTTTATACTGATCTATTCTCTATCTGCTCATTAGCATCTGATCTGAGGGGTCCAACACCAGGTACCCCCACTGATCAACCGTTTGAGAAGGCATCTGCACCCACAGTAGCTCGTGGCATTCTCTCGGCTCACCAAGCACAGCACCATACATTGTAGAGCGTCTGTGCTTGATATCACAGCTCTGTACCATTCATTTCAATGGGGTTGAGCTGCACCTAAGCCATGTGACCAATGAATGCGACATCACTGGCCTAGGATAGGCTGCGAGAAGACTGCGGCACTACTGCAAATCACTGAGGACAGGTCATCAGTTAAAAAGTCTCTGAAAATCCATTTAAGGTGTTTTTTTAATGGAAACCAGGAAGACCTATGCTAAGGATAGACCTTTAACCCTCAGACTCCCAGCGCCGTACATGTACAGCGCAAAAAGCCGGGACACAAGTCCCCGCGCCGTACATGTACGGCACTCTGATCGGGCGGGCGCAGGATCCGGCAGGGGTCCGGCTGTGCCGGGGTGCCAGTGAAAACACAGATGCCGGCGCATTAACCCTTCATGTGCCGCGGTCAGCGCTGACCGCAGCACATGTGGTGTGTGGGAGTTCAGGGATGCAAGATGGCGAGCGGGGGGCCATTGGGTCCCCGCACTGCTTTGACGGGGACCCGATGGCTCGGATAGCAGCCCGATGCCTTCCTTAGGCCCCCTGGATCGCACAGGAAGCAGGCTGTAAGTGTATTACACTGAGTAATTAGAGAGGAGCGAGCACTAAAATGCTAGGGTGCTCGTTATTCGAGACAAACTTTTCCCGATGCTCGGGTGCTCGTTTCGAGTAATGAACCCCATTGAAGTTAATGGGAGACTCGAGCATTTTTTGCAGAGGACCAAGGCTCTGCCTAGGGAAGGCTGGGTGAAAACATGGAAACATCAGAAAATGATGGAAACACCACGGAAATGGATAGGAAACAGCAGGGGCAGCATGCATGGATGCCTCTAAGGCTGCCTAATCCCACCATTACCCCAAATTCTCCTGCAACAGCCTGGTGGTTACCCTCATGGCAATTTTGCTCACCCAGACCAAGAAAGGCGAGGCACATGCCCATCACATGTTAGGGAAGCACACAACTAGGTGCAACGAAGGTCCATCACCCATGTCCATGCTGGCACTGCTCTCCTATCCCCAGCCACACGATGCAGGCATAAGCCTGGCACAGCATGGCGGTGACACCAACAAGTGACCAAGTTAGATGAGGTAGCAGGTGAGCCACCCAAAAATTTAGCCTGACGCAGCATGGCGGTGACAACAGAGTGACCGAGTTAGACTGAGGTAGCAGGAGGTGAAGCATGGATGGTAATTCGAAGGAGGAGGAGGAGGGGTTGGAGGAAGAGGCATAGTAAGTCTGAGAAACCGTGACCGAGGTAGGCCCCGCAATCCTCCAAGTGGGCAGTACATGAGCGGCCCCAGGGTCAGACTCGGTCAGAGTGACCGAGCTACACGACGGTAGCAGGTAGAGCACATAAAAAATTTAGCGTGGCCCTGTATGTGGACGTTGAGGTCCTGGAGGCTGTCTCCTTGGGAAATGCTCAGGATGGCCGAACGCCGGGCTCGACGGCGGACACTTTTCGGGTTATCGATTGTCGAAATTTTGGCTTACATCAAGTTTAGTATCTGTTCTTATCAGTTGCTGTGGCTGTTGGCGGTAAAGTGGTGAGCATAGCTGCTTCCCAAGCAGTTGACCCGGGTTCGGTTCCCGTCTATCGCTGTAGGTGGCCCTCTGGAAAAATTGTTTAGAGAGAGGGCCTGTAGGTGGACCTCCGGAAAAATTGTTTGGAGAGAGGGCCTGTAGGGGGCCCTCTGGAGAAATTGTTTAGAGAGAGAATGCCTGTAGGTGGACCTCCGGAAAAATTGTTTAGAAAGAGGGCCTGTAGGTGGACCTCTGGAAAAATTGTTTAGAGAGAGGGCCTGTAGGTGGACCTCTGGAAAAATTGTTTAGAGAGAGGGCCTGTAGGTGGACCTCCGGAAAAATTGTTTGGAGAGAGGGCCTGTAGGTGGACCTCCGGAAAAATTGTTTGGAGAGAGGGCCTGTAGGGGGACCTCCGGAAAAATTGTTTAGAGAGAGGGCCTGTAGGTGGACCTCCGGAAAAATTGTTTAGAGAGAGGGCCTGTAGGGGGCCCTCCGGAAAAATTGTTTAGAGAGAGGGCCTGTAGGTGGACCTCCGGAAAAATTGTTTGGAGAGAGGGCCTGTAGGGGGACCTCCGGAAAAATTGTTTAGAGAGAGGGCCTGTAGGTGGACCTCCGGAAAAATTGTTTAGAGAGAGGACCTGTAGGGGGCCCTCCGGAAAGATTGTTTAGAGAGAGGGCCTGTAGGTGGACCTCCGGAAAAATTGTTTAGAGAGAGGGCCTGTAGGTGGACCTCCGGAAAAATTGTTTGGAGAGAGGGCCTGTAGGTGGACCTCCGGAAAAATTGTTTAGAGAGAGGGCCTGTAGGTGGACCTCCGGAAAAATTGTTTGGAGAGAGGGCCTGTAGGGGGACCTCCGGAAAAATTGTTTAGAGAGAGGGCCTGTAGGTGGACCTCCGGAAAAATTGTTTAGAGAGAGGGCCTGTAGGGGGCCCTCCGGAAAGATTGTTTAGAGAGAGGGCCTGTAGGTGGTCCTCCGGAAAAATTGTTTGGAGAGAGGGCCTGTAGGTGGACCTCCGGAAAAATTGTTTGGAGAGAGGGCCTGTAGGGGGACCTCCGGAAAAATTGTTTAGAGAGAGGGCCTGTAGGTGGACCTCCGGAAAAATTGTTTAGAGAGAGGGCCTGTAGGTGGACCTCCAGAAAAATTGTTTGGAGAGAGGGCCTGTAGGGGGCCCTCCGGAAAAATTGTTTAGAGGGAGGGCCTTTAGGTGGACCTCCGGAAAAATTGTTTGGAGAGAGGGCCTGTAGGGGGACCTCCGGAAAAATTGTTTAGAGAGAGGGCCTGTAGGTGGACCTCCGGAAAAATTGTTTAGAGAAAGGGCTTGTAGGTGGACCTCCGGAAAAATTGTGGTAAAAGAGTGCCAGTTGGACCTCTAAAAAATTGCATTTTTTGGGTCAGCGTTAGGCAAAGACGACAAGGAGGAGGAGGAGGAGTAGAGTAGAGGAATCGGATACATAAGTAATGTTAATCTTTAGCTCCTTTCCCCTGGAGGAAATTTGAATTCCGGTGAAATCCAGGCTTTGTTCATTTTAATAAGCGTCAGCCTGTCAGTGCTGTCAGTTGATGATGCCACCAGCTGCACTGAATACCCGCTCTGACAACACTCTAGTGGCAGGGCAGGCCAGCACCTCCAAGGCGTACAGCGCCAGTTCAGGCCACGTGTCCAGCTTTGAAACCCAGTAGTTGTATGGAGCAGAGTGATCACGCAGGACATTGGTATGGTCAGCTAGGTACTCCCTCACCATCTTTCTGTAAAGCTCACCCCTACTCTGCCTAGACTGGGGACAGGTGACAGTGTCTTGCTGGGGTGATATAAAACTGGCAAAGGCCTTGGAGAGTGTTCCCCTGCCAGTGCTGGACAAGCTGCCTGCTTGCCTCCTCTCCCCCGCTACTTGGTCCACAGAACCATGCCCTCTGCCGCTAGCAGCGTCAGATGGGAAGGATTGTTTCAGCTTTTGCACCAGGGCCTGTTGATATTGATTCACTCTCATACTCCTTTCCTCTACAGGGATGAGAGTGGAAAGGTTCTGCTTGTATCGTGGGTCCAGGAGAGTGAACACCCAGTAATCGGTGTTTGAAAAAATGCTTCTAACGCGAGGGTCAAGGGATAGGCAGCCTAACATGAAGTCTGCCATGTGCGCCAGAGTCCCAACACGTAAGAATTCCCTCTCCTCACTGGCCTGACTCTCCATTTCCTCCTCCTCCTCCTCCAAGTCCTCCTCTTCAGCCCATACATGCTCAAGCGTTAAGAAGGATTGAGCACTGGTACCCTCTTCTGTCTCGCCGACATTCTTCTCCTCATCCTCATCCCCCTCCTCCGATGCGCGCTGAGAAACAGGCTGGAGGGTGCTCTGGCTATCAAGCGACGTATATTCCTCCACCGTCTCTTGTGACAAGCGCAAAGCATCCGACTTCATGCTGAGCAGTGAGTTTTTCAACAGGCAAAGCAGTGGGATGGTGAGGCTGATAATGGCGGCATCGTCGCTGACCATCTGTGTTGAGTGTTGACTCCTCAAAGTTGCTCAACACCTGGCAGATATCAGACATCCACGTCCACTCCTCATTGTATACTTGAGGAATCTGAGTGACCTGACTACCAGTTCTGGTGGAAGTTGACATCTGGCAGTCTACAATCGCTCTGCGCAACTGGCATGTTTAATGTCGAATTCCATCTTGTGGGCACGTTGCACAACAGTCGGTGAGCGGGCAATTGTAGGCGGCACTGCGCTGCCCTGAGAGTGGCAGCATCTGTGGTCGACTTGCGGAAATGCGCACAGATGCGGCGCACCTTGGTGAGCAAATCAGACAGATTGGGGTATGTCTTGAGGAACCGCTGAACTATGAGATTGAACAAGTGGGCCAACCCAATGTGCCGTCAGTGATATATAGTGTCCCTGCCCGGCAGCACTTGTCCATGTGTCCGTGGTTAGGTGGACCTTCTCAGAAACAGCGTTGGTCAGGGCACGGATGATGTTCTGTGACACGTGCTGGTGTAGGGATGGGACGGCACATCGGGAAAAATAGTGGCGGCTGGGGACGGAATACCAAGGGGCAGCCACCACCATGAGATTTCGAAAGGCCTCGGTCTCTACCAGCCTATAGGGCAGCATCTCCAGGCTAAGCAATTTGGAGATGTGGACGTTGAGGGCTTGGGCATGTGGGTGGGTGGAACTGTATTTCCTCTTGCGCTCCAGCGTCTGCTGTAAAGACAGCTGAATGCTGCGCTGGGACACGTTGGTGGACGCTGTGGAGGATCGTGGAGGCGAAGGTGTGGTTTTCCGGCGGGAGGCGCTCGTGCCGGGGTCCTGGGCAGGGGGTTGACTAGCAGAGGCAGCCAGTGACACAGGGGAAGGAGCAGTGGTGTGACCCGCAGGAGGTGGTGAACGGCCTTGGTTCCATTGAGTGGGGTGTTTAGCACTCATATGCCTGCGCATGCTGGTGGTGGTTAGGCTAGTAGTGGTGGCACCCCTGCTGATCCTGGTGTGGCACAGGTTGCACACCACAGTCCGTCGGTCATCCTCACTTTCTTTAAAGAACCTCCAGACTTGCGAACATCTAGGCCTCGCCACAGGAGCTTCACTACGTGAAACAGTTGCTGATGATGCACCAGCTCTGGCCCTGCTTCTCCCTCTGGCCACACCACTGCCTCTTACAACCTGTTCTGGTGCAGCACTCGCCTCCGCCTCAGAAACACTGTCTTCACTCGGCATATCAACCCAGCTTGGGTCAGTCACCTCGTCATCCTCCGATTCCTCAGTCTGCTCCCCCCTCGGAATTCCTCCCCTAACAACAACTTCACCACTGTCTGACAACCGTGTCTCATCATCGTCTGACACCTCTTTACATACTTCTTCCACTAACTCAACATTGTCATCATCATCACCCACAGACTGCGACAGTTGGAAAACTTGGGCATCGGGAACGAGGTCAGCAGCAACCTGAGAAGTGGTTTGTGACTCTGGGAAGGGTCCAGAAAACAGTTCCTGAGAGTATGCCGGATCGCATTCCAAATTTTCCTGGGAGGGGGCAGACTGGGGGGAAGGAGGTTGAGGTGGAGGAGCCAGAGGAGTGCTCCCTTGGGTAACGTGGGTGGACTGCGTGGAAGACTGACTGGTGGACAAATTACTTGAAGCATTGTCCGCAATCCACGATATTAGCTGTTCGCACTGTTGTGGTTTCAACAGTCCTCTACCACGTGTCCCTGTAATTTGAGACATGAAGCTAGGGAGTGTAGCTCTGCGGAATTCCCCTGCTCCCTCATCAGTGGGTACTGTCTCACCCTGCCCAGGACCACGGCCTCTGCCCCCTGCAGTAATTGAATGCCCACGCCCACGCCCTCGACCCTTAGCCCTGGGGTTCAACATTTTTTGTATATAGGTGTATGATTTAAAAAAAAAAAATTACACAGGCCTGGTATACTGAAACCCACAAACTTGTTAAGTCCGGTAGAATTAAGTGACGTACAGAAAGTGTCACCTGGACAGATTATACGGATTGGAGCGAGTGTGCTGAACTGTGACACATAGAAAGGTTACACGCAGCTGAGTAAAAAGGATTTGTATCACTGAGCTAAAACAACTGAAAAAATAATTTTTATTTTTTTTTTTGTTTTTTTGGGAACGTGACGTGCAAGAACTATGGTAGAACTGACTGACACCCTGTTAACGGTGGCTATTTAGTCTGCGACCCAGACAAATGTCGCACAGAGAATTTTCTGGATCAAGCGGTAAATGATATTGGTAGCAAATGACTTGGTTGTATTGTGTGACGTACAGAAAGTGTCACCTGGACAGTATATACGGATCGGAGCGAATGTGCTGAACTGTGACACACAGAAAGGTTACACAAAACTGAGTAAAATGGATTTGTATCACTGAGCTAAAACAACTGAAAAAATATATTTTTTTTTATATTTGTTTTTTTATATTTTTTTTACAATTTAGTTTTTTTGGGAACGTAACGTGCAGGAACTATGGTAGAACTGACTGACACCCTGTTAACGGTGGCTATTTAGTCTGCGACCCAGACAAATGTCGCACAGAGAATTTTCTGGATCAAGCGGTAGATGATATTGGTAGCAAATGAGTTGGTTGTATTGTGTGACGTACAGAAAGTGTCACCTGGACAGTATATACGGATGGGAGCGAATGTGCTGAACTGTGACACACAGAAAGGTTACAGAAAGCTGAGTAAAATGGATTTGTATCACTGAGCTAAAACAACTGAAAAAATAATTTTTTTTTATATTTGTTTTTTTATATTTTTTTTTAAATTTTGTTTTTTTTGGAACGTGACGTGCAGGAACTATGGTAGAATTGACTGACACCCTGTTAACGGTGGCTATTTAGTCTGCGACCCAGACAAATGTCGCACAGAGAGTTTTCTGGATCAAGCGGTAGATGATATTGGTAGCAAATGACTTGGTTGTATTGTGTGACGTACAGAAAGTGTCACCTGGACAGTATATACGGATCGGAGCGAATGTGCTGAACTGTGACACACAGAAAGGTTACACAAAGCTGAGTAAAATGGATTTGTATCACTGAGCTAAAACAACTGAAAAAATAATTTTTTTTTTATATTTGTTTTTTTATATTTTTTTTACAATTTTGTTTTTTTGGGAACGTAACGTGCAGGAACTATGGTAGGACTGACTGACACCCTGTTAACGGTGGCTATTTAGTCTGTGACCCAGACAAATGTCGCACAGAGAATTTTCTGGATCAAGCGGTAGATGATATTGGTAGCAAATGACTTGGTTGTATTGTGTGACGTACAGAAAGTGTCACCTGGACAGTATATACGGATGGGAGCGAATGTGCTGAACTGTGACACACAGAAAGGTTACACAAAGCTGAGTAAAATGGATTTGTATCACTGACCTAAAACAACTGAAAAAATATTTTTTTTTTATATTTGTTTTTTTATATTTTTTTTACAATTTTGTTTTTTTGGGAACGTAACGTGCAGGAACTATGGTAGAACTGACTGACACCCTGTTAACGGTGGCTATTTAGTCTGCGACCCAGACAAATTTCGCACAGAGAATTTTCTGGATCAAGCGGTAGATGATATTGGTAGCAAATGACTTGGTTGTATTGTGTGACGTACAGAAAGTGTCACCTGGACAGTATATACGGATGGGAGCGAATGTGCTGAACTGTGACACACAGAAAGGTTACACAAAGCTGAGTAAAATGGATTTGTATCACTGAGCTAAAACAACTGAAAAAATATTTTTTTTTTATATTTGTTTTTTTATATTTTTTTTACAATTTTGTTTTTTGGGAACGTAACGTGCAGGAACTATGGTAGGACTGACTGACACCCTGTTAACGGTGGCTATTTAGTCTGCGACCCAGACAAATTTCGCACAGAGAGTTTTCTGGATCAAGCGGTAGATGATATTGGTAGCAAATGAGTTGGTTGTATTGTGTGACGTACAGAAAGTGTCACCTGGACAGTATATACGGATTGGAGCGAATGTGCTGAACTGTGACACACAGAAAGGTTACACAAAGCTGAGTAAAATGGATTTGTATCACTGACCTAAAACAACTGAAAAAATAATTTTTTTTTTTACACTTTGTTTTTTTGGGAACGTGACGTGCAGGAAATATGGTAGAACTGACTGACACCCTGTTAACGGTGGCTATTTAGTCTGCGACCCAGACAAATGTCGCACAGAGAGTTTTCTGGATCAAGCTGTAGATGATATTGGTAGCAAATGACTTGGTTGTATTCTGTGACGTACAGAAAGTGTCACCTGGACAGTATATATGGATTGGAGTGAGTCAGTGCTGAACTGTGACACACAAAATGGTTCCACACTGCTGTGTGCAATGGATTTGTCACTTGATCACTTTGATCACTGAGATAGAACAATAAAAAAAAAACAGGGTTAGATATGGCGATAGCTGCACTACTAGTGCCAGCCAGCCAGCCAAGCCAGGAGACAAAAAAAAAATTCTTCTAGCCCTTAGAAGGGCTGTTGGGTTCTTTGTGGGTGATTCCTGCCTAACTGAGAACTAAATTCAGGCCGTAACACTGTCCCTGAAAGGCAGCAGCTCTATCCCTAATGACATCCAGACGGCATCTGAGCCGAGCGCCGCGGCCAGTCACTAGTATATTCCAGGGTCACCTGATCAGGCCAGCCAACCCCTGCTATCGACATGTAAGGGCCCCACGTGATGCTGGGTGTACTGTAGAGTCTCCTGGCTTGTGATTGGCTGTGTTTATAGGCGCCAAAAAAGCACGATGCGGAAGTTGCCATTTCCTCGAGTATGGCGAGATACTCGTCCGAGCTGCGAGTACTTACGAGTACCCTAATACTCGAACGAGCACCAAGCTCGGACGAGTATGCTCGCTCATCTCTAATTACTATGTATTTTGAAAGTAGAGAAATTGAAATTTTGAAATTTGCTAATTTTTCAAAATTTTTGCTAAATTTTATAAATAAAAATGAAATATTTTGCCACAAATTTACTACTATTGTGAAGCACAATATGTGACGAGAAAACAGTCTTAGAATGGCCTGGATAAGTAAAAGTGTTCCAAAGTTATTACCACATAAAGTGACACATGTTAGATTTACAAAAATCGGCCTGGGATTTAAGGTGAAAAGTGGCTTGGTACTGAAAGGGTTAATATGTGACAGGCAAAGGTCTGTTCCTTGGTGCAAAGGAAAACTGACATAGATGTCCATAACAACCACCAGATTGATTCTTTCATTTTCCAAAGGAGTGCTGAAAAATTAAAGGGGGAATCTAATTATGAGTTTATATTAACCCCTTCCCGACCAGCGCCGTACATGTACGGCGCTGCGGGAAGTGACTTCCCGACCAGCGCCGTAGTGCTACGGCGCGCTGATCGGGCGGGTGCAGGAGCTGCGCCCGCCCGATTAGCGGCGGGGGTCCGGCTGTGCCCAGTAGCCGGACCCCTGATGTATGCACCAGCATCGGTGAAAACACCGATGCCGGTGCATTAACCCTTCATGTGCCGCGGTCAGCGCTGACCGCGGCACATGCGGTGGGAAGGGGTTGCCATCGGGTCCCCGCGCTGCTGTGACGGGGACCCGATGGCTGAGATAGCAGCCGAATGCCTTCCTTAGGCATCCGGCTGCTATCTACGGAAGCCTGTGAGATCCAGCCCCCTGGATCTCACAGGCAGTGTGCTGGAAGTGTATTACATTGAGTAATACACTTCCAGCCAATGCATTACAATACAGAAGTATTGTAATGCATTGTAAGGGGATCAGACCCCCAAAAGTGAAAAAAAGTGTAAAATAAGAAAGTTAAAAAAAGTGAAAAAAATAAAGTTTTACAAAAAAAAAAGTTTCAAGTTTCCCCCCCCCAAAAAAACGTCATTTTTACAAAATAATATAAAAAAAATTGTAAAAAATAGTGAAAAAAAAAAAATAGACATATTAGGTATCGCCGCGTCCGTATCGACCGGCTCTATAAAAATAGCACATGATCCACCCCGTCAGGTGCACGCAGTAAAAAAAAAAAAAAAAAAACTGTGCCAAAACAGACATTTTTGGGTCACCTTGCCTTACAAAAAGTGTAATAGCAGGTGATCAAAAAAGCGTATGTACCCCAAAATGGTACCAATCAAACCGTCATCTTGTCCCGCAAAAAATGAGACCCTACCTAAGACAATCGCCTGAAAAATAAAAAAAATATGGCTCTCAGAAAATGGCAACACAAAAAGTATTTTATTTTGTTAAAAAAATAAATCTAATTTGTAAAACTATCCAAAAATAAAAAAGTTAGACATATTGGGTATCGCCACGTCCGTAACAACCTGCTCTATAAAAATATTGCATGAGATGGCCCCCCAGGCGAATGCTGTAAAAAATTTTTTAAAAAAACTAAGCCAAAACAGACATTTTTTTCCTTTTTGTCTCACAAAAAGTGTAATAGCAGGCGATCAAAAAGGCGTATTTACCCCAAAATGGTACCAATCAAACCGTCATCTTGTCCTGCAAAAACGATACCCTACCTGAGACAATCGCCTGAAAACTGAAAAAAATATGGCTCTTTGAAAAGGGCAACACAAAATAAAGATTTTATTCTGTTCAAAAAATAAATCTAATGTGTAAAACTATCCAAAAATAAAAAAGTTAGACATATTGGGTATTGCCGCGTCCGTAACAACCTGCTCTATAAAAATATTGCATGAGATGGCCCTCCAGGCGAATGCTGTAAAAAATTTTTTAAAAAAACTAAGCCAAAACAGACATTTTTTTCCTTTTTGTCTCACAAAAAGTGTAATAGCAGGCGATCAAAAAGGCGTATTTACCCCAAAATGGTACCAATCAAACCGTCATCTTGTCCTGCAAAAACGATACCCTACCTGAGACAATCGCCTGAAAACTGAAAAAAATATGGCTCTTTGAAAAGGGCAACACAAAATAAAGATTTTATTCTGTTCAAAAAATAAATCTAATGTGTAAAACTATCCAAAAATAAAAAAGTTAGACATATTGGGTATTGCCGCGTCCGTAACAACCTGCTCTATAAAAATATTACATGAGATGGCCCCCCGGGTGAATGCTGCAAAAAAAAAAAAAAAAAACTATGCCAAAACAACCATTTTTTTTCCCTCTTGCCTCACAAAAAGTGTAATAGCAGGCGATCAAAAAGGTGTATTTACCCCAAAATGGTACCAATCAAACTGTCATCTTGTCCTGCAAAAACGGTACCCTACCTGAGACAATCGCCTGAAAACTGAAAAAAATATGGCTCTTTGAAAATGGCAACACAAAAAAAAGATTTTATTCTGTTCTAAAATGCATCTAATGTGTAAAACTTTCCAAAAATAAAAAAGTTAGACATATTGGGTATCGTCGCGTCCGTAACAACCTGCTCTATAAAAATATTACATGAGATGGCCCCCCGGGTGAATGCTGCAAAAAAAAAAAAAAAACTATGCCAAAACAACCATTTTTTTTCCCTCTTGCCTCACAAAAAGTGTAATAGCAGGCGATCAAAAAGGTGTATTTACCCCAAAATGGTACCAATCAAACCGTCATCTTGTCCTGCAAAAACGGTACCCTACCTGAGACAATCGCCTGAAAACTGAAAAAAATATGGCTCTTTGAAAATGGCAACACAAAAAAAAGATTTTATTCTGTTCTAAAATGCATCTAATGTGTAAAACTTTCCAAAAATAAAAAAGTTAGACATATTGGGTATCGTCGCGTCCGTAACAACCTGCTCTATAAAAATATTTCATGAGATAGCCCCCCAGGTGAATGTTGTAAAAATTTTTTAAAAAAAACCATGCCAAAACTGCTATTTTTTTCACCTTGACTCACAAAAACTGTAATACAAAGCGATCCAAAAGTCTTATGTACCCCAAAATGGTACCAATCAAACCGTCATCTCGTCCCGCAAAAAATGAGCCCCCACATAAGACAATAACTCAAAAAGTTAAAAATAAACGGCACCCGCAAACCAATCCATCAAAATCTGTTCTGCAAAATCCATATGGCGCTCCTTCTGTTTTGAGTCCTGCCATGTGCCCCCACAGCAGTTTGCCACCACATATGGGGTGTTGCCGTATTCAGGAGAAAATGGGGAACAAATTATGGGGTGCTTTTCTCCTGTTACCCCTTGTGAAAATGAAAAATTTGGGGCTAAAGCAACATTTTATTGGAAGAAATGAAACTTTTCATTTTCACAGCCTGGTGTTTCCAAATTCCGTAAAACGCTTAGGGGGTCAAAGTGGCCAGAACCCCCCTTAATATATTCTTTGAAGGGTGTAGTTTCCAAAATGGGGTCACTTTTTCAGGGTTTCCACTGAAGGGGTACGTCAGGGTCTCTCAATTACAAAATGGTGCCTAAAAACTATTCTAGCAAAATCTGCCTCCAAAATCCGTATGGCGCTGCTTTCCTTCTGACCACTGCCACAAACCCATAGAGACGTTTACCACTACATATGGGGTATTTCTGTAAACTGCAGAATCAGAGTAATGAGTATTGAGGTTTAGTTTGCTGTTAACCCTTGCTGTATTGCAAGAAAAAAATATTAACATGAATAATCTACCAAAAAAGTGAAATTTTGAAATTTCACCTCCATTTTCCTTTAATTCTTGTGGAACACCTGAAGGGTTAACAAAGTTTGTAACAGCAGTTTTTTATAACTTGAGGGGTGTAGTTTCTAAAATGGGGTCATTTATGGGGGGTTTCATTATGTAAGCCCCTCAAAATCACTTTATATCTGAATTGGTGTTTAAAAAAATGGTTTTGGAAAATTTGGTGAAAATTTGAAAAATGGCTTCTAAACTTCTAAGCCCTCTAACGTCCTAAAAAAGTAAAATTACATTTACAAAATGATGCCAACATAAAGTAGACATAAGGGGAATGTAAAATAATAACTATTTTTGGAGGTATTACTGTGTATTTTGAAAGTAGAGAAATTGAAATTTGGAAATTTGGAAATTTTTCCAAATTTTTGGTAAATTTGGGATTTTTTCATAAATAAGGGTGAAATATATTGACTCAAATTTATGACTGTCATGAAGTACGATGTGTCACAAGAAAACAATCTCAGAATGGCCTAGATAAGTAAAAGCGTTCCAAAGTTATTACCACATAAAGTGACACATGTCAGATTTGCAAAAAATGGCCCGGTCAGGAAGGTGAAAACAGGCCCGGGGTTGAAGGGGTTAAACATAAGCCATCTACATATATGTGTTTTCACAAAATCTCTTTTAATACCTACCTATTATTCTATTGTACTTATAAACGGCATTCAGTAATACTTCATAAAAACCTCTGGGATGAGATATAGAATGAGGAAATCTTATGAATTTAAAGTGATAATGCTTGAAGTGTTTATTAAAAATGAATTGAAAATGTTAATTTTGAGAGACACAACCTGACAATCTACTATCCACGATTAGTAGGTGCCCTCAGGCGTATGGGCTTATTTTTTTCCCCATGAATAAAAGACTGTTTCTAAATCTTGTCTTAGGAACGTTTTAACTCTTCACTGATTTGCCATCATCAAGCCTTTGTTGGTCCATGTGGGAGCTTTCACTGTGCGTGTCTTTCACTATGCTGTTTCTTCTTTTATCTAATATATAAAGCTGAGTGTATGTGTGTGTGTGCGTGTATGTCCGCTAAAGGAATCCGCACCACTGTAGCTACAATCACAAAATTTGGCACACATGTACATCAGGTGTCCGGGAAGGTTTTAGAACAGTTTTCAACTCTCCAGGACGTACCATATAGAAACTCACAGGCACACATCAGGTTTCTATGACAACCTAGCCAGTTCACTGCTTTAGGTCTGCATTAAAGAGGCAGAGCACTGTGGATGACAATGGTAAATGGGTATTCCCGGTTACCATAACTATAACTTATGTTTTAGACTAACTCATCATCAATCATTACCTCATATAATGTAAATTTTACATATTTACTGTTCAGTAGTAATAAAAGATGTTTTCTTCCACTGCTACCCACCTTCCTCCTAAATTACTATGGCATCGACCTGTAATTCCGCCCACCGTCAAAAGAAGGACTTAAAAGCACCACCCCCAGATCCCACTAAGTCACGCCCCTGACTCAGTCAGGCCACGCCCCTTCCATGCTGCATTTGACCAGGATTAAAAATATTGGTAAAAATCACCTTCTGTCAGCTGCAGGGGTGGGGGGAGGGTGACTTTCTTCCTACAGCTCATTGCTCAGACTGCACAGTGCTGCTGCTGAGAGTGCTGCTGCTGTGTCCATCCAGGCCCTGTGCATGACAGAGGACAGGGAGTCTGAAAGCCAGACTGTCCAGCCTAAAACAAGACCTCTGGCCACCCTAGGGGCAGGCTGATGTTAGGGTGGCCAGATGTCCGGCTTTAGGCTGGACAGTCCAGTTTTCTGGCTACCTGTTCTCCGTCCGACACAGTGTCTGGACAGACATAGGGATGTCCACCCTTTCAGTAGCTCACACTCAGACAGCTTCTCCTCCATGTCTTCACGGAGCTGTAATCGGAGGTAAATTTATGTCTCATTTTAGTGTAAGACCATATACTGTATAATATAGATATATGGTATATGTGTATAGATATTAATTCATGTAGTAGGTTCTCTGGGAAAGGTCTGTCTACCGCCATCTGGGAATAATCAGCGGTTGAGTGGCTGGTAACTTCTAACATAAATATTCTCCTATTTCTCGAGAAACGATAATTAGTAGCATATCAGTTACTCGAGGAGTAAGGATGAATATATTGTCAGACTCTGTTTTCCCCAGATGGGGGACATCAATATTCTCCAAGATATTGGGATGTAATGTAACTCCACTCTTTATAGTTACCAGAAGGAAATGTGGTCACTAGGAGTTATTCACACGCTCGCCCCCACCACTCCTCCCTCTTCCAAGGGAGGGGGTTGGAGCAGCTACACTGAATAAAGGTCTCCCTCAGAACAATTCAGGCAGCCTCATCCTGGGACAACGACCATGCTGGTTCGTTTGTGTCCAGGAAGAAATTGCCGATTCATAATAATCTTCACCCAGGCTGTAGTGTGATACAGAAGGGGCTCCCTGGGATCATCATTTCCATATTTACACGAAGCTAAGTATAATAAACTTTACTATTTTATTTTTAATCAATTTGTTTGTGTCTGGGTCATCAGTATACTGTAATTATCATTAAGCAATAACTCATTTGCATACAGTTGCATACATTTGGTGTCAGAAGTGGGATGTAATTACTGTATACTGACCCTTGCATAATTATTATTGTAAAGTATTATCGTTAAGGCCTAGTTACTAATATTGAGTTAGTTGTGTATGTTTGTGCCTAGTACCTGATTATCTGTTGGAGGTTGGGCTATAACATAGGTTCAGATAGAAGGTTAGATATTGTGACTAGGATAGAATGGCATTTTCATTGTTTAAAGGGGGAAAGAATCAGCGCATGGGTCCATCAGCTTATTGGGTGCTTAGCTCCGGACACTGGGCCCCAATCACCCGTGAGTGCAACAGATATGTTGCTCCCCAGTGCTTGGCTGACCCCTGTCAAGCAGCTGTGGGTTTGGAGTTGTCCCGGTATAACCCTTCTGAGCAAAAAGCGGCAGCAAGTGAGGGATGGATTTGCGTGCAGGCTCTTCAGGAGGAGACAGTGAAGCGAGAGGCAATTGAAGAGGAGCTGCTGCAGGCAGCTACTGAGCAATTGGCGCTTTTGCGGACCTGTATGAGGGACATTGAGAAGCATAATGGGGAATTGAGTAATCAGTTTTCCCATTATGTAGTCCGTACTGTGCAAAAACGCAGACGGAAAAAACAGGGACCACTCCCAGGTGACAGAAGTGCTTTTAGAGGAAGAACTCTAATTCAGCAAGATGAATGGGATGCTGTGGGTGAGTGGTCAGGATTGTCATCATCAGATGAGATAGAAATAGAAGAGGAAGAAGTGCGTCCCATTGTAACAACAAAATCAAAAAGAGAGGTTACACAGAGAGCTTCAGCTTCTGGGGATCAGAATTATGTAGAGGAGACCTGTACTTATACCGCAGGAGAGCTCACTGAGCTGGGAAATAAGTACAAGCCGAGAACAAAGAGAAGGAAAAAGATGTGAAAAATGCAAAGGAGTTGTTTCAAGAGATAAAAGAGCCCAAGTGTCTACCATCAGAAAGGCACTTGTGTTTAGAAATAGACTGTTTAAGTTTTGTTGAACCTAATGCTATGTGGGTGTTCAAATAGGAAAGACCTGTGACCATAGCATTAGAGGTTGGAACCGTAATGAAAGAATAAGCATTGTAACCTAGTGTGGGCCAATATGGCTGGCACTAAGAAGATATGTTGGCCATAAAGTATTGTCTGGTTGATGTGAAAGGTTGAAACTGAAGAAGGTTTGAAGAAGGTTGAGAAAAATGGACAATATTTCTATTTCAAGATGGAGGATTTCCTGAGAGAACAAAGGAAAAAAAAAACATGTGGCACCCATCCCCCTTCTGTTTTAATTTCTGTTACAACCCCTTTTGTGTTTTCTGTAACTTTTAGTTCTACAAGAACCCCTCCTGTCCTCTGGAATGTGCTCCAACAGGAACACCTCCCATCGTGTGTGGTGTTTATTCTTTTCCCCCTCTAGTGCTCATGGAGATAACCCCCCCCAGGAATTCAATCCCTTCCATATGGTGATGGTAAGGGGGGAGGGTGGGGGCTGGTAATGGATCTGCAGACACAAAAATTTAGTAGCACATGTATTATCTGTAAACTGTCTGCTAATAACTTTTCTAAATTGAATATCCCCCTAGTTTAAAAAAATACAAATTGGACACATTTGACTACAGTGATTGCACCTATGATGCCAATTGGAAGTGTCCTTGGTCCCTAGTGAAATGTTTGTCCTGATGAGTAGAATTCCCAATCAGAGGACTTACCTATGCTATTCTGTAGGGAGCTAGCTAAGGTTTAGTCCAAGGTAAAGCTGGATGAATCCTTGAGAGATAAGAGTCAGGAAAGGGGGGGGGGCTGATAGCTGTGGTGGGCTGAGGCAAGAATTTGTAAGTGACTTAAGGTTTAGAAATGTTCCTTTGTTGTTGCTGCAGATTGGTTATATATCTGACACAGAAGAGTGAAGATCAATTAATAACTTTTTTTTTCTCTTCCTAGCAGCTTGTAAATGTGCAAGAGCCAAGACAATAGTTATGTGCCCAGTGGGGGGTGCTTGTGTGTCTTTCCAATAACAATGTGTTGTAGTAGTGAACAAACAAAGACAATGGTATGACTTGCCAGCAATTGATTCACTTAATGTATGTTTCTTTGTTACCCCCCCAACAGGATGGTTTTCCGTGAGGGTATCTGTATTCAGGAAAGCTGTGTGGATGGGAGTCGACTCACTCAGTGGAATGTGAATGCATGCAGCTTGAAGTTGTAGTTGTGTAGAATGTGTTTGAAGGTGTGAAGACTGATGGATGCTCAGCAGAACTGTGTGTGGATATGTAGGAAATGAATAAATGAAAAATGTGTATGGAGTATAATGCGCATTGGGGATTTTTATTTTTATTTTCTTTCTTGGGATATTTTTTGGTACCAAATGTTTTTGATTGAGCTCTACATTTTTTCCTATTGAATTCAATGAAACGTTTCCAATGGGCCCTTTATGTGTTCATGTCTGTATTGTCAGATCTGTTTGTTTCAATGTTTGTAGTTACTTGTATTATGTTAACGGTACTCCAAACATCAGAGATCTGTCCTCATGGACAGTTGAGACCAGACTAATAGAAAGGGGAAGGATCACACAGTCCGACTGGAAGGGGTGGACTTAAATGATTTAGGGGGAAGGACGGGTGGATGTCCCAGACACAAAGACATCCTTTTTGCCCATCCCCTCTCTTCCCCCATGAAAGATAAGTTCTGTGTTGATTCAAGGGAAAAACAGTACATTCATTTCCACCTCCAGGAAAGCTGGGTACTTCTACAAAGTGTGCAAAATACACAAAATAACACATTAAGTTAACACCAAACAGCATTGGGTATCTCAAGAAGGGTCATTAATAAACTGAAATTGATGGGGTTGTGTTTTATTTGGTCTAGAAGGTTTTACACTGCAAAGACTAATACCCATGCATTGCTATTGTTTAATGTGCAGTACTGTGTGTACTTAAGATCAAGTTTAGAATTTCAGAAAAGTTTATTTTCTTTGGCAGAGGACTACTGTGGTATCATTGGTAAGAGTTATTTACATACAGTGTTGGACTGACAAAAGTTCTAAGGACATTTGTTTTATTTGATCCATTTGATGCAGAGGTGGAGAGGAAACCACCTCATCAACGGCTTTTTCTAATATGAACTGAGTTTTTGAATTGACATTTCCTTGATTGTGTGGAACTGTTCAGTACATCTTTCCGGTGTGCAGCTAAAAAGAGCCAGGACTGGCAACCTCAGAAAGTCCAGGGGCTGCTACGTCAAGTCAACAAGGTGTGGTAAGAGACAGTATTCAGTGACCTGACTGTCACCCAGCAAGAAAAGGCTTCAACCACTGGTCTGCTATGCTGATGCAATGATCTGCAGACCAGTGAGGGGGGAGGTCCTTGTGTCAAAGCTCCTCCCACAGACAAGGTAATGGACTGTCTATCACCCACTGATAAGAGGCTCTAAGATCTGCACTGACATCTACACATGCTACCCCTTCACATACATAAGGAGGGGTCATAGACCGAACTTTGTAACAACAAACTTCAAGAAATGGACATTTGACTTTCTACCAGAGACTTTGTTATCCAAGAAGATCAGAAGTGAAGAAGACCTCAGTGAGATACTTCTTGTTAGTCCAACACACAGTTTTTATTTTTTGTTTCCAATGGTCCTGTAGTTTTCTGTCAAATGATTAGGCTATACATATAGAATGGGTTCTGTACGAAGTAATTGTGAGCATTGTAATATGTTGCTATGTATGTATTATTTTTGTATGTATGTAGTAGTAATACTGTACCAGCTTTTCCCTTGAGAATTGTTTACACTAAAATGAGCCAGGGGTGGAGTGTAATCGGAGGTAAATTTATGTCTCATTTTAGTGTAAGACCATATACTGTATAATATAGATATATGGTATATGTGTATAGATATTAATTCATGTAGTAGGTTCTCTGGGAAAGGTCTGTCTACCGCCATCTGGGAATAATCAGCGGTTGAGTGGCTGGTAACTTCTAACATAAATATTCTCCTATTTCTCGAGAAACGATAATTAGTAGCATATCAGTTACTCGAGGAGTAAGGATGAATATATTGTCAGACTCTGTTTTCCCCAGATGGGGGACATCAATATTCTCCAAGATATTGGGATGTAATGTAACTCCACTCTTTATAGTTACCAGAAGGAAATGTGGTCACTAGGAGTTATTCACACGCTCGCCCCCACCACTCCTCCCTCTTCCAAGGGAGGGGGTTGGAGCAGCTACACTGAATAAAGGTCTCCCTCAGAACAATTCAGGCAGCCTCATCCTGGGACAACAACCATGCTGGTTCGTTTGTGTCCAGGAAGAAATTGCCGATTCATAATAATCTTCACCCAGGCTGTAGTGTGATACAGAAGGGGCTCCCTGGGATCATCATTTCCATATTTACACGAAGCTAAGTATAATAAACTTTACTATTTTATTTTTAATCAATTTGTTTGTGTCTGGGTCATCAGTATACTGTAATTATCATTAAGCAATAACTCATTTGCATACAGTTGCATACAGGAGCCAGGGGGGGCGTGGCCTCATGTTTAGTGATGTGTCTTCATGGGAACTGGGGGCGCTGTTTCACGTTTGGGGGAATGGCCGGTGAGGTCTGGCTTTCTGGGGTGAAGACAGTGGCCACTCTAGCTGCTGTGGAGGTCACAGTTAAAGGGGCGGGCTTCTGTAGAGGTCACTGTTAAAGGGCTGGGCAGCTGTAGAGGTCACTGTTAAAGGGGCAGGCTGCTGTAGAGGTCACTGTTGAAGGGGCAGGCTGCTGTAGAGATCACTGTTAAAGGGGCGGGCTGCTGTAGAGGTCACTGTTAAAGGGGCGGGCTGCTGTAGAGGTCACTGTTTAAGGGGCGGGCAGCTGTAGAGGTCACTGTTAAAGGGGCGGGCCGCTGTAGAGGTCACTGTTAATGGGGCGGGCCGCTGTAGAGGTCACTGTTAAAGGGGCGGGCCGCTGTAGAGGTCTCTGTTAAAGGGGCGGGTCGCTGTAGAGGTCACTGTTAAAGGGGCTGGCCGCTGTAGAGGTCACTGTTAAAGGGGCGGGCCGCTGTAGAGGTCACTGTTAAAGGGGCAGGCACTGTAGAGGTCACTCTCGATATCTTTTAACGACACACACACACACAAACAGTAAAAGAAAAAAATTAAATATACCCGGGCGAAGTCGGGTCCTTCAGCTAGTAGGTAATAAAAGTTAAGTTTAGGGTCTTAAACAGATTAGAGAGGACCTTTCACCATGACATGCAGTGCAATCTGCAAGTGCCATTTTACAGAGCAGGAGGAACAGATTGATTTATAGATTCATGGGGAAAGATTCAGCAAAAGTTGAAATTTATACATTTAAGTCTCTGCTCTTTCTGAGTTCAGTTGTACAGTGGGATGTATTATCAGGGACTGACAACTATTTCTGTACACACAGATACACACACTATGGTATCCATCACTGAAAACCGCTAAATGGGCCACCTTGAGATTTAAATGCTTTAATGAATCTTTTCCCCAAAAAACATTTATCAATCTGCTCAGCTCCTTCTGCTCTATAACTTGCTACCTACAGATTGTACTGCATTTTGTGGTTACAGTTTCCCTTTAAGACATATTTTTATATTGAAGCTGGTTCACCTTCAGAAACTGCTACTGATCATTTGCCATCAAGGCTATATATTTCCCATGAAGTAGACATGAATTGCCATCTATGTAATTCATGGACAGGTCAGGTCTACCAGAGTGAGTTTCTTTCTTATCTTTTCTCTGTCCAGCTGATAAAAGGGGTCCTGAGTAACTACCCTTTAGACAGCCAACATGTCATCATTTAACCCTATGGTTGTGTAAAGGAAATCAACCCCTTCCCAGCATCCACCGTAAATGTATGGTGGATGCCAGGTCTTCAAAGATGGAAGCTGCACGTGCGCCATAACGAATTGGATCTTTTTCCTGGGAGCACAGGTCTGAATGGCTCAATCGCATCGAGATCTAGGGAGCTGTTTATTTTCTATGGCAGCCTCAGGCCTTCTGAATGTTCTGAAACCAGCCATAGTGAAGTTTATATGGAGCCCAGCTTGTGTGAATCTCCCATAGACTTACATGTTAAGTCATTGCAGTCTATGGGAGAAGCATTCAGATGATCGCATTTTAAAGAGTTTAAAAAAGTTTTTAAAATATAAAAAATAAAAAAATATATTAAAATTCAAATCAACCCTCCCCTTCCCCATATTAAAAGTAAATGTAAATAAACAATTAAAAAAATAAAGATAATTCACCACATCCTAATATGTCCATACTATTAAAATATAAAAATATTTATCCAATACAGTGAACTGAGTAATGGAAAAATTTTCCAAATGGTCGATTCACCATAAATTGAATAAAAAGTGATCAAAAAGTCATGCATGCTCCGAAATGGTATCAATAAAAACTATAGGTTGGCTCACAAAAATGAGCCCTCATAAAACTCTGTAGATGTAACTATGTAACTGGGGGTCAGAATATGGGAATGCAAAAAAATGAAATTACAAACTATAAAAAACCTATGAAAATGTAAATAAAAAAATAAAAAGTTATGGATCTGGGAAGGCAAGGAATAAAAGAGGAAAATGAAAATGAATAAATAAATAAATAAATAAATCTCTCCTTCAGAAATAACCCCTTAATGACCGGGCCATTTTGCACCTTCGTGACCAGGCTTATTTTTGAAAATCTGACATGTATCACTCTATGTGGTAATAACTTTGGAACACTTTTACTTAGCCAAGCCATTCTGAGTTTGTTTTCTCGTGACACATTGTACTTCATGACAGTAATAAATTTGAGTCAATATATGTCACCTTTATTTATAAAAAAAATCCCAACTTTACCAAAAATTTTGAAAAATTCACAATTTAGAAAATTTCAATTTCTCTGCTTTTAAAATTGAAAGTGATACCTCATAAAATATTTATTATTTAACATTCCCCATATTTATACTTTATGTTTTCATAATTTTGTAAATGTCATTTTATTTTTTGGGACATTAGAAGGCTTAGAATTTTAGAGGCAATTCTTAAAATTTTTAAGAAAATTTCCAAAACCCACTTTTTAAGGACCAGGTAAGGTCTGAAGTCACTTTGTGTGGCTTACATAGTAGAACCCCCCATAAATGATTCCATTTTGGAAACTACACCCCTCAAGTTACTTAACACTAGGGATGAGCGAACCGAACCGTAACAAACCAGATTCATTACGAACTTTGCTAAAAGTTCGGTTCATCACCGAACCGAACTTTTGAAAAGTTCGTAATGAATCTGTTAAAAAAAAAACGGTAACACAAAACTGTACTTTTTTCACAGAATAGACCAGGATAAAGGGGATTATTACTCCTATAATCCCTTGTATCCTGGTTTTCTGTGAAAAAAAGATGTGTGACGTCACCCCACAGCCCCTGAAGTGTCTGAGTGTCTGTCTCAAGACTTCAGAGAGAGAGGAGCTCCATCTTAGATAGAGAGGGAAAAGATATAGATAGATAGATAATCAAACAAGTAGATAGATACAGGGAGAGATAGAGAAGAAATAGAAAGGGTTAGTGAGAGAAGCAGGAGAGAGGAAGAGAAAGCTAGATATAGAAGATAAGGTTATAGATAGGGAAAGAGGCTGAGAAAGCAGAGATAGGTAGAGATAGGGAGAGAAAGTCATATAAATAAAAAATTGTGAGATCTAGGGAGAGATAGGGTAATAAAAAAAGAAATAGTGAGAGAAATGAGTCAGGACAGGTAGCATTCCTGTTCCGTGACCGTAAACGCTACACGTTGCTGCTCAGCTGGGTGCCGTCAACCCCGTTTAGCCGCAACAAAAAAAGTTTTAAAAAAACTAAAAAAAAAGTTATAAACAAAGTTTAAAAAAAACAAGTTAAAAAAAGTTATTAAAAAAGTTAAAAAAAGGTTAAAAACAGTTAAAAAAATAAATAAAGTTTAAAAAAGTATAAAAAAATACATCATTTAATTTTCCCCCACCCAAAATAAAAATATGTCCAAGCGTCCTACTTCCAGCACTTCCCAGGCAAGGAGTGCAACAGCAGGCGGTGAGGGTAGGAGCAGTGGCAGCACCAGGCCCGGTGGCAGCCGGGGTAACAGGCGTGGCAGCAGGGTGCAGCTTCCCCTGATGGCCACTGGTCAAGTAAGAACCACACAGCCAGCGGTTCTAGATTGGCTTACCCAATCCTCCAGTTCCACCGCCCAAAGCTCCCAAACGAGGAGTCAAGCATCCACTGGATCATCCGACACCACCCTTACATGGGACGGTCAGCGAGAGTCCTCTGCCCCGTCCCCTGTTATTAGAATGCTCACCTTTGGGGCACTTTCTGCAAGGGAACTCTTGGCAAATTTTGATCTGCCCTTGGAGTTCTACCACTTTTTAGTGATGAGGAGGAGGAGGAGGAAGTCCACCAAAGTCAGCGGGTGGAACGTAGTGAGACTCCAGAGGAGGTGTTGGCTGTAAGCAGTCAACAGAGCCAGGGAGGGGCATCCAGTGCCACACCTGATATTCTGTCCCAGCCACCGGAGGAAAGTAGCAGTGGTGCAGAGTTTGATGACGATGTCGCTGATCGGACGTGATGCCCTCAAGCAGCATCATCCTCATCATCAGGGGAGGAAATAGAGGTGCCACCGACGCAGCAACATCCCACTGTTTCAAGGAACCGAGGCACAAGAGGGAGGGGTAGAAGCCAAGCTACCAGGCAGAGATCACCCTCTCAAAGCCTTGGTCCTGAGAGGGCACCCTCAGGCAGCAGTGGCAGTCAACAGGCAGCAAGACCCCCGTGGCTGTCAGCAAACCACGGTCCTCTGTCGTCTGGCAGTTCTTCCGCCTGGGGAAAGATAAGCACATCGCTTTGTGCCTGCTGTGCAATGAGAGGGTCAGTCGTGGCAGAGGTGATAATCTCGGGACAACATCCATGCAAAAGCACAGGCAACACCAACAGGCCTGGAAGAACCGTGACCCCAATACCACCTCTTGTCCGCATGCACCATACACTGCAGATCCCATCATGCAGCATCCTCTCAGTGCAACTCAGGGCTCGTCAGCTTCAGGTGCCAGCACCAGCACAGTGTCACTTCCATCTACACCGCTAATGAGGCAGCAATTTGTGACTGAGTCCATGGGCAGACGTCAGGTGTATTCCAGCAGCCATCCCATGGCCCAGAAACTGACCGGACACCTGGTTAAGCTGCTGGTGCTTCAGTCCCTGCCCTTCAACCTCGTGGACTCCCAGCCTTTCAGGGATTTCATGGCGTGTGCGCACCCCAGATGGTGAGTCCCCAGCCGCCACTACATCTCTGGCAAAGCTTTCCCATCACTGCACAGTTATTTGCAGAAAAAGGTGGGCGACTCATTGGGACTCTCGGTGTCCAAGAGTGTGCACCTGAGTGCTGATGTCTGGTCCTCAAATTATGGCCAAGGGCAGTACATGTCTGTTACTGCCCATTGGGTCAACATCCTACCAGAAGACCATCAGGAAGTTGGCCCATTCTTGCCACTGTCACCTCCACGGTGCTTTAGGGGGCCAGCAGCGGGAAGCAGAAGTTCTGCCTCCACCACCTTGCAACCATCCACCGCTTTGACAGCAGTCCAACCTGCCCCGGTGTCTTACCACCGAGGTCAGGCCCGGCGCTCTCAGGCTGTCCTCCATTTGGTGAGCCTGGGTGAACGGAGCCACAGTGGGCAGGAGCTCCTCCGGACCATCAGGAAGGAGATCGATCAATGGCTGACCCCACGTCAACTAACGGTGGAAAGTGTGGTAGCAGACAATGGGAGGAACATTGTCTCTGCAGTGCAGCAGGGAGGGCTGAGTCATACACCTTGTATGGCACATGTGATAAACCTCATAGTGCACAGGTTTCTTCGATTATTTCCTGCACTACAAGACCTTCTGAGGATGTCACGCAGAGTGTGCAAACACTTCAGCCACTCCTACACTGCAAGGAACACCCTGCTCAGGATCCAGAGACAGCCCAGTCTGCCCCAACATCAGCTAATCTGCGACGTACCAACATGCTGGAATTCTGCCCTCCATATGCTGGACCGCCTGTACGAGCAAAGGTCAGCCGTTACAGACTACCTCATGGGGCAATCAGACAGCTTCACGCCACACTGCGACTTCCAAGTCACACACTGGCAGATGATGCGTGAAGTCTGCCAATTGTTGATCCCTTTTGAGGACGCGACTTTGTTTGTGAGCAGGCAGGACTATGGGATCAACGACATCATCCCACTCGTCCATGTTCTGGAAAGTGCGCTGAAAAGCATCATCAGCGAGAATTCCCAGGCCACCACTCCAAGGCTGAACATCGCCTTGAGCCCAGAGATGGATGAAGTGCAGATGGAGGGTGAGGAGGAGGAGGAAGATGTCGACGCCCAGCCATTCCACACACCGCCACCTGGCTTCTCTGCCTCTCAATCACAGGAGGAGATGGAGGATGAGGTGGTAGAGGAAGCGGAGGAAGACCCCAGCAGACCCTGGAACTATACCAAGGACAGTGGAGAGGAGAGGCGCTCATTGTCCTTGGTGCAGATGGCAAGGTGCCTGCGGGAGTGTCTCAGGAGTGACAGCCGGATTGTGGACATCCGCCAGAGGGACCAATACTGGCTGGCCACCCTGGTGGACCCTCGCTTCCGCCGCAAAATGGCTGAATTTTTTCCGCCATCAGAGAGGGAGGCAAAACTGGGGTACTACCGAGACCTACTCACCAGTCAGTTGATCTCAACTTACCAGCGAGACCAGCCAGGTTTCCAGACAACATCCGCTCGGGGGGAACCAGCGCGCTCCACTTCCACCACCACTAGTGTAGGCGCGAGAAGTCGCTACAGCCTCCAATCGCTGATGAGCGATTTCATGCAGCCAGCTGCTGAAAAGGGGACACAACACAGGACTCATGGCGTGGACCAGCATGAGCTCACCCACCAGGTCACTGCCTACCTGGATAGTACCCTGCCCCAAAGTGTCACCGACCCCGTGTAGTACTGGGCAGAGAAACTGGACATTTGGCCTCAACTGGCAGAGTTTTCTTTAACTCTGCTGTCCTGCCCAGCCAGTAGTGTTGCATCAGAGAGGGTGTTCAGTGTGGCAGGTAACATCATAACACCGCTAAGAACGAGGCTCTCTTGCCACAGTGTTGAGATGCTGACTTTTGTAAAGATGAATCGTGCCTGGATTACATTGGATTACACCACCCCCCTGCCTGATGTGAATGACTAAGTCATCAGTCACCCGTCCCGTCCAAGAAACTGACCTTAATATCCCAAATATGTGCCCAACGTAAAAATCCGTAATTTAACTTATTAAGTAATGTTCCCCCCTTAGACCCCAAATTAAACAAAATCACCTTAAAAATTCCCTACTTAATTCGGATACATTTAAATAAACAGAACCCCATCTCCAAATTTAATGCCCATGGTGTGTTGGCCATTTAACATCTCCACACCAGCTTAACCCTTTCACGACCGGAGGTTTTTTCGTTTTTGCGTTTTCGTTTTTTGCTCCTTGCCTTCATACAGCCATAACTTTTTTTATTTTTCTGTTCACATAGCTGTATGAGGGCTTGTTTTTTGCGGGACAAGTTGTACTTTCAAACGCCACCATTTATTATTGCATATGGCGTAGTGGGAAGCGGGAAAAAAATTCCAAATCGTGTGAAATTGCAAAAAAACCCCTATTCCGCTACAGTTTTCCGGGTTTTTTATTTACGGTGTTCGCTGTTCATTAAAACTGAACGGTTACTTTCATTCTACAGGTCAGTACGAATCCAGCGGTACCTAACATGTATAGTTTTTCTTGTGTTTTGATAGTGATAAAAAAATTATAAAGTTGGTTTTTGGTTATTTTTTTTTGGGGTCGTCATATCTTGACCCCTATAACTTTTTGGCATTTATGTGTACGGATCTGTATGAGGGCTCATTTTTTGCGGGGCGATCTGAAGTTTTTATTGATACCATTCTGGGGTGTGTATGACTTTTTGATCGCTTTTTTTTTTTTTTTGAAAAAAAAAGCGACAAAAAATAGCGAATCGACATTTTGACGCTTTTTTCCGCCACACAATTCACCATGTTGGAATTTTTTTTATTTTAAAAGTACGGGCGTTTTCGGTCACGGTGATACCCATGATGTCTATATTTATTTTTATTTAGGTATTTATTTTTTAATTATACGGAAAGGGTGGTGATTTAAACTTTTATATTTTTTTATTTTTTATATATTTTTTAACATTTTTTTTAATTTTTTTTATTATTTGAAAGCTCAAATATGAGCTAATATATTGTACTTTTTATTTTTTCACTATGAGCAATCTCTGATTTTTAATCTTGAATTAAAACTCATGATTGCTCATTTCTTATCCTGGCCTGCCATCTAGTGGCCAGAATAAGAATTGCACTTTGAAAGCTGTAATCCTCACCAGCGAGGATTACAGCTTTCATAGAGTGTACAGAAGGCCCGATTGGCCAATCGGGTCGTCTGTACATCACCCGGAAGCGAACCGCTTCTGGGTTCAGACGCCACCGGAAGTCTTCAGAAGGGCCCACAAGGAATAAGAAGCCCATCGGAAGACGCCGCTGATTGCGGTAAGTAGCCGCAAGTCTCTGCTGTTAAAAACAGCAGAGACTTGCCGACCATGATGCCCGCCGCACGGGCGAGCGGGCGTCATGTCCCCGCACTGCCCGAGCGCCGTACATGTACGGCACCGGTCGGGAAGGGGTTAATGCCTCACACCGGTGCACCGTCCAACCCATACCCCAAGAACAGTACCATCCCTAAAATAATCCCCACGACTATGCTTCACAAAGTGGGGATTTCACCTTTTGTGAACTATAGCCATGGGGTTCTATCCCTGACACCCGTGCCAAGAAACACTACTCACCGTTTTGTAAGCGGGTACTAACTGTTCTTGAGGTATTTTGTTGATATCATAAGAGTAGTAAAATCTCGCACCGCAAATCCCAATGGGGTTCTTCTCTGTGCGAATGATTTCACGCCTCTCATGCAGTCACGCGTGGAATAAGGCTGTCTATGGGGTATATATCACAGAGGCTGCTGTCCTTCAACTGTGATATAAAAAACCTCCACAGTTAGTTACAGCAACAAACAGTTGCTGAAAGGCAGGTTTACTTGCCTTATTTACGGGTGTCTTTACAATGGGATGCTTTTTTGGGGTTCTCTGCTGCCTAAAATCCACAGCGCATCGTTGGCTGATTTTATGCCACCTTCAGTACTATGGGGCTGGACGCAAATACCCAGTTCAGCACAGAACTGCGTATGTCCGGACAGCACCATAGTACTGAACGCCGTTTGATGAACGGTATAAAAATGCCCTGTGGATTTTATTCAGCAGCCCCGCAGCCCCATGTGAAGGTACCCATAGGGTGAGGTTTTTTGGGAGTGACCAAAGAGAGGGCGGGAAGGTCACTCCCATACCCCATCAGGGGTTTTTCCCCTACTCACTTTAAAAGATAAGTCCAAGCAATTAATAACTTTCTGTGGTCTTACTTGAACCAGAAACTTATTAATTGACCGGATCTTATCCTTTAAAGGGAACCTGTCATCTCCGAAACACTCCCTGAACTAGAGTAAGTGTTGTATAGTGTACGTGATGCTGAATCCGAATATGTAAGTTTTATCTTCATACTCACTTCCATTCCGACGCTGTGCTCCCACAAACCTACAGTAAAATGCACTCAGTGGACTCCGGTGCTCACTCACATAATGGAGAGGACTCAAAGAAGAGTCCACTGAGTGCATTTTACTGCAGGTTTGTGGGAGCACAGCATTGGAATGGAAGTGAGTATGAAGATAAAGCTTACATATTCGGATTCAGCATCACTTACACTATACAACGCTTACTCTAGTTCAGGGGGGGGTTCCGAGATGACAGGTTCCCTTTAAGCCAGCTGGTGACAGCACTAAAAAAACACAAAAGCATACATCCATTGGGTTGGGCGCTGCACTCGGTTAGGACATCAAACTGGTGTAACAAAGATATATGTCTCGTCAACAGCCATAGGCCCAGATTCAACAGGTTTGACACCAGAGTAGTTGCGTCAATTTGTAAAGCGAGTGCCAGTGAGGTGTCCATTTCATGAAAATTGGACATGTATTTTTGGATAATGGAACTGGCGTAAAGCCTTCTTGAATCTGTGCCTTTTTAAATGTCCTTTATTCACCTCATGGATTCTGTGGGTGAGGTTAGCTGTCTATTTAACCGTATCCATATCCTACTAGACTAGCTGTAATGTTACAGGGGTTTTTTTTAAGGTTGACTGTCCTGTGCTGAACTCTACATCAACATTTTGTCATGTATAAAAACTGATTTTTACAAGCGTGCATATTCTTAGCTTCCAACGTCAGTTCTCTGTACTAGGCCCTTCTGGGTCCAAAAGAATACTGCTCCTACTAATGCCTCCACCGTCAATTGTCTATTTGGAACTATTGGTGCAATCAAGAGCTGCTGAAGCTGCCTCCTCAACTTGTC
>ONZH01002997.1:0-52337 GCA_900303285.1 Rhinella marina
ATGGAAACCTGCAATAAAACTGTGTGTATGTGGAGACGAAGAGCCTGTGAGCTTCTATTGGCTGATAAGAGACAGGTGACCGTGTGTATGGCAGTTGGGTTTTGAATAGAAAGACTTCCAGGCTAATATTGGCTAATGCAGGTAATTTTTTGGGAACATCTCAGGAACGGGTCGTCCTAGAGAGCCGAGACCTGGTCTAAAACCTTCCCGAACACCTGATGTACCTGTGTGCCAAATTTGGTGCAAATCGGTCAAGTCGTTTGGTTGCGCATAAAGAACAGACAGACGGAAACTCATTTTTATATATATAAGAGACTATCAGAAGGACCTGGCTTCGCACGGGTATATTTCATCTATTTCATTTCATGTTTCTGTGTATCGTTAAAAGATATCGACAGTGGCCTGTACAGCACCCCGCCCCTTAATAGTGAACTCCACAGCTCCCCACCCCTCAACACTGCCCCTACAGTGCCCTGTCTCCTTAAAATGGGACCTCCACAGCAGCCCATTCCCTTAACTTTGACCTTCACAGCAGCCTGCTCCTTTAAAAGTGAGTTTCACAGCACCCCACTCCCTTGACAGTGACCTCATCAGGGGCCCACCCCCTTAACAGTGACCTGTACAGCACCCTGCCCCTTAACACTGACCTCCATAGAGGCCCGTCCCCTTATCTGTGATCTCCACTGTTCCCTGCCCCTTTAACAGAGACCTCCACAGCACCCGTCCCTTTATCAGTGACCTCACAGTATCCTGCTGCCTTAACAATGACCTCCACAGCAGCTGCATCTTTAATAGTGACCTCTGCCCCCTTAACAGTGACCTCAACAGTACCCACCCCTTTAACAGTGACCTCCACAGAAGCCTTCCCCCTTAACAGTAATATCCACAGTGACCACCCCTTTAACAGTGACCTCTACAGCAGCTGCCCCTTTAATAGTGGCCCTTGCCCCCTTAACAGTGACCTCCACAGCAACTGCCTCTTTAATAGTGGCCCCTGCCCCCTTAACAATGACCTCCACAGCGCCCTGCCCCTTTAATGCTAGGGATACACAACAACATTTTGTCACACCAATGTCGCACAACAATTTTTATAATAGGCTATGGTGTCGCACTGTGACATGCGGCGACTGTGACATGACAGTCGCAAAAAAGCCATCCAAGATGGGTTTTTCTGCGACTATCGCGTAGCAATCGCAGCTTGTCGCAGTGCAACACCACAGACTATCATTATAAAAATTGTCGTGCGACTTTAATGTCGCATGACACATGTAGCATTATAGTTGTGTCCTATGTGTCGTGCGACAGGAGTAAAACTGTCTGCATGTAACCGTGTGTAAGAAGCAGACTGTGCCAAGGCCTGTGGGAGGTAAGCACTGAATTGTGTTTCGTGTGAGCTATTTACCTAAGCTCCTCAGCTGGCTGCTAATTACCTCTCACTACCAGCCTGGTTACTACACAGAGCGAAAACCTATTTCCCAAGTCTTTCTTGTTCTCACCCAGCTTCCTCTGCCCTGCCACTGGCTGGGTTGTTATGGAAACCTGCAGTAAAACTGTATGTATGTGGAGACCAAGGGCCTGCGAGCTTCTATTGGCTGATAAGGGACATGTGGCCGTGTGTATGGCAGTTGGGATATGAAGACAAAGACTTTCAGGCTAATATTGGCTAATGCAGGTCATTTTTTGGCAATATATCAGGAACTGTACATCCAAGAGAGCGGAGACCCGCCTTAAACCTTCCCGGATGCTTTATGCGCATAAAGAACAGACAGAAACTCATTTTTATAATATAAGAGAAGAGATATAAAGCTAAGTGTATGTATCTATGTATGTATGTCTGCTAAAGGAATCCGCACAGTCGCATTTACAATCAAGAAATTTTGCACAGCCGCCTCCTGTGACTTGGGGAACATCACAGACTATGTTTTGAGTAGAAATTCTCACCCCACACTTTCCAATTATTTGCCAAAAAATATGCTTGGTAACCTAACCACCAAACAAAAAAGTGTGAAACAACTGAAAATATGTCTTATATTCTAGGTTCTTCAAAGTAGCCACCTTTTGCTTTGCTCTTGGCATTCTCTTGATGAGTTTCAAGAGTTAGTCACCTGAAATGGCATTCCAACAGTCTTGAAGGAGTTCCCAGAGATGCTTAGCACTTGTTGGCCCTTTTGCCTTCACTCTGCGGTCCAGCTCACCCCAAACCATCTCGATTGGGTTCAGGTCTGGTGACTGTGGAGGCCAGGTCATCTGGCATAGCACCCCTTCACTTTCCTTCCTGGTCAAATAGCCCTAGCCCTTACACAGCCTGGAGGTGTGTTTGGGGTCATTGTCCTGTTGATAAATAAATGATGGTCCAACTAAACGTAAACCGGATGGAATAGCATGCCGCTGCAAGATGCTGTGGTAGCCATGCTGGTTCAGTATGCCTTCAATTTTGAATAAATCCCCAACAGTGTCACCAGCAAAGCACCCCCACACCATCCCAACTTCTCCTCCATGCTTCACGGTGGGAACCAGACATGTAGAGTCCATCCGTTCACATTTTCTGCGTCGCACAAAGACACGGTGGTTGGAACCAAAGATCTTAAATTTGGACTCATCAGACCAAAGCACAGATTTCCACTGGTCTAATGTCCATTCCTTGTGTTCTTTAGCCCAAACAAGTCTATTCTGCTTGTTGCCTGTCCTTAGCAGTGGTTTCCTAGCAGCTATTTTACAATAAAGGCCTGCTGCACACAGTCTCCTCTTAACAGCTGTTAGATGTCTGAGATGTCTGCTGCTAGAACTCTGCATGGCATTGACCTGGTCTCTAATCTGAGCTGCTGTTAACCTGCGATTTCTGAGGCTGGTGACTCAGATGAACTTATCCTCTGCAGCAGAGGTGACTCTTGGTCTTCCTTTCCTGGGGCGGTCCTCATGTGAGCCAGTTTCTTTGCAGCACTTGATGGTTTTTGCGACTGCACTTGAGGACACTTTCAAAGTTTTCCCAATTTTTTCGGACTGACTGACCTTCATTTCTTAAAGCAATGATGGCCACTCGTTTTTCTTTACTTAGCTGCTTTTTCTTGCCATAATACAGAATACATAATACAAATTCTAACAGTCTATTCAGTAGGACTATCTACTGTGTATCTACTGTGTATCCACCTGACTTCTGCCCAACACAACTCATGGTCCCAACCCCATTTATAAGGCAAGAAATCCCACTTATTAAAAATTGACAGGGCACACCTGTGAAGTGAAAACCATTTCAGGTGACTACCTCTTGAAGCTCATCAAGAGAATGCCAAGAGTGTGCAAAGCAGTAATCAAAGCAAAAGTTGGCTACTTTGAAGCACCTAGAATATAAGACATATTTTCAGTTGTTTCACACTTTTTTGTTAAGTATATAATTCCACATGTGTTAATTCATAGTTTTGATGCCTTCAGTGTGAATCTACAATTTTCATAGTCATGAAAATACAGAAAACTCTTTGAATGAGAAGGTGTGTCCAAACTTTTGGTCTGTACTGTATATATATCTCTACATACGCAGGGCTGTGTTTACAAATAGGCAATTAGGCACCCGAGGGCATGTACCTAAGGTGCCAGGAAGTTAGGGGGCAACGGGCCAATGCCCAGTGGGCTCCCTGTACGGCCGCCAGTTGGGTATATGATGATCTGGTGATACCTCCATTAATTAACTCCATTAATTAACTCAGGGAGTGACAGGTAATTATGTACCTGGTTATCCTGTTCAGGAACAGAGATGCAGTTGAATACTGTGGTGGGCATGGGAGCCAATGGTTCTTTGCCCCACTGTTCACCCTCATAGGCCTATGAGGCAGTAAATCCCAGCCAGGGCCAGTTTTAGACAAAATGTAGCCCTGGGCAAAATTAAAAGTGGGGCCCCAAATCTTGTAATAATGTGCTAACAACACAGTTACATTCTGTTGATTATGCTCCTCCCTTACAGATTTACACCCCATAAAGCTCCTTACACAGTTCTTCACCCTCATGGCCCCAGAATACGCCACATGCCCCCTCCCCTAACAGCAATGAGTTCCCCCTCACTCATGGCATCTGAGAGTGTTAAAAACCGGAAGTGTGGGATTTCCCTTCAGGCGCACCTTCCCCCAGTGGAGATTGGGGAAAAGCACCCTGTTCTATAAATAAGCCACAGCCTGTACTAGGCTTCCAAGATCATTGTTAGTATATGCTTGTTCAGGCCACTAGGTGTCAGCACTGAACTGTGATATAGTGATTTCTATACAGACTAATGGAGCAATTTACATCTGATGATTGTAAGTTGTGGTCCACTTGGGGGACTTAACAAAAAGTAAAAAAAATAAAAAAAAAATTTTTCCCCCCAAAACAAAAAAATAAATTAAAAAAAAATAGCATTATGGGCATCGCTGCAGGCGAACATGCCCATACTATTAAAATATTTTCAAAAGATAGCCCATATGGTGCATGGTGTAACAGAATTTTTTTTAAAAAAGGCAGATTCGCGTTTTTTCATCACTTTATCTCCCAAGAAAATTGAATAAAAAGTAATCAAGTCATACATACCCCAAAATGGTATTGTCAAAAACAACAGATCGTCCCACAAAAAAATGAGCCCCCCACACATCTCCGTAGACATAACTATAAAGAAGTTATGAGGGTCAGAATATCGCGATGAAAAGAAAAAAATAATTTTTTATGAAGTGCATCCTGATGAGGCTTAGCTTGCTGCAGTGAGCGGCCCATAGACATCCTGAGTGGGGGTGCTGTTAGGGTTGCCATCTTTCCCAACAAAAAATATTGGTTACAAAAGTTAAAAAGGTTGGTGTGGGTTAATATGCATGTTATTTGATCATATTTTACATTTTGCGCTATTTTTTTCTCAAAAAAATCAAACAGTTCACTGTTAGGGACACTCTGTGTATTTCAGTTTTATTTAGTCTATATTTTTAAAATCGTTCTGTGGGGATTTGAACTCACAACCATCTACATTAAAAGAAAGAACCTTAACCACTGGGCTATAGAGCTCAGTGTTAAGTCATTGCTGAAAAACCTCATAGAAGTTTCTTGTATTATACAATACTAGCAGAAAGACCCAGCTTCGCCTGGGTATATTTCATCTATTTCATTTAATGTTTCTGTGTGTTGTTGCAGAGAGAAAGTCAATGCAGCTGACAGAAGTTGATTTTTACCTTCATTTTTCAATCCCCATTGGCTGTGGAGTGGGAGGGGGCATGACCTGACCGGGTCGGGGTGTGGTTTACCGGGACCTTGGGGGGGGGTGCTTTTAGGTCCTTCTTTTCAGGGTGGCCTGAATTATAGGTCAATGCCATGGTAATTTGAGGAAACACAGTGGGTAGCAGTGGAAGAAAACATTGCTTCGCACGGGTATATTTAATCAATTTCATTTAATGTTTGTGTGTGTGTGTCATTGCAGAGAGAAAGTCTCCTTCCCACCAATTCCTGTAGCTGACAGAAGTTGATTTTTACCTTTTTTCAATCCCCTGCGGAGTGGGAGAGGGCATGGCCTGACCAGGGGCATGGTTTAGCGGGACCTTGGGGGGGGGGGGTTGCTTTTAAGTCCTTTTAGTGGAAGAAAACATCTTTTATTACTACTGAACGGTAGTAGTCTAATATTAGTCTATTTCATCTAATGTTTCTGTGTGTTGTTGCAGAGAGAAAGTCACCCTCCCACCCCTGCAGTTGACAGAAGTTTATTTTTACCTTCATTTTTTTTCAATCCCAATTGGCTGCGGAGGGGGAAGGGGCATGGCCTGACAGAATCGGGGTGTGGCTTAGTGAAACCTGGAGCAGGTGTTTAAGTAAGTCCTTCTTTTGAGAGTTGTGTGAATCACAGGTTGGTGCCATGGTAATTTATGAGGACACGCAATGGATAGCAGTGGAAGATTTGCTACTGAACGGTCATAGTCTAAAATTAGTCTAAAACATAAGTTATATTTATGGTAACCGGAATACCCCTTTAACAGTATCATCCACAGCGCTCTGCCCCTTTAAAGCATTCAATAGAAATGACTGGATTGTTACCTGAGATCCTCAGCTGGCTGATAATTACCTGGCTGTGTTGTTATGGAAATCTGCCCTCCCGTGTTTGTGCAGAGAATGGCAGTTGGGGTTTAAAACCAATGCTGTCAGGCCAATATTGGCTAATGCAGGTCATATTTTGGGAATATCTCGGGAACGTTATGTCCTAGAGAGATGAGACCTGGTCTAAAACCTTCCCGGGCACCTGATGTATCTGTGTGCTGAATTTGGTGAAAAATCGGTCCAGTAGTTTGGTCGCGCATAGAGAACAGACAGACAGACAGAAACTCATTTTTATAATATTACTAGCAGAAAGACCCGGCTTCGCCTGGGTATATTTCATCTATTTATTTAATGTTTCTGTGTGTCGTTGCAGAGAGAAAGTCAATGCAGCTGACAGGAGGTGATTTTTACCTTCATTTTTTCAATCCCTATTGGCTGCGGAGTGGGAGGGGGTGTGGTTTAATGGGACACGGGGGGGGTTAAGTCCTTCATTTCAGGGTGGCCTGAATTATAGGTTAATGCCATGGTAATTTGAAGAAACACAATGGGTAGCAGTGGAAGAAAACATTGCTTTGCGCTGGTATATTTAATCTATTTCATTTAATGTTTCTGTGTGTCGTTGCAGAGAGAAAGTCATCCTCCCTCCCATCCCTGCAGCTGACAGATGTTGATTTTTTACCTTCAATTGTTCAATCTCCATTGGCTGCGGAGTGGGAGGGGTCATGGCCTGACTGAGTCAGGGGTGTGACATTGAAAGACCTAGGGCAGGGTTTTAAGTCCTTCTTTTGATGGTGGCCAGAATTACAGGTCGATGCCATGGTAATTTATGGGGACACGCCATGGGTAACAGTGGAAGAAAACATTGCTTTGCACGGGTATATTTAATCTATTTCATTTAATGTTTCTGTATGTTGTTGCAGAAAGAAATCCAACCTCCCTCCTGCCCCTGCAGCTGACAGAAGTTGATTTTTACCTTCATTTTTTCAATCCCCGTTGGCTGCGGAGTGGGAGGGGGCGTGGCCTGAGAGTCGGAGCGTGGTTTCGCGAGATCTGGGGCGGGGGTCAGAGTGGCATGAATTACAGGTCGATGACATGGTAATTTATGGGGACCCGCAATGGGTAGCAGTGGAAAAAAACATCTTTTATTAGTACTGAATGGTCGTAGTCTAAAATTAGTCAATTTCATCTACGACTTTTGTGTGTCATTGCAGAGAGAAATTCACCCTCCCACCCCTGCAGCTGATTTTTTTTCAATCCCCGTTGCCTACGGAGTGGGAGGGGGCATGGCCTGGCAGAGTTGGGGGTGTGGATTATCAAGATGCTTCGAACGGTTGTAGTCTGAAATTAGTCTATTTCATCTAAAATTTTGTGCGTCATTGCAGAGAGAAATTCACCCTCCCACCCCTGCAGCTGACAGAAGTTTATTTTTCCCTTCATTCTTTCAATCCCCGTTGGCTGCGGAGTAGGAGGGGGCGTGACCTGACACCGTTGGGGGCGTGGCTTAACAAAGCGCTTCGCATAGGTGATTTAATCTATTTCATTTAATGTTTCTGTGTGTCATTGCAGAATGGCTGCAGAGTGAGAGGGAGCGTGGTCTGACAGAGTTGGGGGCGTGACTTAGCAAGACGATTCACATGGGTGTATTTAATCTATTTCATTTAATGTTTCTGTGTGTCGTTGCAGAAAGAAAGTCAACCTCCCACCCCTGCAGCAAACAGAAGTTTATTTTTACCTTTATTTTTTCAATCCCCGTTGGCTGCGGAGTGGGAGGGGGCGTAACCTGACAGAGTCGGGGGCGTGGATTAGCAAGACTCTTCGCATGGATGTATTTAATCTATTTCATTTAATGTTTCTGTGTGTCGTTGCAGAATGGCTGCGGAGTGTGAGGGGGCGTGGCCTGACAGAGATGGGGCGTGGCTTAGCAAAAGGCTTTGAACGGTTGTAGTCTATAATTAGTCTATTTCATCTAAAATTTTTGTGTGTCATTGCAGAGAGAAATTTACCCTCCCACCCCTGCAGCAAACAGACTTTCTCCCTGCAGCTCATGCTCAGACTGCACAGTGCTGCTGTCTGAGAGTGAGCTGTTTAAAAGGACATCCCTGTGTCCATCCAGGCCCTGCGCATGACAGAGGACAGGGAGTCTGAAAGCCAGAATGTCCAGCCTCCCCCCAGCGTGAAGCCATGCCACCAGTGCCCATGAAGCCACACACCTAAACACGAGGCCACGTCCCCTGGTTCCGTGAAGACACGGAGGAGAAGCTGTCTGAGCGTAAGCTACTGAAAGGGTGGACATCCCTGTGTCTGTCCAGGCCCTGCGCCGGACGGTGGACAGGGAGTCTGAAAGCCAGACTGTTCAGCCTAAAACCAGTCCTCTGGCCACCCTAGGGGCAGGCTGATGTTAGGGTGGCCAGATGTTCGGCTTTAGGCTGGACAGTCCAGTTTTCTGGCTACCTGTTCTCCATCCGGCGCAGTGCCTGGACGGACGCAGGGATGTCCACCCTTTCAGTAGCTCACGCTCAGACAGCTTCTCCTCTATGTCTTCAGGGAGCTAGGGGTCGTGGCCTCATGTTTAGTGTTGTGGCTTCATGGGGACCGGGGGTGCTGCTTCACGTTTGGGGGAATGGCCGGTGAGGTCCAGCTTTCTGGGGTGAAGACAGCGGCCACCCTAGCTGCTGTGGAGGTCACAGTTAAAGGGGAGGGTGCTATGGATGTTTCTGTTAAGGGGCGGACTCTGTAGAGATCAATCTCGATATTTTTTAACTACACACACACAAACATTAAATGAAATAGATTAAATATACCCGGGCGAAGCCAGGTCCTTCAGCTAGTGTAATATACACTCACCGGCCACTTTATTAGGTACACCATGCTAGTAACGGGTTGGACCCCCTTTTGCCTTCAGAACTGCCTCAATTCTTCGTGGCATAGATTCAACAAGGTACTGGAAGCATTCCTCAGAGATTTTGGTCCATATTGACATGATGGCATCACACAGTTGCCGCAGATTTGTCGGCTGCACATCCATGATGCGAATCTCCCGTTCCACCACATCCCAAAGATGCTCTATTGGATTGAGATCTGGTGACTGTGGAGGCCATTTGAGTACAGTGAACTCATTGTCATGTTCAAGAAACCAGTCTGAGATGATTCCAGCTTTATGACATGGCGCATTATCCTGCTGAAAGTAGCCATCAGATGTTGGGTACATTGTGGTCATAAAGGGATGGACATGGTCAGCAACAATACTCAGGTAGGCTGTGGCGTTGCAACGATGCTCAATTGGTACCAAGGGCCCAAAGAGTGCCAAGAAAATATTCCCCACACCATGACACCACCACCACCAGCTTGAACCGTTGATACAAGGCAGGATGGATCCATGCTTTCATGTTGTTGACGCCAAATTCTGACCCTACCATCCGAATGTCGCAGCAGAAATCGAGACTCATCAGACCAGGCAACGTTTTTCCAATCTTCTACTGTCCAATTTCGATGAGCTTGTGCAAATTGTAGCTTCAGTTTCCTGTTCTTAGCTGAAAGGAGTGGCACCCGGTGTGGTCTTCTGCTGCTGTAGCCCATCTGCCTCAAAGTTCGACGTACTGTGCGTTCAGAGATGCTCTTCTGCCTACCTTGGTTGTAACGGGTGGCAATTTGAGTCACTGTTGCCTTTCTATCAGCTCGAACCAGTCTGCCCATTCTCCTCTGACCTCTGGCATCAACAAGGCATTTCCGCCCACAGAACTGCCGCTCACTGGATGTTTTTTCTTTTTCGGACCATTCTCTGTAAACCCTAGAGACGGTTGTGCGTGAAAATCCCAGTAGATCAGCAGTTTCTGAAATACTCAGACCAGCCCTTCTGGCACCAACAACCATGCCACGTTCAAAGGCACTCAAATCACCTTTCTTCCCCATACTGATGCTCGGTTTGAACTGCAGGAGATTGTCTTGACCATGTCTACATGCCTAAATGCACTGAGTTGCCGCCATGTGATTGGCTGATTAGAAATTAATTGTTAACGAGCAGTTGGACAGGTGTACCTAATAAAGTGGCCGGTGAGTGTATATACAGTGCCTTGCTAAAGTATTTGGCCCCCTGGAACTTTTCCACCTTTTGCCACATTTCAGGCTTCAAACAAAAAGATATAACATTTAAATTTTTGGTGAAGAATCAACAACAAGTGGGTCACAATTTTGAAGTGGAAAGAAATTTATTGGATTATTTAAACTTTTTTTGTAATAATAAAACTGAAAAGTTGGGCATGCAAAATTATTCGGCCCATTTACTTTCAGTTCAGAAAACTCACTCCAGAAGTTCATTGAGGATCTCTGAATGATCCAATGTTGTCCTAAATGACTGATGAAGATAAATAGAATCCACCTGTGTGTAATCAAGTCTCCATATAAATGCACCTGCTCTGTGATAGTCTCAGGGTTCTGTTTAAAGCACAGAGAGCATCATGAAGACCAAGGAACACACCAGGCAGGTCCGTGATACTGTTGTGGAGAAGTTTAAAGCCGGATTTGGATACCAAAAGATTTCCCAAGCATTAAACATTCCAAGGAGCACTGTGCAAGAGATCATATTGAAATGGAAGGAGTATCAGACCACTGCAAATCTACTAAGACCCGTCCATCCCTCTTTCATCTCAAACAAGGAGAAGACTGATCAGAGATGCAACCAAGAGGCCCATGATCACTCTGGATGAACTGCAGAGATCTACAGCTGAGGTGGGAGAGTCTGTCCATAGGACAACAATCAGTTGAACACTTCACAAATCTGGCCTTTATAGAAGAGTGGCAAGAAGAAAGCCATTTCTCAAAGATATCCATAAAAATTCTTGTTTACAGTTTGCCACAAGCCACCTGGGAGACACACCAAACATGTGGAAGAAGGTGCTCTGGTCAGATGAAACCAAAATCGAACTTTTTGGAAACAATGTAAAACGATATGTTTGGCTTAAAAGCAACACAGCTCATCACCCTGAACACACCATCCCCACTGTCAAACATGGTGGTGGCAGCATCATGGTTTGGGCCTGCTTTTCATCAGCAGGGACAGGGAAGGTGGTTAAAATTGATGGGAAGATGGATGGAGCCAAATACAGGACCATTCTGGATGAAAACCTGTTGGAGTCTGCAAAAGACCTGAGACTAGGACGGAGATTTATCTTCCAACAAGACAATGATCCCAAACATAAGGCAAAATCTACAATAAAATGGTTAAAAAAAAAACGTATCCAGTTCTTAGAATGGCCAAGTCAAAGTCCAGACCTGAATCCAATTGAGAATATGTGGAAAGAGCTGAAAACTGCTGTTCACAAACGCTCTCCGTCCAACCTCAAAGAGCTCAAGCTGTTTTGCAAGGAAGAATGGGCAAGAATTTCAGTCTCTAGATGTGCAAAACTGATAGAGACATACCCCAAGCGACTTGCAGCTGTAATCGCAGCAAAAGGTGGCGCAACAAAGTATTAATGCAAGGGGGCCGAATAATTTTGCACGCCCCACTTTTCAGTTTTATTATTACAAAAAAAGTTTAAATGATCCAATAAATTTCGTTCCACTTCACAATTGTGACCCACTTGTTGATTCTTAACCAAATATTTAAAATGTTATATCTTTTTGTTTGAAGCCTGAAATGTGGCAAAAGGTTGAAAAGTTCCAGGGGGCCGAATACTTTCGCAAGGCACTGTATATATAGTGCAGGCGCTATTTTGTGCTGCAAAAATACAGCGCTTTAGATTTTTTTTTAATTGAAGCGCAATTTCTGTAACTTACCCCTAAGTCACTTTTATATGTTTGACCAAATACAGCAGTCAAATTTTTAAGTTCAGAAATTTGTATGGCTCTCGAACGATGTTACAAATATCCAAATGGCCCTTGGCAGAAAAAAAGATTCCCCACCCCTGATCTACAGTATTAGTTAATCTGGGCCTGAGTCTTCTCTTTTTCGAATCTGTAAAACTGTACATGAAAAATTTGATGCTGATGTCTGCATCTTCATATGAAAGGTTGTCAGATTCTCATGCCTTTGAGAGGATCGCTTCTTTATCCTTAATGTTGAGATGATGGCAAATGATATCCCTTGGTGGATCACTTGGTTTTAGACATGGTGCTCTCTGAGTTGTTCGATTACTAAGGAGGCAGTTTGGTTTGGCTTCGGTAGACTGACAAAGCTGTCAACAGCAGCCAGTACAGCCTCTAGTGCCCCAGATTCTGGCACTCCCCATAGGTTATTTCTTCGGAGTTTATTTCTTCAAAAATTATTTCTTCGTCCACAATTTTCGTTGTCCTCTACAGCTCTGTAAAGTGAGTTTGTGATCTTGGAATGTCATAAAGCTTTGTGTAGCTGTGGTGTTCTATTCAATGAGGGAGATCTGGGTTGATTCTAGTGACTCAACTCGTTGGTCTATGTGGTGCACATTTTACTTTATACCTGCCAACTCCTTCAACAGGAGCAAAGGTATTTGCAAGTGCTTACTTTTTACTATTCTCACAGTTCTGCTGCATGTTAAGAGTGTATGGCACTTCAACAAAACATGGTTGATAAGTAGAAATTACATAGCTGCAGGTGTGTCACATTTCAAGGTAGTGTAGGTTGTTCCTTGTACAAAGTATGCAGTGAGAACAATTAGAGCAGCGCTCCACAATTTTGTAGGCATAAGAAAAAACTGAGAGTGAGGCACTGGTCTTTGGCCAGCTTGCACTTAAGCCAATTAAAGTAATGCTCTCTTCAGAAAATATTAATATTGCAATTGACTGTTATTCTAACTTGGGACCATTAGGGGGAGCCCTTGTATTAAAAATGGAGCACCTTCTGAACGTCGGAACATTTTCAGTTAGTCATTTTGAAGGCAATAAAGACTTATTGGTAAACTGTACACACAATATGCCTGATATATCTGTAATCTGTAGATTTATACATTGTGGGTTTTGTAGGTTTGTGAGGAGCAATGTCACAATTTTGTCCTGTTCATTCCGTGTCTGCTTTATGTCACAGGTCATGGACTTACACGGCTAGGAAAAGTGTCCATATATTTTGCCTGGTGTACGGAGCCACATCTACAGTTGGTGCCAGTGAAACTGGGTGGTAAAAGCAGGGGAAGCAGGTCCCTCTTCTGATAATGGTAATTGTGGCCATTGCTTTCTCTGTGAAACTTTCCCTTTTGTTGTCCAACAATATATAACTGCCTCTGCTAGGCCTCTTCATCAGCCTCCTCCTGGTAATTGGACAAGTGGGTGGTGGTAAGTAGCTGTCAAGTGCACTAATCTGTCCCTGGACGTACTCTGATCTTCCCTAACTAGACTTCAGTCACAGACTGTGGCGTATAAACATAGGGTGCAAGGGAGCTAGGGAGGTGTTGGGCAGAGAGGATGGGAGTGGTAGAAGTGTCTGAGAGGATGGTATTACTATTGGTGGCGTTCGTCCTTCTCTGACACTTCCTGGGCCGTACACAGTTGTGGTGAGGGTCATACCCTTTGTTCCCATCAGGGCATATTCAGGTTCAGGGTGTCCTGCCTGATGATGCTTGGGGTTCTCTTGATGTTAGTGGTGCATTGTGGGGTGCAGGGTAGGTAGATGGGGCCAATGGAGGAGGCAATGATCAGACTGGCTTGGTGAACTTAGAAACAATTCTCTACTGAAGATAGCCACAAAGTGCAAATACACATACTTTTGTGTAGACACGATACTCTAACTGTTTCGCACAATACCTGAAGCTGCACATACAGTGGAGGAAATAAGTATTTGATCCCCCACTTTTAAAGTTTTAATACTAAAAAATAAATGAAACGTCTCATAATTTTATGCCAGCTTTATTTTAACAGTGCCACATAGAATATCAAACGAAAAATGGAGAAAATTACATGAAATGAGAAATAAAAAATAATTTTCATTTCTTTGAGGGAAATAAGTATTTGATCCCCTAGGAAAACATTAGAGATGAGCGAATCATTCAAAAAATTATTCGCCGAACATTCAACGAACTTTTCCCAAAATTCGTATATTCGACGAATAGATTCGTTGTATTTGCGTACAAAATATACGTTATTATTTGCTATTAGCGAACATTCGCTCACTAATAACGACCGTTCATTTTACAAAATGTACGCAACTTCTTAGAAGATTACGTAATATGCAGGCACGTACGAGGAGAGGCCGCGGTGTGCACTCCTCAGAGGCAGAGCGAATATTCGAGACATATATATGGTAAAGTGCAAATACATTATTATAGGTATAATATAAAAATTTTAAATATCACCTACCTAGTATGCTCGCGGACACGTTTAAGTCTCTTTTCTTCTGACGCTTGTCATAGAACTGGAGCAGAGTCCCAAACTCAGTCGCAATTTGTAATCCACATAGGTAAAATTGTAATCCAAATGGGTAAAAAAAAAGCAGCAAAGGTTCCTTAAAAAACCCTCTTTCAAGGGGCTCCCCAAATAACCTAAAAAGGGGGGAAAAAGGGATGAGGCGCACAAACGTGCAACTTAATTTCCTGAGTTGCCTCGTACCTCGTTGCCTCCCTACCAGGGAGGAGTCTGCATCGCTGAATTGAATTCGTACGCAACAGCGTATAGAGTAACTACCAGGGAAAAGTCTGCATCGCTGAATTGAATCCGTACGCGACAGCGTATAGAGTAACTAAATTATACGTAGAATAGCGTATAATTTATAGGACACACTACGTAGCGAATGCGTACAAAAGCGAAGTGAATCACCTAATATTCGGATTCGCTTCGCAGCTGAAAAATTTCAAGATTCGATACGAATCTACGAAGCGGCGAATAGATTCGCTCATCTCTAGAAAACATCATTTAATACTTGGTGGCAAAACCCTTGTTGGCAAGCACAGCAGTCAGACGTTTCTTATAGTTTTTTATAAGGTTTGCACACACTTCAGGAGTAATTTTGGCCCACTCCTCTTTGCAAATCATCTCCATATGCTTAAGGTTTTTAGGCATGCATTTGGAAACGCGAAACTTCAGCTCTCTCCATAGATTTTCGATGGGATTGAGGTCAGGAGCCTGGCTAGGCCATTCCATGACCTTGATATGCTTCTTATGGAGCCACTCCTTTGTTTCCTTGGCTGTATGTTTTGGGTCGTTGTCGTGCTGAAAGACCCATCCACAACCCATTTTCAGTGCCCTGGCGGAGGCAAGGAGGTTGTCACCCAGGATTTTGCGATACATGGCTCCGTTCATCTTCCCGTCAATGTGGTGAAGTTGGCCTGTGCCCTTAGAAGAAAAACACCTCCAAAACAAATGCTTCCACCACCATGCTTGACAGTGGGGATGGTATTCTTAGGGTCATATTCTGTATGTTTCTTCCTCCAAACACGTCGAGTTGAGTTGAGGCCAAAGAGCTCAATTTTGGTCTCATCTGACTACAGCACCTTCTCCCAGTCTCTCTCGGAGTCATTAAGATGTTCATTGGCAAACTTGAGGCGGGCCTGGGCGTGAGCCATCTTGAACAGAGGAACCTTGCGTGCACTGCAGGATTTTAAACCATTATGTCTCAGTGTATTACCAATGGTTTTTTTGGAGACTGTGGTCCCAGCTGCCTTGAGATCATTACTCAGCTCCTCCCGTGTAGTTCTTGGTTGATTTTTAGCCTTTCTCATGATCAATGAGACTCCACGAGGTGATATCTTGCATGGAGCGCCAGGCCTGGGTAGATTGACAGTAATGTACTTCTTCCACTTCCGAATAATTGCACCAACAGTTGTCACCTTCTCATCCAGCTTCTTACTTATGGCTTTGTAGCCCATTCCAGCCTTGTGTAGGTCAACAATTTTGTCCCTGACATCTTTAGACAGCTCTTTAGTCTTGCCCATGATGGAGATGTTGGAGTGTCACTGAGACTGTTGGCAGGTGGCCTTTTATACAGGTGACAATTTGGGACAGGTGTCTCTCATCCAGGTAACGACTTCCCTGTGATTAGGGCATGTCAGTGGTCTGTGGGAGCCAACATTAGTCATGGTTTTCCTAGGGGATCAAATACTTATTTCCCTCAAAGAAATGCAAATTATTTTTTATTTCTCATTTCATGTAATTTTCTCCGTTTTTCTTTTGATATTCTATGTGGCACTGTTAAAATAAAGCTGGCATAAAATTATGAGACGTTTAATTTATTTTTTAGTATTAAAACTTTTAAAGTCAGTGGGGGATCAAATACTTATTTCCTCCACTGTATGAGATGAACAGTGCAGATGCTCCCTGAGTCACTTTTCCAATATATCTGTGCTGTGGGAGCTGGTATAGATTATGAGAATGGTAGTGTCCCTGATGTAGTGTTGTGTCACAGTGTCCTGCCTTAGGCCCTCACTCCCCGGGGTCCGTTGCAATGAAAGTTATAGTACTGAAGAATGAGGCCAGAGTTGAACGTAACAAAGTCCTTTTTACTAAGAGCAATGTAGAACTTGAAATAAAATAGCAGCAGCAGGCTTTAAGTGCAACTTTTCTCTACCATCAGCAAGAATATTGAGGCAAGTTGGTTGGTGGTAACTCTTAGGTGATACAGGCCTAGTAGTTATTTGGTGATGCTTGGCTTGACTGTTTCCCTCACCTCAAAGCAGTGTCTGTAGAAGCTGAACATAACAGTTCACTCTGCTGTCTTTATCCTCTCAAGGCTTTACTTGAGGCAATTTAGTGATAGCTCTCTCTGGAGAATCCTCTGTAGGATCAAGAGCACTGCAGTCTGCATTCTCTCCCCTTTGTCTCTAGATAGGAACTCCACCTCGTGGCAGGAAGCTGGACCAGCCCACTCCTACCAAGAGAGAAGGAACGTTTGTTTCGTTATATAATATGTATAGTTTCACATGAATGTGGCGGTAATGGTGACTGGAATGGTTTGTATGGGTGTTTTCCTTTTATGTATTTTAGTATTTTTAGTATTCTTTTTTTTACCTTCATTTTTAATATATTCTTGCTACATAATGTCCCCCAAGTGTCACACAAAGGTCATTGGGGACAGTGAAAATTTTATTTAATTTTTTAAAATTTAAATAATTTTCTTTTATTATTTTTTAAATATGTTTTTGCCACATAATATGACCAAAAGGTCTTTAAGTCTTGTGTTTTCAATTTTTTTATAATTTTTTTTAAACTTTTTTTTACATATTTTTTCGACAAACGTTGCCCCCAAGGTCGCAAAACCAGCGTCTTGTGGGAGTTTAGTACAAGGCACAGCTAATAAGGGTCTACTGTGCCTCAGGGGTTCCTCAACTGTGCCCAAAAACCATTCCAGCAAAATCTACCCTCCAGAAACAATATAGCGCTCTTTACATGTGCCATGTGCCCATATAGCTGTTTACCACAACACATGCTGTATTTCTGTAATCTGCAGAATCATGGTAATCAATATTCTGGTTTGTTTTGCTGTTAACCCTTGCTGTGCTAAAAATAGATCAAAATTGAAAAAAAAGAAATGTCACCTCAATTTTCCTTTTGTGGAACATCTAAATAGTTAGCAAAGTTTTTTAAATCAGTTTTGAATATGAGGGGTGTAGTTTGCAAAATATGGTCACATTTTGGGGGTTTCCATTGAGTACCTCAGGGTGTGTTCAAATGTGACATGGTGCCTGAAAATCATTTCAGTGAAACCTGCCCTCCAAAAACCATATGGTGCTCCTTCCCTTCTGAGCCCTGCTATGTTCCCATACAGCCGTTTAGAAGTACATATGGGATGTTTCTGTAAATGGCGAAATCAGGGTAATAAATATTAAGATTTATTTGGCTTTAAGTGTTACTGTAATCATTGAATAACATGGAAAATTTGCAAAAATGTTCCTTTAAAGTGTAACTGTCGTTAAATTTTTTTTATCCCCTAATGGTATGGTGTAACCTGCTCTATAAGTGCTTTTGTGCTTTAAAATTTGATCATTCTCAGTTTTACCTGCTAATAACCCCCACAGATGCATGTTACTTTCCTATTCAGCTGCTCTCTTCTCATGCTGTTGCCATATGCAGGTCGTCTTATCTCATAACAGAAGACGGATCAGCTCTGGGGGAGGAGCTCTGCACTGAGAGACTGGTGCTGGGCTGAGGCAGAAAGTGGAGGGGGGAGGGCTGCTTTATAGGCTGATATCTCCTGAATGGTGCCAGCTAGAAACATTCAACTTGGCTTGTTTGAAAGAGGACAGCCCAGGCTTTAATTCAAGACTAGAATGAGAGCAACAGACGAGAAATCACTGTTAGAAATCGAGTCGGGAATAATTGTGAGTAAAATCTGCTTATACTTTCATTTTCAGCTTCATTCACAGCATCCTGATTTCTATGAGTGATATCTCCCCTTGTAGTTAACAGATTTATGTCATTTTGGTATTGTCTTAAAGCCTGAAATGTCAGCCTGAAATGTTGAAGACAATACAAAGCCCATATTTCTAGCTGGTACCAAACCAGAGATATGAGCAACACCCACCCACCCCCTCCCTGTCAGTGTGGAAGAAAATGAGAGACAACTGACAATTAAGAGGTTAATACAAATGCTTACTGAATTCATGTAATGCAGGACTTGTTGCTGGTTAGCTGTATGTGAGAGGATACACACTGCTCTGGGGTAGTGGGGAGGTTATCTGCATTCTGATTGGTCCTGCTAGTTCATGTGAGGAGAGCAAAGGCTTATGCGAAGTGAGGGAAATACAGGATGGCCTCAAGGACAGGGCAAACATCACCATAGGAAGTGCAGCAGTGGCCATTTTAGGAAGATGCTGAAATAGAAGCACAGAGAAATAGGGTAGCTAAGGGCTGAATACAGACATCAGAAAGGTAAAATTAACTGAAAAATACAACTTCATGAATATCTGCAAGGGGCTAAAGTGCTGAACCAGTAAAAACAGTGTAGCTAAAATACAGCAAAGGCATAAGTATGCAAACATTTTAGTGCAATCAATTTCACATTTGAAAGCATAAAAGGCTCATATATACGTTTGAGTCTCTCCTTAGGGCTCCTTAGCATGATAAAACACTGTCTGGAACACATAGTCCAAAATTCAATTGTAATCCACGTGAGGTAATATTGTAATCCAAACAGGTAATCCACATGGATAATAGAAAATAGCAGCAAATAGAGAACCCTTTTTGCAAAGGGGGCTCCCAAATAACCTGAGAAGGGGGGAAAATAGGCGCACTTAGGTGCAACTGGGACTTTTCTGCAGAATGGTGGGAGTCCTGACTGACAGGACGGATTATACTGTATATTATACAGCATGGCGTACGGATTATACTGTATATTATACAGCATGGTGTATGGATTATACTGTATATTATACAGCATGGTGTATGGATTATACTGTATACTATACAGCATGGTGTAGGGATTATACTGTATACTATACAGCATGGAGTACAGATTATACTGTATACTATACAGTATGGTGTACGGATTATACTGTATACTATACAGCATGGTGTACGGATTATACTATATACTATACAGCATGGTGTACGGATTATACTGTATACTATACAGCATGGTGTACGGATTATACTGTATACTATACAGCATGGTGTACGGATTATACTGTATACTATACAGCACGGTGTATGGATTATACTGTATACTATACAGTATGGTGTATGGATTATACTGTATACTATACAGCATGGTGTACGGATTATACTGTATACTATACAGCATGGTGTAGGGATTATACTGTATACTATACAGCATGGTGTAGGGATTATACTGTATACTATACAGCATGGTGTACGGATTATACTGTGTATTATACAGCATGGTGTACGGATTATACTGTATGCTATACAGCATGGTGTACGGATTATACTGTATGCTATACAGCATGGTGTAGGGATTATACTGTATATTATACAGCATGGTGTACGGATTATACTGTGTATTATACAGCATGGTGTAGGGATTATACTGTGTATTATACAGCATGGTGTAGGGATTATACTGTGTATTATACAGCATGGTGTAGGGATTATACTGTGTATTATACAGCATGGTGTAGGGATTATACTGTGTATTATACAGCATGGTGTAGGAATTATACTGTATATTATACAGCATGGTATACGGGTTATACTGTATACTATACAGCATGGTGTACAGATTATACTGTGTATTATACAGTATGGTGTATGGATTATACTGTATATTATACAGTATGGTGTATGGATTATACTGTACATTGTACCTGGTACAGGGATTATAATACATACTGTACAACAAATGCATGGCGGTTACACCATGCCGGACAATATAACCCCTGCGCCACGCTGTACGATATACAGTACCTACAGTGTATGCATATACCCACATACATACATACACACACATACATACACACACATATATACATACACACACATATATACATACACATACATACATACACACATACATACATACACACATACATGAAACACATAAAAACTTAGTTACTTGTCCTGACGCCACTCTGGAGGGGGCTGGGCCTTGGTCTTCTTTCCCCTCTTGCCACGCTGCACAGGTCCTTTTCTGTCCAGGAGCAGCAGCGCGGCATGAGGGAGGAGGCAGGGCCAGCTGGGAGCGCACAGGAGCGCTCTCAGGACGCGTTAGGGTAAAAGTTGCGGCGGTGATCGGGCCAGGAGAGGCCCGGAGCGCAGGAACTGGACGCATCTTAATGATGCAGAGTAGGGGGCGGGGCTTCCCGTGTGCTCCAGGCCCCCCTGCGCCGCGGGCCCCATAGCAGTGGCGTGGTCTGCCACTGGCTCCCATAGGTCCTCTTGAGGTGTCCATTACATCACCCAGCCAGTAAAATGGTTCCTCAAATGAGGGACCTGAAGACTCTCCTCAGAGGACACTCCTGCCTCTTGTAGGCCACGCTCGCTGCCGTAGTAGAACTCCAGTGCCCTCTTCTTCCGGACTTGACCGGGTCTGGGTGGTGGTGACGCTGGCGAGCGGGTAAGGATTTCCGGCTGCAGTGGTTCTGGCAAGGTTGCATCCAAGGAAGTAGCCCCAGCTTCCCTGGCTGCTGCTGGCTTCATCTTCCACGGCAGCTAGTATTGGTGGGTGACCGTGGATTGGAACGTAAACGATGTTGTCGTCAGCTGACCCAGCTGAAAGGACTGTGGTGGTGGTGGTGCTGGCAGTCCAGGAATCAGAGGCTGTGGCTTTTGCCAGAACCGGAGGACGCCATCTGGGGACTCCTGAAGGCAGCGCAAGCATCCTGGACCTGGTGGTTCATCCAGCCATACTTCAGGTTCTGTTGTAGGTACCAGCGGCTTTGAAAGGGGGGTAACCCCAGTCCAAAGGGGCCTTTCAGGGACACCATGGGGGTGTACTCCACCTGATCCCCCCCCCCACGTACAGGTTGTGCCAAGGTTGTGTGCAGGTATGGCCGTTTCACCGACCTGCAGCCCACAAAATACTCCATTCCATCCTCATCGTCTGCCAGGAAGCCAATCCCTCTCTCAACGGAAAACCACAGGACCGTTCCCTTTCGGCGTTCCAATGCAGGATCTCCGGGCCTAGGGTAGTCCAGTACCTGGATGACCTAGTCCTCCACGGCGTTTTTATAGTCCCAGAGGGTCTGCGCCTGGGCCGTCACCGATGGTGTCACAATCGGATTCTGCCTTATGGAAGGTGTTGTCGTGGATCTCCTCCTGGACGGCGAAGTGCACGCTCCAGCCGCCTCCACCGCATGAGCAACAGCAGACGCTCCAGCAGCACCAGCCATAGCAGACGCACCAGCCGCCTCACGACGAACCGCCTCACGATGCGCAGAAATCTCAGCAGCCGGTAAAGAAAACAAGGGCACCCATGGGGTTCTCTTGATTTCAGACTGTGACACCCCGATGTCTGGAGCTGGCAGTGGTTCAGGGAACTCATCCCCAAAGGCCATCTGGTTCCAGTTGGGACGCAGCTCTTTAGCCATGCTTGCTACTTGATCAGTGTTCAGCGCTGGTCTAAACTGGTTCAGAGGAGGGTGGAGTACTGAGGGAGGAGTCTTGCAAATAGTTAGATCCCGGTGGGCCGGGCTGTTTTTTTCCAGTTCTGAGGGGGGCGTATCTTCACTTTCCCGCTCTTGCAGGGGGTGTATAGTCATTTTCCCGCCTCACGCAGAATGCGTACGTCTCGTACGTATCGTTAGCGTTCAAAATTTTGTGAAGATTTACGAATAATACAAAGCGATACCTAAAAAATCCGGATTAGCTTCGGAGGAGAAAATTTCCAAGATTCGATACAAATCTACGAAGCGGCGAATAGATTCGCTTAGCTCTAATTAAAGGGGTTGTCTCACTTTAAAAAATAACATTTATTATGTAGAGGAAGTTACTAGGCACTTACTAATGTATCATTATTATCCATATTCACCTGCCTCCTCTGATGTTATCTCCTTCTCCACACCCTGATCCAGCATCCTGGTCCTGTCCAACACACAATCATCTTCACCCTCCCTGCCACTTTTATCAGACTGATATGTCATTGTGGGCTCTTTGGCCACCCTCCCAATTCTCTTCTCTGTATTTTCCCAGAGAGCTACCATTGCTACCACTGCCCCTGCTGTCACCACCATGGGGTACAAGTGCCACTATTACCACCACCACAGCTATGCATGGGGTCCCTTGACCCCCCCCTTAACCTCCTCGTCATAGCAGTCCAAACTCTGTCTGTTCTCACACAAGTCATCAACAGGGAGACTTTTCCATAGTGGGTGATGGGGTTCTGTTACTTTTAGAAGATACCACACTAGGAGGGGCAGAGAAGACAAAGATGATGCAACTGAAGGGCTTTTGTGGAGCTGCAAGGAGGAGGAGCAGGAGGAATGCTGTGACCCCTGGCTCCAAGGCATGTTGTCATACTTAGGTGACATCCACATCATTCTGCTGTGACTGGGAGGAGGATTGAGGCACTACTCAACAATCTCATCCTCTTTGTTGTAAAAAATAATTTGATGCTTATTAGAAGTAAGAGTGGCCTGCTGCTACTACTAGTACTACCAGCTGCATGACTGGTGTTGCCACTGCTGTTTGCATTACTACCCACTTTCTGACTCTCGGATAATGAGGCATATGTCTTTCGTTTTGCATTATTTCGTTTTTTTATTTCGTAGTGTTTTTTGCTGTAATTTAAAGACAGAATTGCAATTAAATGTCTCTACCCTTCTAAAAACACACTGCACACTGGTATTGCTAATTTACTATAGTAATAATGACACTTTGTCAGTAAAACGTGTTTGAACTACATGATCTGTTACAGCAATGTGATCATTAACATGGGTGTAAAAATGCAATTTTTGAAGTAGAATGCCTTTGACCTACACAGTAATGCTCATTAACATGAGTATAAGGGTACAACCAGACAATGCTGTTGTGCTGCAATGATGATGCGGTTAGGATCTGCAGCATCTTATTTCCCAATAGAAGTCAATGGGGAAATAGATTTCTGAGATAGACCTGGCACTTTCAAAGTTGTGATGACTGTACCTGATTTACATGTGGTTGACCGCACATAAAACATACCCTATTACTTGCGGCTGCTGAGCGCACATGTGTCACTTTATTTTCACATAGTCAGTATTTCTTGGTATTTGCAGAATGGGGGTGGAAAGCAATGTTTTTATGACATTGTCAATGTTGGTCTAATTCCTTGGAATCAGCCCTGAATAAGCCTAAATAGGCCTCCCACTCAGGAGCACACAGGAGCCCCATGATCAAGAAGTAATAAGTACTATGGCGGTCATTTCCTAATCTGAATTATGCAATATAGTCTTTTGGGTTAAAAAAAAACCCACTTACCATATCCACTTACATGCATAGAGGCAGTCTGCTCCTCTCTTGATTGAAAAAGACCTGCCAAAGGACCTGTGCTAAGCGTGATCACGTGGTAACATCATTGTGAGGTCAGGTAAGTGATTAATTTTTTATGTTCTTTCTAAGACAACTCCAGACAAAATTTTAGGAAAAATGATTCATTACCAGTAGAGATGAGCGAATCTATTCGCCGCTTCGTAGATTCATATCGAATCCTCCATTTTTCCTACTTCGAAGCGAATCCAGATTTTGTCAGATTTGCTTCATATTATTCGTAAATGTTCTTAAAATTTTGAACGCCCCTTTGCTACAGAGCTTACCGTATTATCTATGCCCCTGGTCCCTACATCACCACCAGAAGTTTGGCCTGAGGAACCACCAGGTAAAGGACGCGTGCGCTGCCTACAGGAGTCACCAGATGGCACCCTCCGTTTCAGGGAGAAGCCACAGCCGGAGCCTCTGATCCCCGGACTGCCACCACCACCACCATCACAGTCCTTTCAGCTGGGTCAGCTGACAACAACATCATTTAAGTTCCAGTCCATGGTGATCCACCAGTACCAACTACCCTGGAAAATGAAGTCAGCTGCAGCCAGGGGAGCTTGGGCTTTTTCCCTGGGTGCAACCTTGCCTCAACCGCTGGAGCCAGAACCCCTGCTGTCCCGGCAGGAGAATCCGGAAAAGTAAAGGCGCAAGTGGCTGCAGCGCTCACCAGCATGACCACCACCCGGACCCGGTCAAGTCCGACTTCTGGCAGAAGAGGGCAGTGGAGTTCCACCACGGCAGCCAGCTTGGCCTACAGGAGGCAGGAGCGTCCTCTGATCTCATTCAGTAGTAGTTCAAGCGAGGAGGACTTTAGGTCACTCATCTGAAGAACCCTTCTACTGGCTGAGTGATTTAAAGGACACCTCTGGAGGACCTATGGGAGCCACACCATGGACTGCACCTGACGGGTGAGAGCTTGTTGGCACTTGTTTTGTTTGTTTAGTTTGTATTGCCCCGTTTGACTCTCACCCAGATGGACATGGTTTGTCAGGACCCACCCCCCCATTCTGCAGAAAATTCCCAGTTGCGCCTAAGTGCGCCTATTTTCCTTCCCCCCCCCCCTTTCTCAGGTTATTTGAGAGTCCGCTTTACAAAAAGGGTTCTATATTTGCTGCTATTTTATATTATCCATGTGGATTACACATTACCTGTTTGGATTACAAAATTACCTCACGTGGATTACAATTGAATTTTGGACTGTGTTCCAGTGTTTTATCATGCCAAGCAGCCACGAGGAGAGACTCAAACATATATCTGAGCCTTTTATGTTTGCAAATGTGAAATTGCACTAAAATGTTTGCATAATTGTCTTTGCTGTATTTTAGCAATAATGTTTTTACAGGTTCAGCAACGTTCAAGCACTTTAGCCCATTGTGTGTATTCTTTTCCAGGTACTGCAATGTGTCTTATTATGCACTTATTGTATGGTGTTTTTTAGTAAATTATGCACTTAGCCGGATAGCTAGCACCTTACTTTTCTACCTCATATGGACTGCCTCTAAAGACTGTACGCCGCGGCCTAGCCTCGTGTGTATGACGTTATCGCGAGTCAATAGTACGCTAAGGATTTGTACACACTTTGTACGCTAATGCTTACGTATTGTGTACTTTTAACAGCACTTACTGTATGTTCGTAATTTATGCAGGAACGTTCGCAACGATTATTTTTGAACGCAAATTCGACCGAATAAATTCGTATTAAGAACGAATCTTGTCAGAAATTCGTCTATTATTCGCCGAAGCGCATTTTGGATGATTCACTCATCTCAAGTTACCAGATACATTTAGTTAAAAAATTTTAGTTATTTACTCCCTGTCTTTCAAAAGCCATAACTTTTTATTTTTTCTGTTCTATAGTCAAGAGAAAAACAAAGTACTCCCTGTTTGAATGTTATTGTTTTACATATAAGGGCATAATTAAAAAAAAATCTGGTCCTTAGAAAGTCTTAAAGTCAGATAAATACAATCTCAGATGAACAACACATGACAAATTACACTGTCATTAACCCCTTCACACTATATGACGTGTATACTCGTCATGGAGCACTGCTACTTAGTGCTCCATAACGAGTATACACGTCATGGGATTAAACTGTCACCATGTCTGCTGACATGGTGACAGCGCTGAGACCCCGGCTGTTACACACAGCCAGGTGTCTCAGCTATCCAGCCTGGGACCAATGAGGGTGGTCCCGGGCCGGCGATCGCTGTGATTGGCTAGTCTGTACAGACTAGCCAATCACAGGATTCTAATGCGGCTGAAAGGATCTGATTCCTGCAGTCCGAGACTGTGGGGATCAGATTCTTCTAAAATGCGTATATATGTATAAATATACTATTATGGGCCCCCCTGCCCCCTGTAGCTGCCCCTAATTCTAGGATGGCCAAGCGGGGTGGCAGGCAGGCTCGCAATCCCCCCTCACTCCCTTCCCCCATTTTCAGGATGGCCGAGCGGTTCAAGGCACAGGCATCCGGTTTGCCGTGGTATAACTAAGCCTGACCAGGCTTACTATGAATGAAAATACACTACAGTACACTATACAGTGTACTGCAGTGTATTCTAGAGCAATCAGACCCACTGGATCTTGAAGAACCAAGTGGGTTTGAGTCAAAAAAGTGTAAAAAAAAAAAAAAAAAAAAAAAAAAAAAAAAAAAAAAAGTAAAAAACTTTTCCCATATATGCACATTTGTAATTGGGTAAAAATAAAGAAAAGAAAATACCCTAAACATATTAGGTATTGCCGTGTCCGTAACAACCAGCTCTATAAAAATATCACATGACCTAACCCCTCAGGTGAACACAGTAAAAAAAAAAAATGGTGTAAAAAAAGACATTAGTGTACCGTATTTTTCACCCCATAAGATGCATTTTTTTCCTCCAAAAGTGGGTGGAAAATGCCCCTGCGTCTTATGGGGCGAATGCTAATGAGCTCTTCCGTTATGGAAGCGCTCATTATCACCGGAGGACCAGGAAGCGCTGGAGACTCAGTACTCACTGCTTCCTGATCCTCCACTCGGCTGTCAGCTGTGCAGGGCTGCGCACAGCGTGAGGGCGCTCTATAAGCTCACGCTGTACGCGCCAGTTCACAGAACAGCTGACAGCAGGAGGAAGAAGAACGCTGGAGCGGCGGAGCGACGGAATCCAGGTGCAGGAGAGGTAAGTGGTTATTTTTTATTTTATAACACTCTGAGGAAATATTGGGGCTGCTGAGGGTGAATATAAGGCACTAAGGGGCTGCTGAGGGTGAATATAAGGCACTAAGGGGCTGCTGGGGGTGAATATAAGGCACTAAGGGGCTGCTAGGGGCTGATATAAGGCAATATGGGGCTGCTGGGGGGTGATCTGAGTCAATGGGGACTGTTGTGGGCCAATATGAGGCAATGGGGTTGCTGGGGGCTCATATGAGACTGCTGGAGGCTGATGAGAGGCCTGGGGCTCTTATATGAGGTCTTATTGGGGACTTTATCATTTGGCGTCTTATTTAAATTCTGATTCAGGGTCTTATTAACATTGGGGGTCTTATTGGAGTTGTTAGCTGAGGTCTGATTAACATTGGGGGTCTGATTGCTGGTCTGGCCTGAGGTCTAATGAAAAATATTTTTTTCTTATTATCCTCCTCTAAAACCTAGGTGCGTCTTATGGGCCGGTGCATCTTATAGGGCGAAAAATACGGTAATACTAAGCGATCAAAAAGGTGTATGCCCCCCAAAATAGTACCAATCTAACCGTCATCCAGTAAAAAATGAGCCCTTACCTGAGACAATCGCCCAAAAAGTAAAAAAAAAAAACTACAGCTCTCAGACTATGGAGACACTAAAACATGATTTTTTTTTGTTTCAAAAATGATATTATTGTGTAAAACTTAAATAAATAAACAAAGTATACATGTTAGGTAACCCGCTCTACAAAAATCTCACATGACCTAACCCCTCAGGTGAACACAGTAAAAAAATAAAAATAAAAACCATGTCAAAAAAGCTATTTTTGTCACCTTACATCGCAAAAAGTGTAATACCAAGCAATCAAAAAGGCATATGCCCCCAAAAATAGTACCAATCTAACCGTCACCTCATCCTGCAAAAATTGAGCCCCTACCTGAGGCAATCGCCCAAAAAAAAAAAATACAGTCCTCAAACTATGGAGACACTAAAACATGTTTTTTTTGTTTCAAAAATGATATTATTGGGTAAAACTTGTTAGGTATCACCACGTCCATAACAACCTGCTCTACAAAAATATCACATGACTTAACCCCTCAGGTGAACCCAGTAAAAATGAGTAAATAAAAACTGCCAAAATAACAAATTTTTGGGTCACCTTGCCCCAAAAAGTGTAATAATGAATGATCAAAAAATCATATGTACCCAAAAATGGTACCAATAAAAATGTCAACTCTTCCTGTAAAAAATGATCCCCTGCACAAGACGATCGTCAGAAAAATAAAAAAGATATAGTGTTCAGAAAATAGAGACACAAAAACATAATTTTTTTTCAGAAATGCTTTATTATGTAAAACTGACACAAACAAAGAAAGTAGACATATTTGATATCATCGCATCCGTAACAACCTGCTATATAAATATAGCACATGATCTAACCTGTCAGATGAACACTGTAAAAAACCAAAAATAAAAACTGTGCCAGAACAGCCATTTTTGGTTACCTTGCCTAACAAAAAACGTAATATAGAGCAATCAAAAATCATATGTAACCCAAAATAGTATCAATAACACTGTCACTTTATCTCTTAGTTTCCAAAATATGGGCACTTTTTGATTGTTTCTACTGTAGAGGTGCATCAGGGGGGCTTCAAATGGGACATGTGTCTAAAAACCAGTCCAGCAAAATTTGCCCTCCAAAAACCATCTGGCGCACCTTACCTTCTGCACCCTGCCATGCGCCCATACAGCAGTTTACGACCACATATGGGGTGTTTCTGTAAATCGCAGAATCAGGGTAATAGTTTTTGAGTTTTGTTTGGCTATTAACCCTTGATGTGTTACAGGAAAAAATGGATTAAACTGGAAAATCTTCCAAAAAAAGTGAAATTTAGAAATGTCATCTCCATTTTCCTTTAATTCTTGTGGAATACATAAAGGGTTAACAAAGTGTGTAAAATCAGTTTTGAAAACCTTGAGGGGTGTAGTTTCTAAAATGGGGTCATTTATGGGTGGTTTCTATTATGTAAGCCCCACAAAGTGACCTCAGAACTGAACTGGTCCTTAAAAAAATGGTTTTAGAAAATTTCTTAAAAATTTTAAGAATTGCTTCTAAAATTCTAAGCCTTCTAACGTCCCCAAAAGATAAAAAATGATGGCAACATAAAGTTGACTTATGGGAAATGTAAAGTAATAACTATTTTGTGAGAAATCACCATCTGCCTTAAAAGCAGAGAAATTCAAATTTTGAAAATTAAAATTTTTTCCAAATTTTCTGTAAATTTAGGATTTTTTTTATAAATAAAGGTGATTTATATTAAATTTGCCACTGTCATGAAATACAATATGTCACGAAAAAAAAATCTCAGAATGGCTTGGATAAGTAAAAGTGTTCCAAAGCTATTACCACATAAAGTGACACACGTCAGATTTCCAAAATTTGGCCTGGTCCTTAAGGTGAAAAATGGCTATGTAATGAAGGGTTTTTTTTTTCTAAACTCTTTTTCTTTATTTAATTCTTTTCTTTTTCCAAAAATAAATTATAAAACATACATTTTAGTCAATACAAAGCATACAATATATCCCATCCCTATCCCACCCACCGACACACCGTAAGAAAAAAAAACAAACAAAAAAAAAACCCAAAGAAAGGGAAGATCACCAGTGGAATCAGTTATTATAAGCACCCCATATTTTTTCCCATTTTTTAATGTTATTATTTTCTTTACATCTAATTTCCTCATACCTTTTAGTTCTTTCCATACTAGCGACCCATTCCTCTATTGAAGGAGCTTTTTCCTCTACCCAGTTTTTTATTATTTGCCATCTGGCTATAAATAGCATTTTAAGGCACACAGTCTTTAAATTTTTATCTTCTGGCAGTACCGGGGTAGCCCCCAAAATAGCTACCTCCATATTGAATAGTAAATCCACCTTTATATGATTCTTTATCCATGAATATACCTTCACCCAGTAGATATTAATCTTTGAGCATTTCCAAACCATATGCTCCAGATCCGCATCCTCCCAATTACATCTTTTGCAATAAGTTTTCCTGGCCTCCTTGAATTTATTTATCATCTTGGGTGTATAATACAATCTATATATTAAGTTAGGTTGTGCCCATCTATGGCTCATATTAAATGATATAGTTTTAACATTTCTGTTTATATCACTCCAAAAGTCCTCCCCTTTTTCACCAATTTCTTTTTTCCATTTTACCTTACTAATGTGCTCAACTATCAACTCAAATTCCATAATCTTCTTGTAAATACGAGATATTGACTTTATCCCTGTACCCCTAATAAATTCAATACCTTTATGTGATACCACTGTGAATAATTCTTTTTCCTGACATCTCTGATATCCATACCAAAGTTAACAGTAAAGGAAAAAGTGTCTATCAGTGACTCCTATATTCCTCTGTTTTAAGTTAGAGAAGGAGACAATCTCTCCATTAACAAATAAGTGTCGTATTAAATAAATCCCCCTTTCTTCCCAAAATTTCTTATCTATATTTTGATTCAGTGTATGAAGTTTTAAATTATTCCAAATCGGTGTGAAATTCAAAGCACCTTCTACTCCAAGTATTCCCTTATATCTCACCCATGTTGTGTTTAAGATCTGACATAAAGGTAATTTTTTCCATTTAGTGGACCCCAATACCCCTGATTCTAAAATTTCAAAAAGGTCCTTAGATGCATTATCTATTGTGTTAATAAGGTTCCGAATTCCCGGTGAGGAAATGCCCTCCGCAATGTATTGCAACTGAGTCGCCAAGAAGTATGAGTAAAAGGACGGGAGAGCTACACCTCCTTTATCTATAGGTTTACACAGATGAATCAGTTTTATACAAACTCTTTTTCTCCCCCATATTAAATCATTAAGCATCTTTTCAATAAGTTTCAATATTTTGTCTTCCACCCACACTGGACTGTTAGACAAAAAGAATAATAATTGTGGCAAGATAATAATTTTAATCAAGACAGCCCTGTCCATTCTAGAGATGTTTAACTTATCCCAAATAGCTATTTTCGTTTTGATCCTTTTCAGAGCAGGCATTAAGTTTAACTCAATGTATTTCCTAACATCACAACTCAGCTTAACACCCAGATATTCCACGCTTTCCGTCGGGTCCAAAATCCGTAAGTCCAGCACTGGGCCCCCCAAGTCATCCAGGGGTAGCAGTGAGGACTTTTCCCAATTAATATCAAACCCGGATCTATCCCCAAATTTTTTAATTACATCCATAACTGCCGGGATTGAAGATGCAGAATCTCTCAAGCACAGCAGGATATCGTCTGCATAAGGCTACTTTCACACTAGCGTTTTAAAATTCCGGTATTGAGTTCCATCATAGGGGCTCAATACCGGAATAAAACGCTTCAGTTTTGTTCCCATTCATTGTCAATGGGGACAAAACTGAACTGAAGACAACGTAATGCTCCTGAAAGCATTCCGTTCCGTCTTCAGACTGGAGAACAAACCGCAGCATGCTGCGGTTTGCTCTCCGGTCCAGGCATCCGCACCAAGACGGATCCGGAATGACCCCCAATGCAAGTCAATGGGGGTGGATCCGTCTGGTGTGACCATAATGGTAACCGGATCCGCCCTCCATTGACTTTCAATGGAGTTCATTACGGATCCGGCTACACATACAGACATACACATAAACATACACACACATATAGACATACAAACACACATACATACTTACATGCTCCCCGGCAGGTCTTCGGAGCGTCGGATGGACAGGACGGCGCGCACAGGTGACGATTCCACCAGGCGCCCAGCAGAGGGCGCTGTGGGGAATCGTGACCTGTGTGAGCCGTCCTGTCCCTCTGACGCTCCGAAGACCTGCTGGGGAGCATGTAAGTATGTATGTGTGTTTGTATGTCTATATGTGTGTGTATGTTTATGTTTATGTGTATGTATGTACTGTGTGACATGTGTGGGGCCGGAGCGCGGTTCCGGCTCCACACATGTCACTGCGGCAGGCCTGATCCGGCAGCACCCTTCACCTGCCGGATCAGGCCTGCCGCCAGTGTGAAAGTAGCCTAAAGCAGAATTTTATCCTGCAGGCCATCACATCCAAATCCCCTAATCTGAACATTTTTCCTGATGGTAATAGCCAGAGGCTCCAAAAAAAGAGCAAATAACATTGGAGATAATGGGCATCCTTGTCTAGTACCCCTTTCTGGTCTAAACTGGTCAGTCAGATGTCCCTCAATTTTAACACTAGCCACAGGATCTTCATAAAGTAATTTAACCATTTCAATAAAGTGTGTTCCCATGCCAAATTTCCCCAATACCCCCCAGAGGAAGATCCACTCCACCCTGTCAAAGGCCTTAGCCACATCCAACGACAGGATGGAGCGGGCCCCCCCCTGACCCAATTGAATATTAGCAAAGACCCTACGAATATTAGCCTGCAGATTCCTATGGGGTATAAATCCCGCCTGATCCTTATGTACTATAGCGGAAATTATCTTCTCCACTCTTCGTGCCAATGTCTTAGCTATTAATTTTACGTCTGTGTTTAACAGGGAGATAGGCCTATATGATTTATTTTTCAGTCTTTGCTTTACTGGAGCCATAACTTTTTAATTTTTCTGTTCATGTAGCTGTATTAGAACTTGTTTTTTGCAGTACTTTCTAATGGCATCATTTAATATTGCATAGGAAATAGTGGGAAGCTGTAAATAAAAAAATTCCAAATGGGCTGGAATTGAAAAACAAAACTTCAATTCCGCCACAGTTTTATGGGTTTTGTATTTATGGCGTTCACTATGTGGTTAAACTGACTTGTGCTCTTCATTCTCCAGGTCAATAAGATTATGACAATACCATATATGAATAGTTTTTATTGTGTTTTCATACTGAAAAAAATAAAAACTTTTGAAAAAATGATTTTTTTTCTTTTCATTGCCATATTTTGGCCCTTATAACTTTTTATATTTATGAGCTACTAGCTGAAGGACCCGGCTTCGCCCGGGTATATTTGATTTATTTCATTTAATGTTTGTGTGTGAGGCCACGCCCCCTAGCTCCCTGAAGACATGGAGAAGCTGTCTGAGCGTGAGCTACTGAAAGGGTGAACATCCCTGCGTCTGTCCAGGCACTGCGCCGGACGGAGAACAGGTAGCCAGAAAACTGGACTGTCCAGCCTAAAGCCGGACATTTGGCCACCCTAACATCAGCCTGCCCCTAGGGTGGCCAGAGGTCCAGTTTTAGGCTGGATAGTCTGGCTTTCAGACTCCCTGTCCACCGTAGGGCCTGGACAGACACAGGGATGTCCACCCTTTCAGTATCTCTCTCTCACACTGCTTCTCCTCCGTGTCGTCACGGAAACAGGGGGTGTGGCCTCATGTTTAGGGGTGTGGCTTCATGGGGACCGGTGTCACGGCTTCACGTTGGGAGGAGGCTGGACAGTCTGGCTTTCAGACTCCCTGTCCTCTGTCATGTGCAGGGCCTGGATGGACACAGGGATGTCCTTTTGAACAGCTCACTCTCAGACAGCAGCACTGTGCAGTCTGAGCATGAGCTGCAGGGAGAAAGTCACCCTCCCTCCCCTGCAGCTGACAGAAGTTGATTTTTACCTTCATTTCTTCAATCCAGGTCAAATGCGGCGTGGAAGGGGCATGGCCTGACTTAGTCGGGGGTGGGACCTGGGGGTGGGGCTTTTAAGTCCTTTTTTTGAAGGTGGCCTGAATTACAGGTCGATGCCATAGTAATTTAGGAGGAAAGCGGGTAGCAGTGGCAGAAAACATCTTTTATTACTACTGAATGGTAAATATGTGAAATTTACATTATATTAGGTAATGATTGATGATGAGTTAGTCTAAAACATAAGTTATATTTATGGTAACCGGAAAATCCCTTTAACAGTGTCATCCACAGCACTGTGCCCCTTTAAAGCAGACCTACAGCAGTGAACTGGCTAGGTTGTTATGGAAACCTGATGTGTGTGGAGACTAACTGCCTGTGAGCTTCTATTGGCTGATAAGGGACATGTGACCAGGCTTCTATTGGCTAAAGCATTTTTTTGGGAATATCTCAGGAATAGTACGTCCTGGAGAGCTGATACCCGTTCTAAAAGCTTCCTGGACACCTGATGTACCTGTGTGCCGAATTTTGTGATTGTAGATGCAACGGTGCGGATTCCTTTAGCGGACATACATACACACATACACTCAGCCTTATATATTAGATGTGAGGGCTCTTTTTTGCGGGATGATATATCATTTTTATTTATACTGGGGGTGTTTATGACTTTTTATTCAATGTTTTCGGGAGGTGAAGTGATGAAAAACTGGCGAACCGGCTATTTTTTATTTTCTTTTTCCATTTTGCCATTCACAGTATGGGATACATCTTTTTACATTACATCTTTTTTTTGGGGGGGGAGGGAAGGGATGTGATTTGAATTTTTATACTTTTGTTTATTTTTAATATTTTTGAAAAAATTCATCAATTTACTTACAGTGATAGAATTTTCCCCATTACCCTATACATAGATGGCTATATTACAACTCAGACACCTGCTGTCTTGAATTGTAATATGCAAGTAATGTGCCTAGAAGCCTAGTACAGGTTCTGGCTCATTACTTTCTTGGAATGCCTTCCCTGATCTCTGCCTAGGGGCACACGAATTTCCAGGTTTTAGGCCTCTCAGATCAGAGCTCCCAGATTTTAGGCCTCTTAAATGTTTGTAATCGACATTACTGCCGATCATGGTCATTAGCCATGGGTGTCATTAGCCACATTAGCTACATGTGTGTCATTAGCTACATGTGAAACAGTAGTTACCTGGTACCATGGTGCCATCTTTTTAAAGACCCGACATCTGCCATACTATTATGTTAGAAGTTGACAAGGGGTTAAACAATAACAATAAAATCCTGCAGTTTTCGCTAAGCCTAAGCCTAATAGATGCCACTTCTTGGTCTATACAGATCACTTTACTGCAGTTACCTACTAATCTGTGATTCTAATCCTGCCTATAATGATATGACCTTTGTGTATAGATAAAACATGATCCACCATTCACAATAGGTGATTATCAAAGCTTATCTGTTCTTTACTTGTACAATAACCTCTGCACAGAGCATGTCTAGAAAACTCTCCCATAGAAATCAATGAGTTCCCCTCCAGACCATTATGTCTATGGCCCATGTGGCTACCGTAAAGCAATTTTCTTAAAATGAAAACATATTAAAATAAAAACATATTATAAAAAAAAGGGGGTCATGGCAAAAAATGAGACGGGGAAATACAGCAACTCGGGGATCGCACAGCCCAGATTTTAGGCCTCTTAAATGTAATCGACATTACTGTCGATCATGGTCATTAGCCATGGGTGTCTGCTGTGTGAAACAGTAGTTACCCGGTTGCCATGGTGCCATCATTAAAGACCCGTTATCTGCCATACTATTATGTTAGAAGTCGACAAGGGGTTAAACAATAATAATAAAATCCTTCCGTTTTCGCTAAGCCTAAGCCTAATAGATGCCACTTCTTGGTCTATACAGATCATTTTACTGCAGTTACCTACTAATCAGTGATTCTAATCCTGCCTATAATGATATGACTTTGTGTATAGATAAAACATGATCCACCATTCACAATAGGTGATTATTAAAGCTTATCTATTCTTTACTTGTACAATAACCTCTGCACTGAGCCTGTCTAGAAAACTCTCCCATAGAAATCAATGAGTTCCCCTCCAGACCATTATGTCTATGGCCCATGTGGCTACCGTAAAGCAATTTTCTTAAAATGAAAACATATTAAAATAAAAAACATATTAAAAAAGGGGGTCGTGGCAAGGAAATGAGACGGGAAATACAGCAACTCGATCGCACAGCCCACGTGGAGCATAAGATGGCGGAGCTGGCCTCGTCGCACAATGCTCTTGTTGATGCAAAAGAAGCATTGGAGGAAGAGGTCAGTAGATTGTCTGCCAAGATATGTGATATAGAAGACGGACACCGCCGCAATAATTTGCATCTCTGTGGTGTTCTGGAGACAGTGGGGCCTGCTGATTTGGAGCCTCTATTGAAGGACATGCTAAAGGCAGCAGTCCCTACAGCCCTCAGATATGGATGTCACCATCAACCACATCCACAGGATCCCCAAACCATCGGGGCTAGGTCCATCAACACCCAGGGATGTCTTGGCTCGAGTGCACTTTTTTTCAGACCAAAGAGACCTTTTTGTGTGCTCTACACCAAAAACCTATGCCGGCGGATATTTTCTGGGGAATCTCTGTTTTCCCTGATTTATCTGCGGCCACTCTGGCTAAGTGCCGGGAATTTGCAGAAACCACCAAGAGTCTACAAGACCACCAGGTCAGGTACCGGTGAGGTTTCCCGGTTCGCCTCCTCATCTTCTACAATGGAGTGCAACACATGTGCCATACTGCTCAGCTAGCTTCTCAGAAGCTCCAGGAATGGGGCCTCCTATCTCCATCAACCCAAAACCCTGATGTCCAATAAGACAAGCCTGATAAAGTCTCTCCAGAATGGGACGCGGTTTGAAGACACTTTAAGCTATTTGTTTATAAGGGACACTCAACATTTTCTTTTGCTACCTGGAGGGGTGTTTTATCGACCTGCTGTTTGGTTCGCTTTTACCCCTTACTAGGTGTGACTCATGAAAGAGTCACGTCTCTCTGGACCCCTGGCTCTGCCACACTCTAGGCTGAGTGTTTTTTTGTTCTTTTCCATCTTTTTTGTCACTTTTTGGATCTGTTATTTGTGTTCTTATACATGGTATGACCATCCTCTGTTACTTAGACATGTGACCCAGAATCCCAAGAGCACTATTTACATGCTTACCTGGAATACTGTTATCTCCAGTAGATCTACCTCCTTTACACAATGGGGGTGAAGGTTCTCTCTCTGAATGTTAAGGGATTAAATCCCCCCTTTAAATGAACACAGCTATGGAGGGATGCAATTTAGTCCCATTGTGATATGTTTGTGCAAGAGACACATCTGGTATCTGCGGATGCACATAGGTGCTCACACCGCAAGGTGGTGTGTTTATAGATGTTAGGAATATAACAACCTTCTCAGTACAGAAATGTGTCTTGGACCCTCTTGGACGATATGTGATTCTGGTTTGTATGATTGATAATGTTCCCTTTACACTAGCAGCAGTATATGCTCCCAATAGATATCAGCTCAGATTCTTGAAAAGGTTTCTAAATAAGGTGATGTCTGTAGCTAGTGGTTCAATCCTAGTTGGGGAAGGGGGGCTTCAATTCACCAATGGATATTAGGATGGACTGTGACAGAATATCCACCTCTGCTTAAACAAACTGTCAGGGATTACGCACTACATGACATCTGACAATATCAACATGTAGGAGAGAGGGATTATTTTTCTCAGGCCCACATATTTCAAGCCCGATTGGATTATTTTCTAGTGTCAGCTGACCTGATACACAAAGTCACATCCTCTCATATTGGATGTGGCACATGGTCAGATCACGCTTCCATCACTGTGGTAGTTGACAATAACGTCCCGACTCCAACCCCTCCACAATGGCAGCTTAACCCATATCTACTCCGCTGCCCAACCAGAACGGAAGACTTTCTTTTTTCCTTGAAAGCATATTTCCAGCTTAATGATGTGAACGGTATATCTACATCTATCTATCTTACATCACTGTGGGGAGCTCAAAAGGCATATATGAGGGGGCCTATTTATCAAAACCGCTTCCAGACTGAAAAAAGCACGGGAGAGAGATGTATATAGTACAATTCAGTCATAGCAACTCACAGATCTGAACTTTAAATTACGCTCCCTATTACTGTATGAATATGAACACTCGGTCCGACGCATGAAGGCAAGATTTTTCCATATGGTGGACAGATCAGGTGCATTGCTAGCTAAATGCTTGCATTGCAGGGCGGTGTCTAGCCAAATAGAATCTTTCCAGTTCTCAGATGGCTCAGTAATAACACATCCCCAGCAAATTGCTGATGCATTTCCTATGTTTTATTCTTCTCTATATAATCTCTGAGATGATTCGGGTACCCCCCAACCCACATTGCTCCGAATTACTCTCCCCTTTGTTGGTGCAAGTGTGGTTCAAGGGGTTCCCCCTCCAACATGTGGTGGTTCTGCCCAATGGTTTCACCACTGTGCAGAGAGACAGAAAAGTTGCCGGAGGAGATTTTTGACGCCCACACTCCCTTGTCTCCAGAAATGGCAATTCTGAGTATTGGTCTGGATGGCATGTAACCATCCTTCCGAAGGCTAGTGTCATTTATTCTCACGGCCACATGTAAGGTAATACCGAGACATTGGAAACAATCAGTCATCCCTAACATATCAGATGTCACCCAAATAGTAAACCTACATATGATGTACGTATGAGCTGGTTTTCGCTCCCTCCTTGCAATCCAGGATAAGAGCACACAACTAGAGATGAGCGAATCATCCAAAATTCTCTTCGTCGAATGTTCGTCGAATTTTTTAAAAGATTTGTACGAATATGAAGCTATTCAGTCGAAGCTGCGTACAAATCATTCGTTATTTTGTTGTGTTCTGCGAATATTCCCTTGAATACTTACGCCTGAGCGCACAAAGTGTGCACAAAGCTTTCGCGTATTATTGTCTAGGCTCGCACAAAGAACGAATATACAGTAAAAGTACGCTACTTAACTGAATATACAGGCATTAGCGTACAAATTCTTAGATGCGTAGCATTAGCGTACAAATGATATAATGCGTACGTAGCGTTAGCGTACAAAGATTTTAGACGAATCTTCTGAAGCGAATCTGAAAATATTCGGATTCGCTTCGGTGTAAAAAATTTCCAAGATTCGTATCGAATCTACGAAGCAGCGAATAGATTCGCTCATCTCTACACACAACCAATGGCTGATGTGGCTTTCTAGCGCCCACGCCACTCCGCTGCCGACCACCTTACTATAAAAGAATACTTAAGGGCTCAGTATCCCAGGTATAGGCCCTGTTTACAGATCACACTATGGGGCCCTTACTATTGCTCTTACAACTGTATATGCAAAGTATTCCAATCTCATGTCTTATACTGTACATGCAAGTGTGACAATGACATGTATAATGTCTTCTTTTATTGTTATTTTGGATCTTCCTTTCATTTTTTCTTTATTATGTACTTCTGAACATGTACATTATGCTTGAAAACCAATAAAAAACAATGCTGAAAAAAACATATTAGAAAAAAATTATATGCATTGCTATCTGATTTTAACTGGCAGATAAAAATTTAGGTGGCACATTTTTTTTAAGCACACCCTTACTCATTTCATAAGAATTAAAAGGGTAAGTAGCAGTCAGGTGCTGCTAATCAAATGCACTTAATTGATTGGTCATCAGCAAGTGTGACCATCTCTATAAAAGCAGAAGTTTTGTCAGTTTAATGGTCTAGAGCATTCATGTGTGTGTTACACAATGCTAATGAGGAAATGCATCAGCAACAATCTTAGAGAAGCAATTGTTGCTGCCAATCAATCTGGGATGGGTTATAAGGTGATTTCCAAACAATTTGAAGCTTACATTCTACAATCAGAAAGATTTATTACAAGTGGAAAACATATAAGACAGTTAACTATTAGAGATGAGCGAGTAGTGAAATATTCGAAAGTTCGAAATTCGATTCGAATAGACCGCGATATTTGACTATTCGACCGAATATCGAATCCCATTAAAGTCTATGGGAAAAAAATGCTCGCCACTTGGAAATCTCAATTCGACCACTTGGAGGTCACCAAGTCCACCCTGAAACCTCAGAAAAGGATGCCAACACTGCTGGAATGCAACTGGGACAGCAGGGGAAGCATGTCTGGGTGCATATAACGCGCCCAAGTCGCACTATTACGCCACTATCACAGCCTCTCAACAATACACTCCAAAGACAATATAACCTCTCTGTAAAGTGAGACCATACAAGGAAACCTTCTTTCCTCTACATTGCCATGGACCCCAAGCCAAACTAGACAAAAAAGAAGATAAAATTCTGCACCCCTTAAAATCACGTTGCCTATGACAACCACAGATGGCATAGGCAAGGGGGAACGCAATCAAGCCATCACTATTTTTCCCTCTGTGCCATCCCTGCCTTGCCCAGGCACATGTCCCAAAACATCATCCACGCCCGAGTAACACGGTTACTGCAAAAGGCCATTTGACCACCAACACTTTGGTTTGAGGCCGGGGATGCTACATCTCCCTGACAGCACACTGGGTGAATGTTGTGGAGGCTGGGACGGGCAAACCTGCTACCCCCACCCAAGTTTTGGGCCTTGGTTCTGTCTGGATTTCCGCAACCCTTACAGACAGCTCGGCAAACCCCTCCTTCTCCTTCTAGATTTGTTAAATCTGTCCACCACCCAGTCAAGTCCACAAAGTCCAGTCTCGTCGATAGCCTGCAGAAACTGCAGGGACCTCACTCTGACCCTCCTTCCTCCCACCCTGCCCAATGTTATCAACCCAGTGTTCCCACCCATGCAAGAATCGCAGGAGCTATCTGAGGATTTTGTTTGTTCTGATGCCCAAACACTGGAGCAAGCTCCATCTCTAGCTGATGGTGGTGTGGAACGGGCACTAAAGTGTAAAATGATTAGGGACGATGATGAGACACAGTTGCCAGCAAGGGAGGCTGTTGGAGCAAAGTGAGGCAGTGTAAGAGGAGGTGGTTGAGTATGACGAAGTCAGTGACCCGACCTGGCCCAGTGTCATGTCTAGCAGGTAAAGCAGTGGGGATGTTGAGGGATGTGTAGGACCGCAAAAGGCAGGAAGAGGCCGTGGGCTGGCCAGAGGCTCATGGAGAAGGCAGGCTAGAGCCCGCAGGGCCGCATCTCTTCCTTATAACAGGCCCCCACACAAAGCTCTCCCATCGAGGGCTCTTAGGTCCTTGTTGTGAAAATATTTTAATGAGTGCGCAAAGTTAGCTTGAGGTGAGCCCTCGAAAAAATTATATGGAGGCCCAAGAGGTGAGCTCTCGAAAAAATTAAGTGGAGGCCAAAGAGGTGAGACCTCTTAAAAATTGTATTAAGGCCCAAGAGGTGAGCCATAATAAAAATTGTTTGTAGGCCCAAGAGGTGAGACCTCTTAAAAATTGTATTAAGGCCCAAGAGGTGAGCCATAATAAAAATTGTTTGTAGGCCCAAGAGGTGAGCCATGATAAAAATTGCTTGTAGGCCCAAGAGGTGAGCCATGATAAAAATTGCTTGTAGGCCCAAGAGGTGAGCCATGATAAAAATTGCTTGTAGGCCCAAGAGGTGAGCCATGATAAAAATTGCTTGTAGGCCCAAGAGGTGAGCCATGATAAAAATTGCTTGTAGGCCCAAGAGGTGAGCCATGATAAAAATTGTTTGTAGGCCCAAGAGGTGAGCCATGATAAAAATTGCTTGTAGGCCCAAGAGGTGAGCCATGATAAAAATTGCTTGTAGACCCAAGAGGTGAGCCATAAATATTTTTTTTTTTTTTTTTTTACGGAGCAATTCTACGGCGGTTAAGGAGGAGGAGGAGGAGGTGGAGGAGGAAATGGCACTTCATACAGATGGCACTTCACTTTTGGCTGCTTTCCACTGTTGGAGAAGCAAAGTCCGGGTCAATCCACTTGCTGTTCATTTTGATTAGCGTCAGCCTGTCGGCACTGTCGGTTGACAGGCGGCTGCGCTTATCGGTTATAATGCCTCCGGCTGCGCTGAACACCCTTTCTGATAGCACGCTGGCGGCAGGGCAGGCAAGCACCTCCAAGGCATACAGGGACAGTTCCAGCCACGTGTCCAACTTGGAGACCCAGTAAGTGTAGGACGCCGAGGGATCGGGGAGGACAGGGGTACGGTCTGCCGGGTACTCCCGCAACATCCGCCGATACTTGTCCCTCCTGCTGATAGCGGGCCCCGCAGTGATGGAAGTTGCACGAGGGGGGTGCCATGAACGTGTCCCACACCTTGGAGAGTGTTCCCCTGGTGGCTGTGGGCCTGATCGATGTTGTGGGACTCTGGGAGACCCTCTCCTCTCTGCCGCCAGCGATGGTGGGTGGGAAAATCTCCATCATGTTCTGCACGAGTTCCCTCTGGTATTCCAGCAATCGATTCGTCCTCTCCACAACATTCACCCAGTGTGCCGTCAAAGAGATGTATCGTCCCTGGCCGCAAGCGCTTGTCCACGAGTCGGTGGTCAAGTGGACCTTTGCGCTGACTGCGTACCTCAGGGCCCGCCTGATGTTACGCGACACGTGTTGGTGCAGGGCGGGGACGGCACTCCGGGAAAAGTAGTGGCGGCTGGGGACGGAATAGCGAGGTGCGGCAGCCGCCATCAGGTCGCGGAAGGCCTGCGTCTCCACAAGCCTAAACGGCAACATCTCCAGGGCCAGCAGTTTGGAGATGTGGCAGTTTAAGGCTTGGGCTTTAAACTGCGGTCGAACGCCTGCGAGATGGACAGTTGATGGGACGAGGAGTGTGAAGGTGCAGGCGAAGATGCGGGGGAAGGGGAGGCAGCAGGAGAAGGCCCCAAAGTAGTCGAGGCAGAGGCAGATGTGGAGGTGTCCTGGCTGGAGGTCTGGACCGCAGTGGCAGCACACAACAAAGGGGAAGAGGCAGTGGCAGGAAGACCTGGCGCAGGTTGTATTGCGTTTGCTCTCTCCCACTCAGCCCAGTGCTTGACTTCCAAGTGACGCCGCATGCCTGAGGTGGTCATATTGCTCTTCTCAGAGCCCCTACTCAGTTTTGAGTGGCAGAGTGTGCAAACCTCGCTCAGTTTGTCATCCGCACAAACATTAAAAAATCTCCACACCACAGAAGTACGAGGCCTCGATGGGGGAGCTTCGCGCGACTGCCTGCTGCCGGGAACAGCTTCGGCCCTGCTGGCTGTGGCCTCACTTCTCTGTCTGGACTGTCCTCTGCCTGTGGACATCCCTCTGCCTCTTGCTGCCTTTTTCGGTGCTGCGCAGACCACCACCTCTCCACTGCTTTCCCCGCTGGACATCACCCCTGGCCAAGTGGGGTCGGTCATTTCGTCATCCACCACCTCCTCTTCCACTTCCTCACTCTGCTTCTCCTCCTGCCCACTGGACATTCCAACAGCCTCCCTTGATGGCAACTGCGTCTCATCATCATCATCGCTCATGATAACAGATGCTGGTTCAGGGTCCACATCAGCAGGAGATGGCGAATACTCAAGTGGTTGGGCATCACTACAAACAAATTCCTCTGGTAGCTCCAGGGATTCTTCCGGCACATCTGAAAAAAGACCTGAAAAGAGCTCCTGGGAGGAGTCAAGGGTGGGATGACTCTGTTGGCCAGGTGTGGAGGAAGGAGGGTCAGAGTGAGACTGTGTGGATGACTGGCTGGTGGACAACTGTGAGGAAGCGTTATCGGCTATTCATTGCACCACCTGTTCACACTGCTCAGGCCTCAACAGCGGTGTAACCCGCCCCCTGCTTAACTGTCCCATAAAGGCAGGGATTCTGGATGAGCGGAATCCTGGCTGCCCCTCACCAGCACGCATTGTATCCCCACTGGCTTCAACAAGGCCCCCAACAGCATTTCCGCGCCCCCGTCCTCGTCCACGTCCACGTCCGATTCCGCTAGCCCTCTGCATTTTTTTTTTTGGTTACAATATTTGGCGTACACAGCCGTATACTACCAGGTCAGACGGTGTGTATTAACACCACGTATATAAAACAGTTTTGCAGGCACGCAGAACGCACAGTACAGGTGCCAAATAAAAGGACTTTTTTTAAAATATTTCTAGGTACACAGCCGTGTACTACAAGGTCAGACGGTGTGTATTAACACCATGTATATAAAAGAGTTTTGCAGGCACGCAGAACGCACAATACAGGTGCCAAATAAAAGGACTTTTTTTTTTTAATATTTCTAGGTACACAGCCGTGTACTACCAGGTCAGACGGTGTGTATTAACACCACGTATGTAAAAGAGTTTTGCAGGCACGCAGAACGCACAGTACAGGTGCCAAATAAAAGGACTTTTTTTTAAATATGTCTGATTACACAGCCGTGTACTAACAGGTCAGACGGTGGGTATTAACAGCACGTATATAAAAGAGTTTTGCAGGCACGCAGAACGCACAATACAGGTGCCAAATAACAGGACTTTTTTTTAAATATGTCTGAGTACACAGCCGTGTACTAACAGGTCAGACGGTGGGTATTTACACCTGGTATACAAAAAGGGTATTGCAGGCACACAGAACCCAGAACACTAGAGCCAAAGAAACTGTATTTTTAAAAAAAAAAAATGTACACAGCAGTATACTGCCAGAAGATCAGATGGTGCATATACACACTAGGTATATAACAGGGTTTTGCAGCCAAAAAGAACGCAGAACAGTAGTGCCAAATATAGTTTGGTATGTAGCAGAGCACCTAATACACCACTAATGCCTCTCTCTGTCCCTACTCCAGCAGCTATCCCTGAATACAGCAGCCGTTCTCTGCAGAGTGTATATAGTAGTAAAGCTATCACTGTACTGCACTATAGTAGCCCTGATAAGGGCTTTTAATCACGCTCCTGCCTGTCCAACAGCTAAAACCTATCTCTCCCTTCTCCAGCCTCTGTCCCTGACTAAGTTCACGCAGCATATGCGAACGAGCAGGAAGACCTGAGTTATTAATATTCGAGGTCACGTGGTTTTTCCAGCCAATCCATGTAGACGCCGTTTTCGCGCTGCCAGCGTGCTCCGCGGGCCTGTCATACCCCCCCTGCATGGTGATTGGTGGAAAAAGAGCGCCAGGGAAGGTGGGAGGGGAAACGAATTCTAAGTGCGCCATCGCCGTTATACTCGATCGAAATCGAGAATGCCGAATAGCGTAGTATTCGATCGAATACCGGCTCGATCGAACACTACTCGCTCATCTCTAGTATGAGGTGTTTGTGTTAACATGCTGTGTTTGGTTTTTACCAAATGTGGCGCTGGGGTATCATGGCCAGACAGAAAAAAAAAAATAAAACATTTAGGCCCCTTGCAGACGAGCATGACCAGTGACGTAGCTATAGGGGTCACAGCGGTCGCTGTGGAAGCGCTCATCGCCATAGTCATCTGTATCACCGTCCTCAGAACGGCGAAACAGATGGCTGTGCTGCGGGGCACGGGAGGGAGAGGCGTCTCCCCTGCCCGTTCCTCTGATAGGCTGCAGGCACTAGGCCTGCAGCCTATCAGAGGCCGGCTCAGGCGGCGCGATGACGTCATTGTGCCGCCTGAGCTGTACAGCGCGGGACATAGTCCAGAAGAGGCCTGCATCGCATCTCTGAAAGCTGCATGGAGGTAAGTATAAGTGTTTATTTTTTTTTTTATTGTTGCAATCACGGACCGGAGCTCTATTGGGGGCATTTGTTACCGGCACATGGGGCACTCGGGGCATTTGTTACTGGCCCATGAGGGCACTGGGGCATTTGTTACTGGCACATGGGGGCACTAGGGGGCATTTGTTACTGGCACATGAGGGCACTGGGGGCATTTGTTACTGGCACATGGGGGCACTAGGGGGCATTTCTTAGTGGCACATGGGGGCACTGGGGGCATTTTTTACTGGCACATGGGGGCACTGGGGGCATTTCTTACTGGCACATGGGGGCACTGGGGGCATTTCTTACTGGCACATGATTTGGGGGGGGAATCAATGGGGGAGCACTTGTTATTGGCACATTATTGGGGGGAAATTTTGGGGGCACTTCTGGCACATTATTGGGACACTTCTTACTGGCATATTATTGGGGTGCACCATGGGGGAACTTCTTACTGGCACATTATTGGGGACACTTCTTACTGGCACATTGGAAGCATTACTTCTGGGGCACAGTGGGGACATTAGTACTGTTGGGGGCACTATTACTAACAAGTGCACTCTGGCAGAGAATTATTAGTTGGGACTTTGGGGAGTGCTATTACTGTGGGGGGCACCCTGGCACAGTATCAGCATAGCGCAGTTATTTCTGGGGGATGTTATGTTTACTCTAATACTGTCTGGGCTCAGTTATTTTAGGACACTGTGTGCCAATAATTATTGAAGGGCACTATCTGTGTGGTACTAGTGGCACAGTACTGGGGATGGTAGGATGATTTGTCCAAAAGACGGGAAGATGATGGAAAAGTAATAAACTAAGATTTTTTTCTGTCAAACAGCAGAGATGAGAAATGGCTGAAAAATGGCGTCTGGTCTGAAAGGAGAAGATGAGGAAAGAGAAGATCTACATCAGAGGAGACGTCACTGGATGTAAGTGGTATGGGGCGCTGTATTAGGCTACATTCACACGAACGTTGTGTTTTGCAGTCTGCAAATTGCGGATCCGCAAAAAAAACGGATGATGTTCCGTATGGCTTCCATTTTTTTTGCAGATCCACTGTAACAATGCCTATCCTTGTCCGCAAAATGGACAAAAATAGGAATGGACATACAGATGCGGACAGCACTTTTTGTGCTGTCCGCATTTTTTGCTGACCCATTAAAGTGAATGGGTCCGCATCTGAGCCGCAAAATATGAGGATCGGAGGCCGCAAAAACAACTGTCGTGTTAATGTAGCCCTACCCTGTATGTTCTGTAGTGATATACGTAATGTTAGGAGGGAAAAGGTTAGGGTGAGAATTGCATGCGGGGGTTCAATTTTTGACTTTGCCAGCAAAAAAGCTAGGTGCACCAGCACTGAGGGAAGGGGGTGGGCAAAGCTGAACTCTTGCACCAGGGCCCATGAGCCTTTAGCTACGCCCCTGAGCGTGACACACGCACATCTCCCGCATCGCGGGCCGTGTCCTGAACTCCCGGCACTGAACGGAGTCACATAGCATTATACTGATTTATGATGCTATGTAACCCTTACAGTTCTGGAATGTGTTGGATAACACTAACAGCATTATGTCAGTGTTATCCAACACATTCCAGAACTGTAAGGGTTACATAGCATCGTAACTCAGTATAATGCTATGCGATCCCGTTCAGTGACGGGAGTTCAGGACACGGCCCGCGATGCGGGAGACGTGCATTGTCACACTCGTCTGCAAGGGGCCTTAAGGGTCTACAAGCCTCAATTAGAAAAAGACTGAACAATGGCTTGTTAGAAAAGGTCGTGAGGAGGAAGCCTCTTCTTTCTAAAAAGAACATTGTAGCACAGCTTAAATTTGCAAAGTTCCACCTGAACAAACCACAAAACTTCTGGAATAATGTTCTTTGGACAAACACCAAAGTGGAGATGTCTGGCCATGATACCCCAGCGCCACATTTGGTAAAAACCAAACACAGCATGTTAACACAAACACCTCATACTAGAGATGAGCGAGTAGTGTTCGATCGAGCCGGTATTCGATCGAATACTACGCTATTCGGCATACTCGATTTCGATCGAGTATAACGGCGATGGCGCACTTAGAATTCGTTTCCCCTCCCACCTTCCCTGGCGCTCTTTTTCCACCAATCACCATGCAGGGGGGGGTATGACAGGCCCGCGGAGCACGCTGGCAGCGCGAAAACGGCGTCTACATGGATTGGCTGGAAAAACCACGTGACCTCGAATATTAATAACTCAGGTCTTCCTGCTCGTTCGCATATGCTGCGTGAACTTAGTCAGGGACGGAGGCTGGAGAAGGGAGAGATAGGTTTTAGCTGTTGGACAGGCAGGAGCGTGATTAAAAGCCCTTATCAGGGCTACTGTAGTGCAGTACAGTGATAGCTTTACTACTATATACACTCTGCAGAGAACGGCTGCTGTATTCAGGGATAGCTGCTGGAGTAGGGACAGAGAGAGGCATTAGTGGTGTATTAGGTGCTCTGCTACATACCAAACTATATTTGGCACTACTGTTCTGCGTTCTTTTTGGCTGCAAAACCCTGTTATATACCTAGTGTGTATATGCACCATCTGATCTTCTAGCAGTATACGGCTGTGTACATTTTTTTTTTTTAAAATACAGTTTCTTTGGCTCTAGTGTTCTGGGTTCTGTGTGCCTGCAATACCCTTTTTGTATACCAGGTGTAAATACCCACCGTCTGACCTGTTAGTACACGGCTGTGTACTCAGACATATTTTTAAAAAAAGTCCTTTTATTTGGCACCTGTATTGTGCGTTCTGCGTGCCTGCAAAACTCTTTTATATACGTGGTGTTAATACACACCATCTGACCTTGTAGTACACGGCTGTGTACCTAGAAATATTAAAAAAAAAGTCCTTTTATTTGGCACCTGTATTGTGCGTTCTGCGTGCCTGCAAAATTCTTTTATATACGTGCTGTTAATACCCACCGTCTGACCTGTTAGTACACGGCTGTGTAATCAGACATATTTAAAAAAAAGTCCTTTTATTTGGCACCTGTACTGTGCGCTCTGCGTGCCTGCAAAACTCTTTTATATACGTGCTGTTAATACCCACCGTCTGACCTGTTCGTACACGGCTGTGTAATCAGACATATTTAAAAAAAAAGTCCTGTTATTTGGCACCTGTACTGTGCGTTCTGCGTGCCTGCAAAACTCTTTTTATATACGTGCTGTTAATACCACCGTCTGACCTGTTAGTACACGGCTGTGTAATCAGACATATTAAAAAAAAAGTCCTGTTATTTGGCACCTGTACTGTGCGTTCTGCGTGCCTGCAAAACTCTTTTATATACGTGGTGTTAATACACACCGTCTGACCTTGTAGTACACGGCTGTGTACCTAGAAATATTTAAAAAAAAAAGTCCTTTTATTTGGCACCTGTATTGTGCGTTCTGCGTGCCTGCAAAACTCTTTTATATACGTGGTGTTAATACACACCGTCTGACCTTGTAGTACACGGCTGTGTACCTAGAAATATTAAAAAAAGTCCTTTTATTTGGCACCTGTATTGTGCGTTCTGCGTGCCTGCAAAACTCTTTTATATACGTGCTGTTAATACCCACCGTCTGACCTGTTAGTACACGGCTGTGTAATCAGACATGTTAAAAAAAAAGTCCTGTTATTTGGCACCTGTACTGTGCGTTCTGCGTGCCTGCAAAACTCTTTTATATACGTGGTGTTAATACACACCGTCTGACCTGGTAGTACACGGCTGTGTACCTAGAAATATTTTTTTTAAAAAAGTCCTTTTATTTGGCACCTATATTGTGCGTTCTGCGTGCCTGCAAAACTCTTTTATATACGTGCTGTTAATACCCACCGTCTGACCTGTTAGTACACGGCTGTGTAATCAGACATATTAAAAAAAAAGTCCTGTTATTTGGCACCTGTACTGTGCGTTCTGCGTGGCTGCAAAACTCTTTTATATACGTGGTGTTAATACACACCGTCTGACCTTGTAGTACACGGCTGTGTACCTAGAAATATTTAAAAAAAAGTCCTTTTATTTGGCACCTGTACTGTGCGTTCTGCGTGCCTGCAAAACTCTTTTATATACGTGGTGTTAATACACACCGTCTGACCTGGTAGTATACGGCTGTGTACGCCAAATATTGTAACCAAAAAAAAAAATGCGGAGGGCTAGCGGAATCGGACGTGGACGTGGACGGGGGCGCGGAAATGCTGTTGGGGGCCTTGTTGAAGCCAGTTGGGATACAATGCGTGCTGGTGAGGGGCAGCCAGGAATCCGCTCATCCAGAATCCCTGCCTTTATGGGACAGTTAAGCAGGGGGCGGGTTACACCGCTGTTGAGGCCTGAGCAGTGTGAACAGGTGGTGCAATGGATAGCCGATAACGCTTCCACACAGTTGTCCACCAGCCAGTCATCCACACAGTCTCACTCTGACCCTCCTTCCTCCACACCTGGCCAACAGAGTCATCCCACCCTTGACCCCTCCCAGGAGCTCTTTTCGGGTCCTTTTTCAGATGTGCCGGAAGAATCCCTGGAGCTACCAGAGGAATTTGTTTGTAGTGATGCCCAACCACTTGAGTATTCGCCATCTCCTGCTGATGTGGACCCTGAACCAGCATCTGTTATCATGAGCGATGATGATGATGAGACGCAGTTGCCATCAAGGGAGGCTGTTGGAATGTCCAGTGGGCAGGAGGAGGAGCAGAGTGAGGAAGTGGAAGAGGAGGTGGTGGATGACGAAATGACCGACCCCACTTGGCCAGGGGTGATGTCCAGCGGGGAAAGCAGTGGAGAGGTGGTGGTCTGCGCAGCACCGAAAAAGGCAGCAAGAGGCAGAGGGATGTCCACAGGCAGAGGGATGTCCACAGGCAGAGGGATGTCCAGAGGCCAGAGGACAGTCCAGACAGAGAAGTGAGGCCACAGCCAGCAGGGCCGAAGCTGTTCCCGGCAGCAGGCAGTCGCGCGAAGCTCCCCATCGAGGCCTCGTACTTCTATGGTGTGGAGATTTTTAATGGTTTGTGCGGATGACAAACTGAGCGAGATTTGCACACTCTGCCACTCAAAACTGAGTAGGGGCTCTGAGAAGAGCAATATGACCACCTCAGGCATGCGGCGTCACTTGGAAGTCAAGCACTGGGCTGAGTGGGAGAGAGCAAACGCAATACAACCTGCGCCAGGCTTCCTGCCCACTGCCTCTTCCCCTTTGTTGTGTGCTGCCACTGCGGTCCAGACCTCCAGCCAGGACACCTCCACATCTGCCTCTGCCTCGACTACTTTGGGGCCTTCTCCTGCTGCCTCCCCTTCCCCCGCATCTTCCGCCTGCAACCTTCACACTCCTCGTCCCATCAACTGTCCATCTCGCAGGCGTTCGACGCGCAGGTTTAAAGCCCAAGCCCTTAACTGCCACATCTCAAACTGCTGGCCCTGGAGATGTTGCCGTTTAGGCTTGTGGAGACGCAGGCCTTCCGCGACCTGATGGCGGCTGCCGCACCTCGCTATTCCGTCCCCAGCCGCCACTACTTTTCCCGGAGTGCCGTCCCCCGCCCTGCAACCAGCACGTGTCGCGTAACATCAGGCGGGCCCTGAGGTACGCAGTCAGCGCAAAGGTCCACTTGACCACCGACTCGTGGACAAGCGCTTTGCGGCCAAGGGACGATACATCTCTTTGACGGCACACTGGGTGATGTTGTGGAAGCGGGGACGGGGTCCGCAAAGAGAGACGGCCTACCTACCACCCCCGCCCAAGATTGCCAGCAGGGGTTCTGATAAACCCCCTCCTCTTCCTCCTCCTCCTCCTCCTCTGCCTTAACATCGCCCTCAGCCGCTAGCTGGAAGCGTTGCAGCACTGGCGCGCGAGGACGTCAGCAGGCGGTGCTTAAGCTCATCAGCTTGGCGACAGGAAGCACAGCGCCCCAGAGGTGAGGGACGCCATATTGCAGCAGACGGAGGATGTGGCTGTCGCCGCTGCAGCTAGGACCAGGCATGGTCGTGTGCGATAACGGCCGTAACCTGGTGGCGGCTCTGGAGCTTGCCGAACTCAAATCACGTACCATGCCTGGCCCACGTTTTTAATCTGGTAGTCCAAAATTTCTAAAGACTTACCCCAACCTGGCAGAGCTACTGGTGAAAGTGCGGCGCTTGTGCGCTCACTTTCGGAAGTCAACTGTAGCTGCTGCTAGCTTAAAAAACTCCAGCAACGCCTCCATTTGCCTGAACATCGGCTGGTTGTGTGACCTGCCAGCTCGCTGGGAATTTCCACCTATTCCATGTTGGCCAGGGTGTGTGAAGCAGCAGAGAGCATTGATGGAGTTACCAGATTAATGAATCCCACGCGTGTCCTTCCAACTCAGCTTCCCTCCAGTTTGCCAACCACGAGTGGCCATGGATGGCAGACATAATGCGATGAACTGCGTATCTTTGAGGAGTCCACCAGAAGGTCAGCAGCGAGGGACGCTTATAGTGAGCGTAACCATCCCGCTCCTATGCGTCTTAAAGAATCGCTCATCGCAATAAGGGAGAACGCATTGCACGCAGAGGAGACGGGGGTAGGAGGAGACGCAACGGAGCTACACAGTCAAGCACACTTTTGTCTGCTTCTCGGTGGCAGTTGCAGGAGGAGGATGAGGAGTGAGGAGGACGATGTGGAGGTGGCTGTGGAAGAGGAGGAGGATGCTGGCGGCGAGGGTAGCAGTCAGGCTGTGTTGCGCCATTGGTTCAGCGCGGATGGGGCGGAGAGGAGGCGGAAGAGGAAGAGGAGGAAATGGCAAGTGATCCTTCTGGTGGGGGGCAGTGACATCATGCTATTCAGAGTCTGGCACACATGGCTGACTTCATGCTGGGCTTTTCCGGACACACACGTGTTGTCCGGATAGTGGAGAACAAACTGTACTGGGTCTTCGCACTCCTGGACCCCCGGTATAAAGATAACGTCTCCTCTTTTATTCCGGTAGAGGAGAGGACGAATCGATGCTGGAATACCAGAGGGAACTCGTGCAGAACATGATGGAGATTTTCCCACCCACCATCGCTGGCGGCAGAGAG